>CM032401.1:10171571-10713601 GCA_019049475.1 Eueides isabella
TTTTACGTCAAATGTTGACATTTACATGAGTGTTAATTTTTTTTTTTTATAAATAAAAAGCTATAGCGTATATGTTTAATACAACGTGACAGGAAGCTCGAAGCACCGAAGACTTGTACATAGACGACGATCTGTCCACAATGCAAGAGAACTTCGGCGGCAAAGTGAAGCTCATACCCCTGCACGGCTCCCTGCACGAGATACTCTGCGAGAAGGAGGACGACTGCTGCCTCGTCAAGGTCAAGCAGGAGAGCGGCTGCGACACCGTCTACTTCCGCTGCGACAGCTCCGACGAGTCCCGCGACGCCGTGGACGCCGCGGACCGCCCCAAGGACACCGTCGTCTTCAAGAGGAGCATCTCTCTGGTGGAAGAGAGGATCCAGCGGATATTCCCCAAAGAGAAACGATCCAACCCCGTCACGGCTCTGAGGAGGCTGAACGACAAGTTGCGAGCGCGCCCCAAGTCCGAAATATTCATTAAAACCATTAATAAAGATACGCGCGTGTTGAGCAACAGCAGCCCCTCCCTCATCATGAAGGACGAAAAGGACGAAGTGGAGTTGAATATCGAGAATGTGATGTGCTATCAGGATTCTTCGTCGGACGAGTGCCTTAAGTGTCAGGCTGATGACGATTTTGAAATGCTCGAGCGGGAGATCGAAGAGGACTTGGCGAACACACTCACGCCGCTCACTTGCGGCTGCCTTGAGAAAATATCTGAAGAAAACCTCTCCACTCTCAATGAAGATGTTGATAAATATTGAATCTGAAATATCTGGAACGGTTTCAAGTACAATTCCTATATTAAAATTACATCAGGTGATTTTTTTTTTTTATATATATATAAATGTCTATTTTTGTAATTCTTAGCATTAAATGCTGATTCGTGGCTGGTCTTCCATTGAAAAGTACAAAATTTTCTTTCTTTTTTTTTTTCATTTATTGTTGTAATAATGTTCTAATGTCGCCATATATAGTCGGCCGTCCACTCGCATTTAGGGAACCCAAAGATATTTATCGTTTTTAATAGGTCTTCTTTAAGATGTGTCTTTTTAATTTGTTGTTTTAGAAATGAATAATATTATAAATAGTGAAAGGCTATGTGATTTTAGTATTAAGTAGCACTAAACATTCCACTGTTGTGATTTTAGAATAGATATTTTTCCACGATTTAATTTATCATTTCTTTTTTTTTTTAATATATTTTGTCACTGTTAATTTAATATTATTATTTTCGTCGTTGCGGACCAAAGTTTACTAAAATGCATATATATTTTTCCTTACTTTTTTTACACTATTTTCTGAAAGTGAAGTTTTTAAAGTGTTCTGCGATTAAGAGAGTATTGAGGACGTTACGGAGGTGTTGATTTTAGACGTAATTGTTGAAATAAAATACGTTACTTATGAAAAAGTTTTTTATTTCCATTTTCATGAAATACAATTATTTATAGATATGTTTAAAGCTAATATAAAGTTATGGCGCATTGAATATACATATATAATCACTAGTAATTAAAAAAATGCGCAAATTTTCCTGTATTAATTATTCATATAATAAAAGTAACTATAACGGAACACTTCTTTGTGTCTAACAAATAAATGAACTTGTCTAGAGTAATATTGTCAATTCTTATTTTATATTCACTTGTTATTTTGAGAACAAGAGAAGGAAAACATCTACAGTTATTATATAATCATAAAATATATAATAGTATAATACAATTGTATATTTAAGGTAAATACGGAATTACTTAAAACTTATGTAGTCAATCACTTTATTTTGTGATTTAAAGAAAATCTATCACTGCAAAAATAGCAAATCTCATGTATCTTTAATTTATTTCAATATTACTTATTAATAATATTTAAAAAAATAATGTCAATTTTATATGACATATACATGAATATATTATATACATACATACAAACAAATTAACCAGTCTGTGGATATAGCGACTACAGTAAATCAAAGTACCTCAGTACTTAAGATAGGAAAAGTCGAGTAATAATATATATAACATTCCGATTTGTTCAACAAATATTCAGTCATTTATGAATTCTTCTCCGGCATTTTAACGTAAACAGCCTTAACTTCGGTGTAGTTTTTAATTCCGTAAGCGCCATTTTCACGGCCGATGCCGGACTGTTTGTAACCACCGAAGGGCACTTGGTTGCAGAATACGTTGTAATCGTTCACCCACACAGTACCCGCTTGAAGGCCCTAAAGTACAAGAAATGTACATTAAAATATTATTAATATATACAGATATCTCATAATTAATAGATACTTTTAAAAACAGCTAATAAATAGTAGATCTATTGATCTGGGTAGGCTAGTAGTTGTTTTCTAAGATTCTTTTTTTTCAGTGGGAACTTAGGAACCTAGTGTTTAAGACACTTATTTTCCAGGTTTATCTGAATAAGGCATTGCGTGTTGAGTTGCGGTACACTTTGTCTCGTTACCAAAAAGAAAATATTTAATTTCCTTGTGTAGGGATCGAACCCAGATCATATCGCGTTTACAGTGCAACGCTGCGGCCGTTGGGCCACGACAGGCTAAGAAAAAAAAATATACCACTTTGATGAAAAATAAAGAAAAAACACGTATTAAGAGAACTTTCATTTTATCATACATTATCATTTTTATTACTATAAAGTTTTTTTTACCTTTACGCTGTAGCCCGCACGAGGCAGTGCAGGCAGTGGGAACTTAGGAACCTAGTGTTAAGACACTTCGTTCCCCACTTTCCGCCGAATTTGATTGCGTGTTGAGTGGCGGAACTCAACGCCTTTATTTCATCAATCGCTTTATTTCATTACCAGAGCGAAGAAATGAAATATTAAATATTTAAATCGAAAATATTAAATATTTCGTTTCCTAGAGTCGGGATCGAACCCAGAACCAGTTGGTTACAGTCACACGCTTGTGCCGCTACACCACGACAGGCCTATAAAGTTTAATTTTAACAAAACAAGCTCTACACAAAGCAAAGAGCCACTTAATACAGAATAACAGCTTTTTATAGACAATCAATAGTGATATCTATAAATAATAAATACGTACTTGTATAAGGTAGTTGGCCTTATCAAGGTCCTTGGTGAAGACGGCGGCGGCCAGCCCGTACTCCGTGTTGTTGGCGCGCTCGAGGACCTCGTCCAGCTCCGAGAACTTGATGATTTGCTGCACTGGCCCGAAGATCTGTAAGAAAAAATATATTAAAACTCGCTTAAAACCGCGTTTTGTTACTTTGATCAAATTGAAATAAAAACATTTCTTAAATGGGAACATCGAGCTTTCTCAATAAATAAACTTTATAACAACAACAGTCGTATTGCTAAGCAAGCTCTTACTTAATCTTTATAATATAGTATAGATATTAAAAAAATATACGTAAAATTATCTCAGATTCGTAAAAACGTAAAAAAAAACTAAGAGCTTGAGGCCTGTTGTGGCACAAGAGCACAAGCGTGTGACTGTAAACGCGGCAGGCTTTCAATTCGATCCACTAGATAATATTTTAACACTAAATATTTAATGTTATCTTTTCTTCGTTCTGAAAAGAAGGCAAAGCGCGGCGTTGAGTTCCGCCACTCAACACACAATGCCTCAAATTGGGTGGAAAGTGAGGAAACGATTAAAGTATTTTATGACTAGGTTCCCAAGTTCCCTCTGCCTACCCTGACATGTGCGCTATATAGCGTGTTGCTGAGAGAAGTAACTTAGTTTAGAAAGGAAGAAAAATAACATTTCTTTTGTAAGTTTTAAAACTTCTGCGAAAGATAGGACACAGTATGGGAAAGGCTATAAAGTTAAAAACAAATTGCAAGCAAATAAAATTAATGTTGACAAAAGTTAAACACATTTAATTTTTATGGTGTTGTAAAATAATTTGTTACTACATTATAAAAGAACATTACATTTTAATTCTCTACTATTAGACACAGAAATCACTAACAAATAGATATTTATGGCCCATAACTGATATTATCTATAATATGTAAATGTCATTACAATTTATATAATATGATAATATTTTTCACATATCTCAAGTACTATATAAGGAAAAACTGTATGTAAAAATCGTCACGTTGTACATGTAATTTATACTTTGAAGTATTTTTTTTTTGCTTTTTAAGTGTAGTACGTACTAAATCGCAGTGTTAAACTCTACTATTGTGGAGCACCATTTTTTTATTAGATTTGCACTTAAATTATATTATTAAACTACGAATGTACACACATAGATAGTATTATGTTATTAGCGATCTCTCCTGCTTGCTGAATCACACTACTTTAGACTAATCTCAATTAATTTTTTGTCCTAATAATATTAAGACAATATATATGCTTAAAATATATATATATATATATATATATATATATATATATATATATATATATATATATATATATATATATATATATATGTATATATATATATATATATATATATATATATATATATATATATATATATATATATATATATATATATATATATATATATATATATATATATATATATATATATATATATATATATATATATATATTTAAAAGTGATACATCAATAAACGTATATAGAAGATATATAGTATATATTTGCGATATATATTCCATGTTCAAACATTAACCAGTTACAGATTTATTATAAGTACAGATATAAAATAAAAAAAAAAAAACAACAGATATAATATGTATTAGATGTTACTCGACCGTTTGATCATCACTAGTCTCATAGTCTAAAGGATGGGACGTCAATATCTAATTTATTTCACCATAATGTGTCTTCAATAATTTTATGTGATATTTCGAAATTTACAATTATTTTGAAAAAAAAAGAAAGACGAACTCTTGGTGTAAATTGGCAAATATAATTCCACTTGCTTTGATCGGACTGTGCTCGTAATATTTTCCCTAATATCAATAACAAACCTGTCAGTTATACATGAAAAAAATATTTTTTTATAAGTTTCAATAAGTTAAATACCTCTTATTCTAATTGAACGTTTATATTTTAAATGTTGGATCGTCTGAATACAGAACAAGATTGATTGTCATGATTTAAAATAATTAAATATTTAAAATATATATTTCTATCGTTTCTCTCATTATCCTCTCATAAGATTCAATAAAGCATCCATCAATATGATAATAATATTTTCGGCGTACAATTAACAATTCAAACGGTTGAAGTATTCTCATGCGCGTCTCAAGGTCACATCTATATTTGTACTGAGTGTTGGTACAGATGCTAGTTGCTAGATACGTTATCGCTTACGTGCTCCGATATATATGTATGTATGGGATATATGGCGTCTTATACGTATGAACCAAACTGAAATTATGTATTTTGAAAGATTTTGTTTAAGAAATTTCCATTTTTATAATAAATTTGCTGTTTTGTAGGGAATTAATTGTCTACTTATCAAAATTGATAAAAAATTAAAATTAACACTAACTAGGTAAGTATGCTAATACGTTAAAATTCCGTGAAAATTTTAATATAGGTATGTATAATTATTAGATGTTACAAATTTTTTTTTTTTTCATTTTACAAAAATTTGATCTGCCAAAAGCTTTCATATTGATAGATGTTGACTATGTTCCGATATATACTGTGAGCACTGCGCAGTATAACGGCAAATTAGTATACTGTGATGTCGTTTCTTTATAGTCAGTTATACTGGTTACTATTTAAAACGAAACGCGGTCCAGTATACTGTCGTTCTTGTTTTTTCACGTTAGTTTCAAACTAATGTTTTTTAATTTAATGTTTGCTTAAACGTTCTCTATTAAATAAGAAAAGTTATTGTTTGAATATTCAAAATAAAAAATATTTAATGTGTAGTTTAATTATAATTAAAATAAATTGCCAATATTAGTAAGTTTCCTTTTTATGTTTCAAAAAGTGTTTTTTTACAAATACTTGTAAACCTATAAAAAATGTTATGTATAGTTTAAATATTTTGTTTGCAATCAATAATAGTATATTAATTAAATTAAAAAAAATATATTTCGACAAATAATTAATTAATTTAAATAAATTGGTTAATAATTAATACAATTAACCACAAACTTCTATTTGTAAATAAATAACTGCTGTTAACTACATATAACTCTCGACAAGTTTGTAATCACGTGACCAAAGCACTGCGAGTACCTTACCTCGAAAATGCCAGTGCTCACATTGCAAAAATGGCGGTGATTTATGACGTCACATATTTCCCTAGGGTACTGTAGCATTATACTGGCAGTCCATATCGGAACGAATTTTTCACCACTGAGACCACTGCGCTGTGCTCACAGTGTATATCGGAACATAGATGTTAATAAGATATATGCATTATTAATCCACATTGAAAATAAATATATTTTAATGCCATCAAAAACATCCTGTAAAAACCTAAGTCTCGCAGCTCAGTCTTTCTACCGTAAAAAGTTGTGAGATCCATGTAATACCAAGTCGGTTAATCTATTTAGTCTCTACTTAAAGGACCTTCTGTCTTAAGTTATTATCATGCAAAGATTAAAAATATTTTACGTTCTAAACAAATAGATTGACTTGGACATCGCATGAAAATTTGTATTCTAAATTTGAAGCTTCTATGTCTGCTAGAAGTGCTTTGGACCTTTGATGACCGGTAAGTCAGTCAGTCAGTCAGTGAGTGACAAAATTCAGAAACTTTAACAAGTAGTCATTCCTAAACTTTTCAAAAAAGTTCAAAATTGAAATTTTAAATACACCGTGTTTGTTTATTTAATGGCTGATTAGTTACTGAAAATTCAGACTTCTTATTTTATCCACAACGAAATTATAGGGGGGTCCAAAATAGCCTGAATTGCTTCGAGAAAAGGATAGTACGAACGTGCCCCTTTTTTGCTCGACTTGGCGATATATATAGATATAATAATAATGACTAAAAGAAACTTTATCATGTAACATATTAGTATCGAAACTTAGATTTTTCTGCACTATCACAAAAGCGAAAAGCAAAAAAAAAAAACATTACAAATCATTAAACCACAACATGTCTTCAACACTGTATGCTACAGCGCGCTCACCTCGACCTTGGCGATGTCCATGTGGTCGCGCACGTCCGCGAACACGGTGGGCTGCACGTAGTGGCCGGCGCCCGCCAGCGCGGCGCCGCCCGCCACCAGGCGCGCGCCTTGCTGGCGCCCGCTCTCGATCAGCTCCAGCACCTTCGCGCGCTGCGACGCGTCGATCTGGACCACACGCAGACATTTGTTAATGTCTCACTTCTATTTTATGTATATATATATGAAATATTTCAAAGGCACGTCGCTGGCGCAGCCGCACAAGTGTGTGACTGTAAACGACAGGTTGTGGGTTCGATCCGAATACGAACTCGCGGAAATGAAATATTTTATATTTTCATTTCTGCGCTCTAGTTATAAGGAAAAGCGCGGCGTTGAGTTTCGCCACTCAACAGGCAATGCCTCAAATTCGCCGGAAAGTAAGGAACGGTGGTGGAACGGTAGGTGCCCAAGTTCCCTTTGCCTACCCTACCATGTGCGGGATACAGCGTGAAGCTGAGTAGTGAGTAGTGAATTGTCTTATAATGTGGATGTTACACAAATGTTTACATTTCTTTAACATATTATTTTTTTATTTTAATAATTTCATACTTTTTTTCTTGAGCTATTTATTGCGTAAATATGCTATTTAGAATATGTCCGATATGCCAAAGACAAAATTAGAGATTGAATAACATTTAGTCTACGATCTATAACAATTTATCAATCAACCTATAAATCACCCCATTATAACCCAAAAATCCAAAATCTTACAAAAGACTCTTTTAGTACAAAAGCCAACAAGTTACATAATACAAACGGTACACAGTTACCTGCGGGCCCTGCTCGGTGTCAGGCAGGAAGGGATCCCCGACCACGCGGCGGGCGGCGCGCGCCGCTGACATCTCCACGAACTTATCGTAAATTGAATCCTCTACGAATGTTCTAGAACCTGTTGTTTACAAAAATACGACTTTCATTTATAGAAATGCCTAAAACTATTCCACTACCACTTATATGAGAATATCAGTACGTCCCCTCCGACCTTCATGAAACTTGCATTTGACAATTTTTTTTCTTACCTTATATTAATTTAAAATAATTTCATATTTTCTAGACTGATTAACAAATAGCAACTTGATCAATATTACAGCAATTGACTTTAGAAATCCAATAAAAAAAAAGCACCATATGCACACCCATCCCAAATTTGACCAGTCCTACGACCGCTTCACCATAAGTAACATAAGTAAAGTACTTATCATATACCAAAGAAAAGGGCCCGAACGATGATATATTTTTATTCGATAGGACTACATAATTACCTAACTAACTTAACATTAAAACTTTTAATTAAACTTTAAAAAGAAGAAATTTTGACAAGCGTTTTCACGTATGGCTGATGGCATTCATCAGCTGTCTTACTCAATAGGGTGGACCAAAAAATTAATTATATTTTTTTTAACTATTACGAAAGTATCGTCTAAGATGACAAAAAAAAACTGGTAAAGGTTGAGCTCTTAATATCAATAATAAAAGTGTCACATCGTGATTTTTTTTTTAATTTCTTTATGTATTTCAACCAATTATAAATTAAAGGGCCTACAAAAGAGGTCTAGAATATTTTTTTTCTCTTAGTAAAGTCATTAAATTTGAAAACAACATATCGTTCGTGATTTTTCTGTTTTTTACTTTTCAAGTTTATTGAGAAAACCTCACCCTATCATACGCACACCCACCCCACACCCAACATCTCCCACCACCACTTAACCATAATTTAACCTTGTAGAACTTACCTGCAGTACAGACTTGTCCCATATTAAAGAACAACGCCTGGTGGGCTTGTTCCACGGCGTACGGCAGGTCAGAGTCTGCCAGCACTATGTTCGGAGACTTGCCGCCCAGCTCCAGCGTTACACGCTTTACGTTCCCAGCGGAACCTTGTTGGATTAGCTTACCAACTTCCGTTGATCCTGACATAAAGCAAAAGGAGAAAAATATATAAAACAACGGAATTGAGTTTGTATGTATCAGCCTCGGGAGACGAAAAAGCAGTTGTTCGAATTGAACAGTTTTAATATTAAAATATTCTCATTTTTAATTTATAGTAAAAAAATAGCAATACATTTGTATTACTTTTAATATACATATTAAAAATCTTCCAATATTATAAATTACTCAACTTAGCCTTTACGCTGTATCCCGCATTTGTCAGGTTAGACAGACGAACTTGGGAACTCAAGACAATTCGTAATGTTTCCCACTTTTCACAGAATTTGAGGCATTGCGTGATAAGTAACAGAACTCAGCGTCGCGGTTTTCCTTGTTACCAGAGAGAAAAAATTAAAACAATAAATATTTAAATTTAAAATATTAAATACACATTTCAATTCCTCAAGTGGCGACGAACTCCCAATATACTAAATTTAAAAGTGTATAACAATTTTAACTTTAAATTTAGTATTTTCTTTTTTAAGTATGGAATAACTCTTTCGAAGCCCCAATAGTCGCGTTAAAATAATATTGTGCTCCTTGGGCCATACCTACGTTAGGCACCACAAACGTATAAAAAATTACATTAACAATTAATCAAATTATGTGTAAATATAAAATAAATAAAAAATATACCTGTGAAAGCAATTTTGTTGACATCAGGGTGTGCCACGAGAGCCGCGCCCGCGTCTCCGTAGCCCGGCACCATGTTCACTACGCCCGGGGGGAAGCCCGCTTCCTGTGTTCATATAATATAACGAATGTCATTTTAATATAACTACAAAGTAAATTGTTGATTTTGTTGATTTTACATTAAAATATATTACAGTTACATTAGAGGAACACGGGGTAATAAGAATTAGGCACTTCTTTTGCTTTCAATGTTGGAATTTCAATGTAAAAATAAAAATATTTAAAAATAATTATTATATAATATTTTTTTATATAAAAAATATGAGTTTTGCTTTAATCGATGTCAAGTTGGAAAGCGTCTAACCGTATATGTTATGCGTAAGTTAAGGCCTTTAAATCCTACTCAGAAAAAATATTATATATATTTAGTTCAACAATGTAATAAAATAAAGCGTGGCGTTTGGTAGCTGGATACCGGCGACCAACCGGCCGCTTCAATTACCCTATATTATTTACTTATCTCAATTACTTTCTCGTTTTAAGAACATTTTCGCTTTTAGGACAATATACCTACTTGTAAAATACATCTATTTTTGTCGAACTTAATATTTTAAATTAACGCAACTTATAAATAGAAATATTTATAACCGATATAGTTGCCAAATATAATAGTGAGACTGTCACATTTTAAGCCCCATTGCATTAATAAACGTCCCCTATGAATATTCTATTAAATAACCGATCACTGTCCGTATATGAAAGATATATATATCTAAGATATATATATATCTTTCATATACGGACAGTGATCGGTTACAGATTTATTATAAGTATAAAATTTAAAAGGTAATTAATTGTATATAATCAAACAATATAAGAATGTAATTAGCTTGCGCCGCATACGAGGCGGAACATACCTATACTTATGTAGTTTTCCGAGAACATCATATATAGTGAATTGCATATGAAATATAGATTTAGTTGATATTTAATAGATTTATACAACAAAAACTATGTAAACACATATATATATAACAAAAAAAGTGCTCCATAAACCATAAACCGCATCCTGCAGGGTCAGAAGAGGGAAAATAATGTTAAAAGACCTCGTCCCGTAACTTCCGCTCAATTTTAAAGATTGCGTAACAAGTGGCGGAACACAACGCCGTGCATGATTTTATTACCAGAGCAAGTAAATAAAGCCGAGTGGAATCAAACCCACACTAGACGATGCAAAATTTACAATAATAGAATATATATTCGACTCTGATTACAATTGCAACGATCAAGGGGATCGTTAGTTTGCCTACCTCTGCTGAATACATATCCCTATTGATAAGGCATTAACGAACTAACATCCTGTCGAGATAGATACAACATTACTTCTGAATAAAATTTTAAAGTTAAAGGTAGCCCATAAAGTTCCGTAAGAGCAAGTTTTCTACTGGTATTATATACATTAGTATGGTACTATTAACTAGTACAAATATTAATTGCAACATATTTAAAATGTAACAACTTTGCATTAAGATAAGATATATGATACATTATTCTGTATGTTTAGAATGTACAATCGTGGTCAATAACTCTAGTGTTCTATATGCCCAAAAAAAAAAACACAATCACAATGTTTTTCTCTCAGCTTCGCGCTGTATCCCGCACATAGCAGGATAGGCAGAGGGAACTTGGGAACCGAGTGTTAAGACGACTCAGGTCCACTTCTGTTTCCGACTTTCCGCAGAATTTGAGGCATTGCGTGTTGACTGGCGGAACTCAACGCCACGATTTGCTCTGTACCAGAGCGATGAAAGGAATACATTACTCAGCTTCACGCTGTATCCCGCACGAGGCAGGGTAGGCAGAGGAAACTTGGGAACCTACTGTTAAAACGACTCCATTCCACTTTCCACCGAATTTGAGGCATCTGGTGTTGAGTGGCGGAACTCAACGCTGCGTTTTGCCTTGTACCAGAGCGGAGCATAAAATATTTAAATTGAAAATAATAAATATTTCACTTCCTCGACTGGGGATCGAGTCCAAACTTGTTGGTTACAGCCATACGTTTGTGCCGCTGCGCCACGACAGGCCTCGGAATGCAATGTTTTTCTTAAGTTGATATAGACTTGTGCTTGAGTGACCATATCAAGTCCGTAGTGCTCGCTAGCCAAATAAGTAATAATTATAGGCATACACATTTTTTTTTTGGTTTTTAAAGAACGGCAACGAGTTCCTTATACAATGTTATAATTTCCTGTGAGTCGTACATGCATTATTATTGGAATGCATGTTTTTTAAATAAACATAACAAAAGGAAAATAAATATGGTTAATTATATAATTCTATTGTATTATTCTACTACTCAATTAGTTTGTCACGTAACACTTGAGGCCTATCGTGGCGCAGCGGCACAGGCGTGTGACTGTAACCGACAGGTTGTGGGTTCGATCCCCACTCGAGGAAATGAAATATTTAATATATTCAATTTAAATATTTAATGTTTTGTTTTTTTGCTCTGGTACAAGGCGAAACGCGGCGTTAAGTTCCGCAACACGCAATGCCTCAAATTCGGCGGAAACTGGGAACGGAGGTGGAACGGAGTATCTTAACACTAGATTCCCAAGTTCCCTCTGCCTACCCTGCCACGTGCGGGATACAGCGTGAAGCTGAGTAGAGTAGAGTAATAACACTCCTTTTTTGTTTAAATATGTTATATAAATTTAAATAGTTGCAATTTAAGTGGCGTTTAAGAAAATTAAATAAAACTATTATCATTCAAATCATGAAAATATAAATAATTTAAACAACGTTATTTCTATACAATATTAATTACCCCTTATGTTGCCATTCTTTAAAACTAAAACATTTATATAATTTTAAGATGTATGCCTATTATTGTACAAATTGAGCATAAACTAAAATAAAAGAGAAGGAGCGCCTCCGCCACCGTCATCCACTACTTTACGATCTCTTTCTCCGGTCGTAGACGTATTAGCGCAGCGAAACAGCATTTGATTGTAAGGACGACGGTCGTTGGTTCCGTTCTCAGTTGGGGGATTAATATTTTTTTGGGTTTAAGATCATAGAGCCACAAACGGATTGTCGTAACATTTGGGTACTTCTGCAAACTCTATATATGCAAGATACAACGTGTAGCTCAAACAACAATAGCAACACCTAATATTATCTATAAAATACGTCACCTTAATAAGCTGTGCCAAGTACAAAGCAGTGAGGGGGGTTTGCTCAGCAGGCTTCATGACTACTGTACAACCGGCGGCCAGCGCCGGCCCGAGCTTCCAGCTCGCCATCAGCAATGGGAAGTTCCATGGAATAATTTGTCCGCAAACACCTTAGAAAATGTTATATATTTTAAATGTAGTTCAAAGGAATATTGTTCGTCTATATGTCTTTGCTGAATTCTAGAGTATCACTTATATTTGAATCGGAAATAGAAATTTTAAATGATAAATGTAAGTGAAAGAAGAGGCCGTTTGGCCGTCCCTGATTTTTTTTATTGGCCCTTAAGAATTAAAACTCGAAAATATCTGTCCAAAGTTAAAGTCCAGCCTAGGTACATCACAAGCAAAACATTTTACGAGTAATTTTTCTAAGAATCAAGGAAATAATTACTTATTCTATTTAATTAAATAATGATCATTAAAATATAGCCAAAAAATATTACGTATAATTTTAATTATAATTAAAAATATTATTTAGATATATTCAGGAGGTTTGTATAATTTTAATATATATATATATATATATATATATATATATATATATATATATATATATATATATATATATATATATATATATATGTGTGTATGTATGTATATAAAAGAATAAAATACTGATAACATTTGAGAGGTATTATACAGATCAACTCACCAACAGGCTCGTGACGTGTGTAGGCGAAGTACTTGCCATCACTGGGTATGACCTTGCCGTGATTCTTGTCCGCCCATCCCGCATAGTATCTTAGATTTTTTATGGAATTCTGTACATCTACGTGGTAGGATGCTAGGAAAGGTTTTCCGTTGTCTAAAGTTTCCAAACTCTAAAGAAAAAAATGGCGATTTATTAATCGTGATTTTTTTAACCAACAAATTAGCAATCACTAATAATAATTTAATAAACAAGTTTTTCCTGTTACGTTACATTTATTATACATCAAGGCCGTATGGAGGCGAACATATTATACTTCTGTACCACTAATTATGACTCACATAAAGTATGCTAATAATGGTGAAAGTATAATCAAACTTGTCATTCGAAATAAGCAATTTTTGTAAAACGTAATTAACTTTATATCAAATATCTACTTTCCAGCAGGAAAGCTGATATAAATATGCAAAAAAATAAATGGTTTCGATAATGGTATGTTTCCATACATACATTTGGCAGTATGTAGAGTATTTTTATTGTAACAGAATTATTATTTTACTTTATAATGGTCTAAGTAGTACTTATCCTGCACATAGCAGAGTAGGCAGAAAGAACTTGCAAACCTATTGTTAAGACACTCCGTTCCGTATTGTATGTCGGAACCTAAGGCCGCGCTTTGTTCGACACCAGAAAATTTAAAAATGTGAAATATTTAATAATTTCAAATTACTTAATTTGAAATTATTAAATATTTCACATATTCGAGTGGAGATCAAACCCACTACCTGTCGCGTTGACAGTTACACGCTTGTGCCGTGCGCCACGACCAGTTTGCCTTCCGTCTGTAGCTATTATAATTCTTCAATACACAAGTATTTATATCTATTCTATATAAAAAATAAATAAATATAATAAAAATTTCATAATAAGACATAATAAAAAATCACAATAATCAGGTAGTCAATATTACGACGTGAAAATAAAATAAAATTAGACAATAAATAAATGAATTAATCGTTTAAATAAACATTTAAAAATCAATATTCACAGGTATCATTTTACTAACAAGTGGTTTTATATTCGTAAGCATTACCTCATAACGATAACATTACTTCGATGTCATGATACGCAAACGCAAGTATGTTAGCTACATACTTATGTATCATGACAAGTATTTATCACAATGACTAAGCAAATTGTTGAATTTAGCTATTGTGGTACAAAAAGAAATATATTAATTAGATACATAATATATTTTTTATTTGTGTTGTTTACTTAAGAAGAGAGTACCTAGGTCTAGAGATTATATTTGAAAAATATCGTTGGTCACCGCATTTTCTCATTTAAGACTAATGGTAAAAAGTACAATTGGCAATATATCTTTTAAGCTGCTCAAAAAATTCAACTTTATTTTTTAATTTAAATTTAGAGAGCATTTTTTACTGTTTACACTTTACTTACCGCCACGTACGCCCTGTCTCTTTCAAGTAAATCAGCTAATTTGTTAAGAAGATAGCCACGATGAGAGGCATCCATTTGTCTCCATGTCGATCCAAGTCTGAAAATAACAGAAAATATTTATTAATTAAAAAAAATAGGGAAGCGAATTAAAAGTATTTTATATTGTGATATAGCTAATTGAATAAAGAATATTTTGATTTAGATAATAAGTAGAAGTTTCTATATCAATGCTATGTACATTTTTAAATAATTAGCCTCACGGTGAATCCCGCACATGTCAGGGTAAGCAGAGGCAACTTGGGAACCTAGTGTTAAGCCACTCGGAGTGGTTCGCCTTTCCGCCTAATTTGAGACATGATAAATTTGAAATACGTGTTGAATCAGCTTTAATAAATGATAAATCAATTTACTTTTATTCATGTATAATTATAACATAAATTAATCTCAACATTATTTCAGAACTAATAAATAAAAATGAAACCGATAGATTTATTTTTTGTTTCCTATACCATTTTCTAGGCACAAATCTTTTAAACAAGTGATGTTGAAGCTCTCACGAATGTGTTCTAATCGAGTGTTAAAATTTTGCTTATCATGATAACGACAACAACAAGGATAACGTTTGCACCTTTATCACCAGCTTGAGTGACTGTATTTTATGTACAAATTTTAACCACTTTCTTATTTTATTAACATTATCACTTTTAACACAAACATTTATTTTTTTATTTTGGAAACTAATATTTCAGCCAAATGAACAAACTGTTGTATAAATTTTGTTGAACTTAATATTTTAAATTGACGTAACTTTTTTTTTAAGTTATTTAAATAAATAATTGTTGCCCTAAATTTAATAGTGAAAAATAAAAGTAGAGACATCGTGCGCTAATCGCAGAAATAACTAAGCAGATTTTAATGCATTAAAATCTAGTTAGCCATTTCTGAGATTAGAGCGTACAAACGCACAGACAAACAGACATTATTTAATGTATTTCTTCCATGAACAGACACTGATCGGCTACAGAATTATTAAAAATCAAGTATAAAACAAAAAGCGTTGATAAATGTAACGTAATATTTGGTAGCGTTCATTTATTTAAAAAAAAAAATATAGTCGTAACGTAGTTTTTGTTCAATTTCGTACTATATCTGGCACATAGCAGGATATGCAGAGGGAACACGGGAACCTAAAGTTGAAACACTCCGTTCCCCACATTACACAGAATTTTTAAGGCATTGCGTGATAAAATATTTCATCGATGATCAAATAACGTTCATATGTAGTACAATATAACAATTACGTGTGTAAAATTGTTTTATTTTGTACTTATTAAGGTAAACATCCGATTTTTCTCAACGAAACTATTTTTAATATTGTTTATGATTTACTATACTGACCCTACTACTTGCGAAAAAGTAGTAAAGATGAGAAGATAAAGAAGAAGAAATATTTTTTTCTTGTTTATTCAATACCTTGGGATTTACGCTCGTATATCGGTAAAAATATGATAATATACATATACAAAAGAGCATTATGCGTTCGCCTCTGGCATACTGCTATGGCCATCGATTACCTTGTACATAATTATTACCGAGACACAAAATGCCTATTTTGCTTTTATTGCGAGTAGTGCGCATTCTGCGCGTAAGTTGTCTACGATCCGTATATTGAAGATTTATTGAATTTATTCATCCTAGTGAATACATATTAAGATATTTTGTTTTAATATATAGTTAATTATTATATTTATAAGCAACCTAAAGCAGGTCTGAGGCAATAACTTTAGTGAACTGGTGGTAAATTGTTTGACGTTCAAAAAACGAAGCTTGTAACTTCTTATTTTGAATAAAATATTTTGAATTTGAATTTGAATTTGAATTTGACAACATTACAGTGGAAATAACGTGAGCAAAAGAAATTCAAATTACTATTTTGCCAAAAAAGAGTTTTAAACATATTAATGTTCGTATTAATGTGCATATTTATAATCATGTTTATGTGGTGATATCTATTTTTTTAAGTTAGATCTTTTTGACTCTAAGTAGTACCTTATACGCCTCTAGGTAGTTAAAAGTGTCCTAAACGCGAATATATTGTCTACTAGCTGTTACCCGCGACTTCGTCCGCGTGAACCAAGCAACATCATCATTGAGTTCCGATCAGCAGCTCTACCAAAGTGAAAATGGTTAGACAAACATTTTAACACAAAGCAACAAATGAGGGTCGCACAGTTCTACAGCAACAGTTTAATACTATGACTGAACGAACGCGAGTAAATTTGTTTTTCCACATTTCTTGGACATACATTTTTTAAAGTTAAAAGATACAATTAATTTAGTTAAAAGATTTTTTTTTTATCGTTGGAGTTACACAAAGATGTAACAATAAAAAATGTTTTTTTTTTTTTTAAATCGGTTTTCCCATCTTAATCTGAGGAACATACGTATTAAAAACCTCCTCCTTTTTTGCAGACGGTTAATAAAATGTGATGATAGTCAATTGCGTTATTATACGAAAAGTCCGCATCTGTGTCTTTCAAATTTGAGGATTGCTCTCGATTTCTCCAGGGTTCCATAATCAGATCCTGATCTCCTTACCATGGGACCTATTGTGAAATATACCCTCTCGAGTAATCGTGGAACATACATAAAAGAATCTCCTTTTTTATGTCGGTATAAAATCCCTATAAATTTTAATTTGTTATGTTACTCTCATATCAAAGCTATATTACTGCAAAGTTTCATGAAAATCCGTTCTGTAGTTTTTGCGTGAAAGAGTAACAAACATACACACATCCGTACAAACTTTCGCATGTATAATATTAGTAAGATTAGTAAGATTATCACATCAGAAAATTAGAATTAAAGGTGTTTTCTAAATTATCTTTCTTTCTTTCTATTTCTGAACTTATCACGAAAGATTGGTTAAAAATAAATTATCTAAATAAGAACATTAATTTGAAACACTGATAAAATTTCTGTGAAAATAAGTATGGCTTTATATGTTTATAATTTATGGACTACTAACTTGAAGGCAGCTTTTGCAGCTTGTACGGCTTGATCGACGTCCGCTTTACCCGACTGTTGGATATCAGCGATCACTTTTCCTGTAGCAGGATTTTCTGTAGGAAATGTTTGTCCGTCGACAGATTTCATCCACTCATTGTTGATGAAGATCTACGAATAATAAATTATATAATTATCTAATATAACTACTGATATTAAAATATATTAAGATGCTTACATTATGAAAATATTGAAACAATATAAATGAAGAACTAATATATACGTTAATAAAGAAATGTGGTTGGGTATTAACAAAAATTTATATAAAATTTATAATAATGTTGATTTGTGAAACATTTACATAAAATTAATTAATTAATAAAAACTTACAATCTTTAAATTAATTATTATTCTTAAATGTTATTCGTCAGTCTATTTGGTTTATCTGTGGCATCGAATTTCTAGGCTGTCAAAAACCTCGGTTCTATGTTGACCATTTTTTTTGGTTGAGTTTGGTCTCTCATAAAAACAGACAATCAAATCTGATTTGAGTCTCTTTATATCGTTAGATGCAAGAAAATCACCTACTTCATTTGCATTTAAGTATGTTTGTCAAAAATATTGCATAAATTTTAAAAATCTGATAAATTCATGATTTATTATCTATTTATTACTGATTATGAATATGTACGTTATATTAATAATATTTATGCAATTTTTTTTATCGTATTGTTATAATCAATGTGACTTTAACCTTACGTTTGTTCACCTTTGATAAAAACAGTTTTTTTTAATGTGTACTTATCTCAATCAAATTGAAAAAAATAAGTTTTTGTCAAATATAGTAAAATTCTGCTGGTGAAATGGAAATAAATATATTTTATTTACATATATCTCGGATACTTTGTGAAATTAGTATCATCGCGAATACGAATAATTAATTACAATATATTGTTTGTACAGTGCAGTAGATGCAGTAGACTAAGTGCATGTAAACAATGACTTTGTAATAATTAATTAGTTATCATCAGTTCTGTAATTTTTGTAAATGCAAGAAGTCAAATTGATGAATATTTCCATTTCTTTGTTCTGGTAACAAGATAAAGGTGGGCGTTGAGTTCCGCCAATATACAACATGCAATATCTTCCGAGAATGCAGAGGAAAGTGGGGACAGAGTATCTAACTACTAGATTAGAATTTACAATTGTAAAAAAATATTCTAGGTACTAATAACCTAACCTAACCTAACGCAACACTTATGTCTGTCAGTCTGTTAAGAAGATTTATCTAAAGATTGCGTGAAAGTTATCAAGCTAAAATTAATATCAAATATCCATTGGAGCAACAAAAAACTCAAGTTTAGGTAATGTAAAAAATATGAGCTCATCGCATCGTGTTTGCTGCATTTTGTATGAAAATCGCCGTATGATTAAAACCTATAGGGTACTACGCGCGAACCTATAGTTATGAAATTTGGCACGAAATGATAACTTGCATTTAAAATACAGGAAAGTATGCAAAAAGACAACATTTATTTGTAACGCTTTTAAATAAGTCTTTAAAAAGTCAAATTGTAGTTCTTTTTTATTTCATGAATCAAAATGAATAAATTCGTAAATTTAAATTAATTTTATTTACGACGTAATCAAGACCAAAACCAGTAAAGTATATTTCCTTACAAATTTTGGTAATAAAAATTATTAAAATAATTTCATTTCATACAAAAAAAGTGCAAACATAAGTTTGTCAATCTTAATCAACTGTAGTTCCCTTTGACATGAAGGCCTGAAATTGATACGGAACTCTCGGTGAGCGAGTCTGATTCGCATACTTTTAACCAATTCTTTAATCATAAAATATTTTAATCATAAAAAGTTAAATAAGTGACGTTTAAATCCAAAATCACAGTGACAGTGACCAAAACACGACCGGACCACGATTGTATAAACAATTTATAATGTTAACATATTTCGGTGCACGTGTAAATTAATAATGGAAAAAGTTGAATAATTACACAGCTATGGGTGAAATATTTAGTTACCTTAATATGACTGTATATATTAATTTTAATAGAATAAATATTCAAAAGTCATTGCTATTAATAAATTATAAGAAATGATAAAATAATGACTTAGCAATATTTTAGAATTAATATTTTTGAAATACATTTTCTCGTAACTTATTTTAGCAATTATTATTTTAGAAAGATTTGACTTTACGCGGTGTGTGTGCATTTGAATTAAACTCAGGGGAATGTTTAATTTTTTTTATTATATACGAAGTTGAAGTAGATTTATCTCCGGCGACACAAATATTTTATTTTTAATTCGTTAGCTTTTTCTTGAACACATCAAAGCAGGAATTGGAAGCCAGTCTTTACTTTAGATATTTTATTCCCCTTAGAACAGTTAAAACCACAAATGTTGCGTTTACGCACGGACATACCAGAGCGAGACTCAAAAAAAGAAAACAGCATTCTAAATCTTGTATTACGAGATAGATATCTCGCTGTTGTTCCTGCTCGTGATCTTTATTAAGCTACTGAATAGAAAAGGAATTAGGAAGGTTTTTATATTATAATAAATCTAAAGAACCCCTAAATATTTTCGAATATTGAATAAATGAATTAATCTATATAGATAAATAGATATGCGTTATTTTAAATTTTATTAATACATTAATACACTTAGTTAAAATACAAATTCTGTAATCATTTACTTTCATAAAATTGACTAACAACCGGCGTCTTTTTAAATGTTATTTTTAGAATTTGCATATTAAATGTTTTATATAAGTAATTAATTTCTCAACTATTTATCAAATCTTATATTACATTACTATACACTTAGCGCTTACAGTATTTTTATAAGTAAGAAATTAAACAAACTCACCCCGGTATACAAAATTTCGGGGTTGGGATTAGGTTTTGCCGCAGAAGCTGTAGCAAATTTTGCCTTTTGTGATTGCACAATTTTTGAAATGTTCCGTAGCATTTTTAATAAATATGAATAACTGCGTTAAAAAAATTCTGCGTCGAAGCGCGTAGTCAAATATGCTAGCAAAACACTAATATCAAAACGCAAATGTAAATTAAATCCGAATGAAGATTCAAGATTGTCAGTTACTAGATAGTGTTGCCAGTTTTAGTGTTTTAATATACAAATAGTAAATATGGTACAGGTAAGGTAAAAGTACCGTACTTTAATTTTTCTATGATAAGAATAGTGATAAAAGCTAAGTGATATTTTAAATGCTTATAAAACTAATATTGGAAATAAAAAAAAGTTGTGTTTGGGTTACTTCCACACAATTTATTATATATACGAGTACAATGTGGCGTAATAATATTTCCATAATAACAACATCCAAATTTTTGAGTAATGAATAACTTTAAATTAATTTAATTCAATAATATTAGAACTTGAATTATATTTATATTTACACTAAAAAATTCCCACTAATTCTATTATATCCCTATTTGACAAATTACACTTCTTATCATCAACTTGACATGTTTGACCTTGGTTTTGTTATATGTTTATTTTTATGACAAATAATTATTATTTAATCTAAATCAAAATGATAATACCTTAAAAATGAATGTTTGAACTTTGACCAGTGATTTTGAAACTTTCATAAACTATATCATTATATAAATTAAAAACACTGTTATAAAAATGTCTAATTTTCATAAATCTTGTAATTTGTTTCGAAAAAATATTTTATTGCATTTTTTTCAACCTTTAGTACATTTTGATAAACAAATAACATTACATTTGCAAGAAGCAAGTGTAGAAACAAGGTAAGCATTTTTTTGGGTTATTTAATATTATAGCAAATAATAGTCAATATTTATATACATTTTTCTTTAAGGCCTTCTTCGCCCAGTAATGGACTTTGGTGTGCGTTTTTACTACCAGCAATTTTGATCCTATACAGTTGTTTCAATGAAGTATCACTCATATATAAACTAATATCATGTGCTTCAATAGCGCTATTAAGCTACTGCATAATTTTCTCTACATTTCTCTCTACATCAAGTGATATTTTGAACAAAACACCACTATCGACCTATATAATTTCTAGTTTAATACCAACTATTACAACATACATGTTTTTGAAACTAGGTATGGATTTTATTTTATTTTATGCATTAAAATTTAAATAAATTAATATAATTTAGGATTTAATGATTTTTATATATTTTAAATAAAAAATATTTATTTAAATGCATCATAAATTTTATTGTATTTGTGTAATAGTTTTGATGTACCCATTGTTTCAAACACAGTACCTCATGATTGTGTGTCTTTATAACAATTAATCTTTTAATATTTGTTTATAATTTTACTTCACAAGCTAAATTTAACCTTTAGTAACTTATTATATTATTTCAAAAATAATTTTAACTAATTATACCTGTAGAGTTGGTGTTTTCAATATTATTTCCATTTATATCTACACTGATATTTGCATGGACGCTTCAGATATGTATAATAAAATGCAAAAAGACATTTACTATAGGAGAAGCAATGATCATGACACAGTCAACAGTTTTATTTTTGTGTATGTTCCGAGTCAAAGTCTTTTATAAGCTATCCAGTTATGATGAAGAAATCGAGTTTATCAGTAAAATAATAGATGTGAGTATTAAGTCATAAAATTACGCTCACAGAATATAAATAACTTTACTCAAAAATTAATGTTTTAAATTAAATTTAGAATCTATAATCATAAATATTAATGTAATTTAAAGTGTTTAAATATTTATTGTTTTGTGACATATTTTTATTATTTATGTTTCTATCCTTTCAGACAGTATTATGTGGAGTGGGTTTAATTGTTGTAGCATTATATATCATGTCCGACAGTCACAGAAACATGAAAACATTAGTATATGTAGTATGCTTTGCAGCAATATTTGTATTGTTCATGCTACATTACACTCTAGGTTCTAATTGTTTAATAACAATATTTAGTTACATATTCTTGGGCAAAAATCGGGCAAGTAATAATATTGCTTTTAATTATGTTTGTAATGTAATGTTGAGGTCTTCCTGTGAATTCATTTTATAACTAATAATAAAAAAGTCTATTGTAAAGCTGCAGGATAACACCTGATGATGGTTATGAGTTCAATACTTACTTAGAAGATTTACTTATTTTCATTTTCTTGTTTAAGTAAGCCAGAGTTTGACTTTAAAGTTGCTACCTAATTAGTAACTTCTATAACCAGGGCAGAAAGTGGATAATGATTTGTCAACACTACAGCTTGACGTTAAACAAAAAAAAATGTTTTAACATCCTACAAACTAATTTCTTTTAATGTCATGTAAACAAAAAAAATATTTTATAAGTTTTTCTTACATATATAATAATAATAATAAAAAAATATTATTTCAGATAAAGATCTTTATATTTTGGTTGATTCTATTGATAATATCAATATGTGTGATATTTATGCGTACCAAAGATGCGGTCAAAGCAAACACAGTTACAAGGAAAACTTTTCACATATTAGCTTCCCTTGTGTTCATGACAGGAATCATATTTGATGTCCACTTAATGACATTAGCTGCGGGAATTGGTTTGGGAGTTCTAATTTTTGTTGAAGTAAGAATATATTGTATATAGAATATTGACTTATATGTATGTATTATATAGAATTGTGATCATTTAAATATTATTCTAATTAATTAATTACAGACATTAAGAAAGTCAGGCATAGAGCCCATTTCATCAGCTTTAGAATCTGCATTTTTAGTCTATTCCGATGAAAAGGTAAGGAATTTACATATAACATAGTAACTATAAATATTAAAACCATCTAGATTTATCACCAATGAAAAATGGAACTTTATTATAAAATTTAAATTATATGTATTATTTTTTTTTGTTTATTTGGTTTACCGCACTTTCCGCCGAAATATGTAGATCTAGCTTGTCGTTTCCGAGAGGCGGGTTCAAATCCCGCTACGTTGAAATTTTTATACGTTTTCTAAATTAGTATTTTTCTTTTCTAAGTATAGATTAACATTTTAAAAACAGTAAAAACATTTATTCTAAGAAATTGTCTTTGGGTAACGGAAATTTGTAAAAATCTCCCTACAGAGATACTAACATCATACATACATTTTAACCTGCGCATAAACTATTAAATGAATACAATTTTTTACCATAATTTCCAGGATTGTGGAATATTCGCGATGACCCCTATCTACCTGTACATAGGACTTGCTTTCCCCTTGCTAGTTGTGCCAAGTGGAGTTGATAGTGAACTAGAGTTGCTTAGCGGAGTATTATCTATTGGTATAGGAGACACTGCTGCTAGTTGGTTCGGATCTAAGTATGGAAGATATAAGTGGTCAGGTAAAACGATAATGCTTTTTAATATTGTCCTTTTTTTTGTTTTTTAAAAATTTTGGTACTCAGTTAAGATACGCCGTTCTCATTTAACACTTGATTTCACCTACTTTTGAGAATAACGAATCATCAGCGTTTTGATTACTGAAGCAAAGTAATGATAAAAAGCTTACTTTGTTCACGCCCCCGATTAAGGATTGAACCCGTGATCATCACGCTTGCTATGAATTCACGTTTGAAGTGCCATAACATTTTTATTTATTTGAATTTTTCAGATAGCAACAGAACGTTGGAGGGCACTGCATTTAATATTTTATCTCAAGTGGCAACAGTGTATGCTTTGCAGTGTTTTAGTAAGTTATCTTAATACATTATGTAAACGTAATTTGACGAACAATGAGTTTCAAGTTTACTGATGTCAATTCATATTTTTGTCTTAAAAGTTTCTCTGATTTTGTATGACATGGCTCTTTTATTTACAGATAGTAAGTAATAACCGAGATATCTATCTAAAATAAGTTGACCTATAAGCAAAAAATAATACGACAAATTCGTAAATATAATGGAAATATTAGTAAAACTTCACATAATTTTACGTTGTTAACGGTTTTGCTAGTTATTTAATATATTTCGAACACCGTAACCCCATTCTATTTAGATTGGTAAATTAACTTCTCAAATGGCTTAAGTAATATTGTAATCAAATCATAACAAAATTCAAGATTATCTCAAGTAATAGAAGTACTTTTTAAGCACTCTCATTATTATTATTTTTTGCTTGACGCTGTATCCCGCAACTTGAGAACCTAGTGATTATATAATACGAAATTTGACTCATTGCGTGTTGAGGAGCGGATCTCAACGCCGTACTCTGAATTGTCACCAGAACGTAGTATTGAAAAAAAAATGTTTCGTTTATTCGTGGAGGGATCGAATCCGCAACCTGTGCAAGGCGCATACCTGTAACTTGTACTTAATTATGTACCCAATGAACAAAATATGGTTTTCTTTCCAGATTTATTGAATGCAAATAATGCATTGTCAAGAACAATATTTGCAGCCACCGTCTCAGCTTTAGTAGAAGCTAAGACAGACCAAGTGGATAATTTAGTGTTGCCATTAGTTACTTTGTTATCATTCCAATTTACACGGGCATTCTGGTAGTAAATAATTAAATTAAAATTATATATATAGAGAGGAATTATACTTTCAGGGTTTTATTGTTTACGATACTAGAATAGCATGTATTTTATTATATAGACTATATATATATATATATATATATATATATATATATATATATATATATATATATATATATATATATATATATATATATATATATATATATATATATATATATATATATATATATATATATATATATATATATATATATATATATATATATATAGTCTATATAATTGTGTGTGTGTGTGTGTGTGGGAACACTGGGTATAAGTAATTGCTCTGGTACATCGCTCTGGTCAGTTGAGTGATTACATTCAACGCTGCGCCAGGCAGCGTTGATTGTAATCACTCAACATTAAAATACTAAGGGATTTAATTTTATTTCTTTAATTACATTATTTATGATATTTTATGTAACATTTATTTTCGTATAGCTTATCGCTGTATCCCGTACACGGCGGGGTAGGTAGCCTTGATTATCTAGTGCAACAAGCAACTTGGTACCACTTTCGTTCCTCTGGATTTTTGTAATATAAAATTAACAAGCGATTACTGCTTTTTCCTTTTGATACAAGTAACTATATTAGAAATAAAAACTTGAAAAAACTTAGAATCAACAAATGATATTATTAATTTAACTATATGAAAATGACATATTTTGTAAAGTTTAAGTATTTTTTATATTTTTTCATACTTTTATATTAGTAATTATGAAGACTAGTCATATATTGTGTATAAAAATCCTTTTAACATATTTACAAAGAAAATTATAATATTAAATAAAAAAGGTTATTTTCACCTTGGCCTTTTTATTACACACCGCCTTTATTATTTTATAATATATTTAAGAACGTGTCTTCAAAAAAGAAGGCCTGTCGTGGCACAGCTGCACGAGCGTGTGACTGTAACCGACACGTTATGGGTTCAATCCTCACTCGAGGAAATGAAATATTTAGTTTTTTCTATGTAAATATTTATTTCTTTCTTTTCGTCGCTCTAGTAAACGGCAAAACGCGACGTTGAGTTCCGCCACTAAATACGCAATGCCTCAATTTCGGCGGAAAGTGGGGAACGGAAATGGAATAAAGTGTCTTAACACTAGGTTCTCAAGTTCCCTCTGCCTACCCTTCCAGGGGCGGGATACAGCGTGAAGCTGAGTATGAGCACTTCTTACAATAGAACCCAGTCTGTGCAGCTAGTGTAATATCATTAACAAATCTTTGTTAAAGGACAAATTCAAATATTTTTATTCAAAATAAGAAGTTACAAGTTTTGTTTTTTGAACGTCAAATAACACCACCAGTTCACTGAAGTTACTGTCTCAGACCTGATAGAAACCGGAGCAAGAAACTCAGCAGGACATATCTTTTCTTTTAAATCAAAAGTTAGTTATAAAATAGAATATGAGCTTTGGATTAGTATAAGTTTTTATATATATATGTAGGTGTGACGTCGGTCGTCAAGAGGTTTGTACTATCTTTTGTCAAGAGGCCGAGGCCTCGATCTCTTGTACTGATTTATGAAAAAAAAACTTATTTATAAAACTTTATTAACTGAAACACCATTTTCCTCCTTGATTTCAAGTTTAACTATTTTAGATTTATCATCACCATTTAAAACCACATCTTCTATGCTCCTTTTATTTTTTACCAATAATCGTTTTTTCTTCACCCCCTTACATTTTGCTTTGAACATTTTTTCCATTGCTAAAACATCTTTACGAGTTATTGACCAATCAATTATTGTATTTTCGGCTAATTTTGTCAAATTATCTGCTTCGTTATATTCTGGTATATCTATATTGAGAATATTCATAACTTTCTCTAATACTTCATCTACATAATAATTGATTATTAAGTCCGCTTTGTTGTCCTGAAAATTTGTATAAAAAGATATTTATGTTTGTTTTATCTAAAAATCAAAAGCTTGTTATTAATGAAAGATATATTTCATAGTTAGCACAATATACAAAGAGTTGCTTACATGTTTAGTCGGTTGCAAGTTACAGATGACCATTTTCCCGCCATACTTAAGTGTTTCTACAGGTAAGTTCCCACTTGGTATTATTTGAAGTGTTGTACCCAAACATATACTTAAGTCGGCAACACTGAAAGTAAGACAAATATAACAAGTACAAAAAAAAATGGTTGTAAATGTAGCACCCTGATGCAACTGTAAACAGACAGATTGTGGATTCAATCCCCACTTAAGGTTGAAATATTTAATATTTTCTTTTCTTTCTTATGGTAATTAGGTTAACCGCAGCATTGTTGGAGAATGTGAGCAGGTAACGACAAAGGGAACACTAGGTACCCTGTGTCCTACATAATGTCGGCAATAGTGTGTAACTAAAACTAGATATGTTGATATCTTAACATATAAAACTAGTGGTTGTATTATATACATGATGTAAATAAAACACTTGAGTTCACATTATTGTGATATATATATATATATATATATATATATATATATATATATATATATGTATATATACGTATATGTATATGTATATATACGTATATATATATGTATATGTATATATATATATATATATATATATATATATATATATATATATATATATATATATACATATATATATATATATATATATATATATATATATATATATATATATATATATATATATATATATATATATATATATATATATATTAGCTTTGTAGCCTAACATGAATTGAACTTGTTATACATAATTCCAACTTACTCAATTAAATTCACTTTATTTTATAACAAAGCAAATAAATACCAGCTACCAAAACAATTCTTTATAATTAATTACTTTATGACAGTTTGTTTGGGAGAATGTGCTTAACTTAAGAACTACAGATTTGAATTTCAAATTGATATTTATTAGTTACTTTAATTAAAAGTATATATTATTTAAAAGTATATGAGAGATATGAGAGATATATATTATTTAATTGTCCAATTATCTGTGCATTTGTATGCACTAATTTCAGAAACAGCTAATTAGATTTAAATACAATTTTCACTATTATATTTTGGCAACTTTCCCTTAACATTTAGTGTTTGTTTTATTTACATTGGATAAAAAATAAAAAAGTTTCAACAATTTAAAATATAAAAGGTAAAAGAAAGTAAGTAATATATCTCACCTTGAATGCCACTCGGACATAAGTAAATCATTCTCAGGTAAACTATGTTCCCAATCCAGTACACCATCATAGAGTCTCCCTCTGCATGGCCTTCCTCCAGTAAGAGCGAGGGCACATGGTACTCCACTACACTTCTTACCAACTGTTTCTACTGGATGACTTCTTACAAACTGCCTTTACACAATATCAACAATAATCACTAATAGCTGTTATCTAATTGTAATTAATGTTAAGACACTACTTCCTACTAAAGTTATGTATGTATTTATAAATATAATTTACACAGGAAGCAAATTTTTCCTTGATTAGTTGACATGGGCTCCCAACCCATTGCAGGCAATTAAAGTGGGATCTTCTTGGGTGGGACTTAGTATGTTGAAATAGCAGAATTCAATAGTGCACTTTGGCATCCCAGTTGTGACATCACAAAATATACCTCTGACTAAAGGATTGAATCTACAAATATAATTTTTACAGAAAGATATTGTTCCAGTTTGCTTTTTATGGGCTCTTAGAAAGACCACAACTTATATTTCTATAATTATATAAATATAATTATTAAACATTTAAATTACCTTTTACATAAGTTACATTCATCAATAAACATGTTTCCGTGTAATTCAGCAAGGTATTTCCTTGGCAGACCAGACTTTAAGTGTAATCCATCTATGTTTTGACTTACTATATATTGTACTTTATCACATTCCACAAGTTTTTTTAGTATCATATGAGTTTTTGTAGGCTTAGCATCTGTAAATGATACATTAATGTTGGGTTTTTTTCCTTCTTTTTCTAAAGTCCATACACCGTTAGGACCTCTATAAAATGTTCACCAAAAAAAAATATATTAACATTTAAGAGCTAAGATATGTAAATAATTTTATATAAAAAATTATGTACCTGAAATCAGGAATTCCTGCTGAAGTGCTTATACCAGCCCCCGTATGCACCACCACATGCTTACTATTGCTCAAGAGTTTAGCTAATATGTGACACTTTTCGTCCAATTTACTTTTAGAATCAAATTTCTGAAATAAATGTGTATTTATTTTTTTATTATATTTTTACTAATATGTATGTATATTTTTTTATTAATATAAAGCATACTTCAGGTACTCCTAGTACACCTTTATCTTCGTACGGCGACAATCCTTCCGCATAGTTACAAGACATGTTGATAGAGATGTAAGAATAACAGTGGTATATTTCACGACAACAATTGCTTGTTTATAAATTAGTTTATAAGATGCATTATTTTAAAAATACAAACAGTAACTATATAAAATGTTTGTCTTCAAACCAAAGTATTTAATTCTTAATATCGGGCTAGTTTACTTGTTTAATGTAAGCATTTGAATCAATAACAAACGTATAACGATAACGACATAAGGTATAGAGTAGGTATTTCTTGTCTGATGTCCACAGAACACATAAACCCAATGCTGAATTGCTGATGTCTATCCACCTCGTGATTCTATTCACCCCTACTTACTACTCTTATGCTGGATTGACTGGGCAATTGTATCCTGTACACTCAACTGTCAAATTGAGCGTCAAGCCGTCAACTAATCAACTTTGTAAATTGTGTTGACGATTATAAATTTTTATTCCCTTTAGTATTTCTCTTGAGAAATACTTTTAATTCCACTTTGATTGTTATCTAATTTTAGCAAAATTGCTTCCTTAGAAACCATGAATCGTAGACGAGCTCATGAAGAGGAAGATGGATACGGTAATATAATGAAATAATCGTATTTATAGGTTAAATTGTATTGAAATTTTATAATAATGATAAATTCATTTCAGAGCGCCTGCATAGAAAACGACGCCGTGTATCGGAAAATCAAGAAATAGAAGACAGGCTTGAATCTCTGATTTTACGAGTAGGAGAGAAAAGTAGTTCTAGTTTAGAAAGTAATTTGGAGGGCTTAGCAAGTGTATTGGAAGCTGATTTAAGTACGTTTCGTGTAAAAATTTTACGTATTTTAACAGAATGTGCTATACGTATGCCAGAAAAATGTACTATATATGCCACACTTGTTGGATTGCTGAATGCCAAAAATTATAATTTTGGTGGTGAATTTGTTGATTATATAGTGAAAACCTTTAAAGAAAACTTGAAAACTGGCAAATGGAATGCAGCTCGTTATTGTCTGCGATTTATATCTGACTTAGTCAATTGCCATGTATTGGCAGCTTCATCTTTATTGACATTACTGGAAACCTTAGTAGACTGTGCTAATGAGGATGGTGTGCCTCAAGTAAGAAGAGATTGGTTCGTGTTTGCAGTATTATCAACTTTACCATGGGTTGGGAGAGAGTTGTATGAAAAGAAAGAATCCCAATTAGATCTCTTACTAGTTACTATTGAAGTGTTTTTAAATAAGCGCAGTAAGAAACATTGGCCAGCTCTAAAAGTGTGGTCAGCAGACTCTCCGCATCTTCAAGAAGAATACTTAGACTGCCTTTGGGCACAAATTAAAAAATTGAGGCAGGATAATTGGTCAGAAAAGCATATACCCAGGCCTTACCTTGCATTTGATTCCATATTATGTGAAGCTTTACAACATACATTACCAGCTATACAGGTTATCTTAATAATTATTATAAAAAATATGATAGTTGGTGCCCTAAGTTTTGAGACATTGTTTGTTTAGTGGCAATTCTATTCCATACTTAGTTTTATAGCTGATTAGAGAAAATTAAAGACATTGTCCTGAGTGGGAAATATTTAATTTCCCCAGTAAGTTCAAAATATTAATTATAAATTTCTTTCTTTTTAGCCTCCACCACATAATGATGGTGATACATATCCAATGCCAAGGGTTATATTCAGAATGTTCGATTACACGGACTGTCCTGATGGTCCTGTTCTACCGGGAGCCCACTCTATAGAAAGATTTCTCATTGAGGAACATCTACATAATATAATAGAAGCTTACCACTTAGAAAGAAAGGAATGTGCCGCTCAGCTGCTATGTTTTCCTTATAAAACAAAAATACCATTAGAGTATTGTGTTGTTGAAGTTATTTTTGCAGAATTATTTAATTTACCAGCTCCAAGATATTTGGAAATATGCTATGGGTCCATTTTAATTGAGCTATGTAAGCTCCAGCCATCTACTATGCCCCAAGTGCTGGCACAAGCAACTGAAATTTTGTTTATGAGAATTGACTCAATGAACATTGCTTGTTTTGATAGGTAATATTTTTATTTTTATAATATTTTTAGCTGATTTTAGTTGTTATATCTTACATGTAGCAACGTAGACGGAAGTAACTAACACTTAGTGTAAAGACACTTGGTAACCCACTCTCTGTCCAATTTTCAAGATGTGTTGAATGATGGAACTCAATGTCCCACTTTATTTGTACACTAAAAGGGAGAAAATGAAGACAAATTATTCTTGTCACTGGTAATAGGATCCACTGCTGTGGCATTTTTGTTCATAACCTGTGCTGCTACTGTACCACCATAGCCTCGTTTATATTATTAATTTTACTAAATTAACTTAAAAATCTAAGAAAATGTATAAAAGTTTGAACACAGGGATTTGAAACTGTCTCTTGGAGACATAATACTCAGCTTCAAGCTGTAACTTGCCCACGCCAGGGTAGGCAGAGGAAACTTTTGAACCTAGTGTTAAGACACTCCATTCCACTTCCATTCCCAACTTCCGGCCAAATATAAGGTATTATGTGTTGAGTGGCGGAACTCAATGCCGAGTGGCCTTGTATCAGCAAAGAAAAAAAAGAATGAAATGAAAACATTAAATATTTAAATAATAAAATATTAAATATCTCATTTCCTGAGAGGGGATCGAAATCTCAACCTGTTGGTTACAGTCACATGCTTGTGCCGCTGCACCACGACAGGCCTCTTGGAGACATAGATAACGATAATAAATGTATAACTTTAAAAACTTTATGTTTACTAAAAAACATCTTTCCTATATTTATACTTATAATAAATCTGTAATAGATCATTGTCTGAACATGGAGGGTATAAAAAAAAATCTTATAGGAAATGTTTAATAAACTAGTAATAATTTTTTTTATCTGTTTGTCAGTCAGTGCCAAACCAGATTTAAATATAGTTTCCACTATTATGTTTTGCCAACCTTTCTTCAACATTTAGTATATGTTTTATTTAAAAAGGTAAATAAATAAATTTACATGAAATTTCAGTTTTCTATATATGCAGATGATTACTTGAAAGTGATAATGTTATTTCAACAAGAAAGTAATTGATTGAGATTAGTTAGTAAAATAGTGTAATTAAAGCAGGTGAAGCTATGGGCAGGCAAGTCTTACTGACTAAAAATATTTTATAATATTGTTCTCATAATAGTATTTTCTTACAGATTAGTGAACTGGTTCGCATACCATTTGAGTAACTTCCAGTACAGGTGGTCGTGGGAGGATTGGGAAGCTTGTGCCCAGTTAGATGCAGACCATCCCAAGCCTAGGTTTATTAGAGAAGTACTTGGGAAATGTTTAAGGCATGTAATGTTTAATTTTGTTTTTAATATAATAAGTAATAATAAAACCGTTTATTACCTGAAAAATATTATTTCCCCAAGCAAAAAATTACTCGATATTAGATTCTCACTTTAAGCAAGGTAGCTTTGTGTAGTGCAAAAAATGCAATTATTACTATATAGATAAAATTTAAAATATTATGAAGATTCCAAATTAATATTCTTAAAAAATAAGTAAATTCAATATTATTTACTATAATCAATGATTTAAATTAAAATTTCTTGCATAGGTTGTCATATCATCAGAGAATCAAAGATATGGCTCCAGAATCATTGTCTGCATTTGTGCCCCTGAAGCCAGAACCTATATACAAATATTCCATGGAAGGTGCAGGTAAGGATAACATTAATAAAACCAAGAAATCAGAATCTTTATTTTATCTCATTTATTATATAAAAAACTACAAAAGATTTTTATGTTATTAATATTGTATATTTTTATAATATTAAATTTTTATTAGTAAAAATATTGCTATTTTAAAATTAACTAAAAATAAATATTTACATAGCGAAGGCAGCATTGTGGCAGCATAGTAAAAATGGGTAAATGCCTTTTAATGTTTGTCTATTTTCATCTTATAACTTAATTTAAAGCAGCTTAAATTAAATGATCTAAATAGTTCAGTCTACGACATGGCCATTAATTCTAAGAAACTGTAAGAATGAGCTTTTGGGTCACTTGTGTCTTTGTATTGTAAGTTATCTGTAATCTCTTTATCTTCTTCTGAATTAAAGCCTATGTCATCATCTATAGAAGGACTGTTGGTTTCATCGTAGTCGTCTTCGTCACTCTCACTGTCATCCTCAACACCCTCGTTATCACTATCTCCATCATCTTGATTATCATCATTTTCTTCTTCACTGTACTCATCATCTATTAAAGATTCGTCATTGGCCTTTTTATTTTTAAACACTCCTAAAAAATCTGTAAGGTCATCTTCAAATTTAGCGTAACTCTCGTGATTTGAACTTTCTACCTGTAGTAGCTCAGCTTTTGTGGTTTGGTCATTTTCATTGAAAGTATAATTTAAAAAATCTTGTAAAATATCACTTTCTGTTGTTGTTATGGAATTTTTAGCTGTTGTAAGATTTGGCGTTGTTACAGCTGCCGTTGTTGTTTCTGAATCTGCACTAAATGACATCACTGTAGTTGATGTATTTTGTTTTTTTCTTTTGCATTTACTTTTATTTTTAGGTGTTGTTTGATCTTCACCGTTATTATTTACTGTAGGTTGACTGAGTGGGGGTTCAAAAATATATTCTGCTTTGTCTTTAGATTCTTCTTCGGAATCTATATGGTCGTTATTGCGATCGCCTGCCATCTCCAATGGCATTACGTTATTAGCTTCATATTGATCTACAGTTTCCTCATAGATATTTGTCTGTGAGGCTATTTCAGAAATTTTCGTAGTCATTTCTACGGGAAATGTTCCTAATTTGTGGTCTACATGATTTTCTTTTTCACGTTCTTTTTCTTCATCTACATATTTAGCGGTCGTAGAAGAAACGTAACCTTGAAAATTAGATCCCTTCCTTCTGTGTAAGAATGACGAAGGAGCCATTGATGTTATAGCTGTATGATTCTTTTGCATTGCGTTTGTATTCCATCTGTCATGTTTAACCGAGGTTCCCTTGATCATTAATGTCGATTGTCTAAATCGATTTTTATTTTTTGCTTGAGTGGTTAATATTGATGGTTTGCTAGGGAATGTTGTGCTTGGCATTTGTGTTGTTGTCCTCGTGGTTGTTGGTTTAGGGGTCGTGGTAGTAGTACTGGTAGTTGATGTCGTTGTTGAAGTAGATGTAGATCTTGGTTTTGATGGAATTATTGGAGAGGAACTTGATTGTACCGCCAAATCATTTGTGGGTCTTCTTTTGAGGTTACTCTCTGGAGTGTTTGTTGTTGTTGTAGTTGTTGTTGTAGTTATCCTTTTATGTTTCTTTACTTTATCTTGTTTAGTAAATTTTGGCGGGGGCCGTGTCCGTCTTTTAGGTTTCATAGTTGTCGATGTCGTGATTTCTGGGCCTGATTCTGTAGTCGTAGGTATTTTATTCTGCAGTATTGCTACCATTTCAGTTGTAGATGTAGTCATAGTCGTAGTTGCATCAATAGTAGGCGTCTTTTCTGTTTGAGGGTCCATTGGGGTAGTTTTAGTAAACGAACCTAAAATATTTGCCCAAGCCATGTTTTCAATTTCTGTTTCAAGGTTAGTGTGAGCTGTTATTATATCTGGACCAGCAGTCGTTGCTGTTAATCTTTGACTTTTTACATTGTCATGTTTTTTTGGGGGCTTTTTGGCTGCAGTGGATGTTTTTCGAACTTTGCTATCGGTTTTTTTATTTATATGTGTTGCGACAGTTTTCTCTGAAGAAGAATCTGATAAATTAATTTTCATTGGTCTAAAATCCGTTTCTGAGAACAAGTCTTGATCAGGAGGTTGATCGACGATTTGCGGACTGGGTCTGAAGTCTTTTGGCTTGTAGGTTTTGTGTTGCTTAGAATGAACTAATTTTATAGGTGGCATTGGTTTAAAAGGTTTTTTATCCATCGTCACAAATACACCTGGCGGTGCATTGTACACTGGCGGTCTTACATGGTCCGTAAAATAATTAACTTTAGCTGGTGTGTTATATTTGTTATACGTTTTGTGGAATTTAATAACATCAGGTCTAAAAGTGTTATTTATATTTTCCATAGACATCGTGTTTACTGATTCAGCAGAATGTTCTATAGATGATGAAATTGGTGGAAGAGGCGTAGGCAGAACAGCCGGACGTGTTGTTTTTCCTATTTGACTTGATTCTATTCTACGGTCATATGGGTATTGAGTATATGAAATACTATTGGCAGTTGTTGGAGATCCTTGGATTTCGTGATATTGATAATGATTTGTATTTGTTGGTGGCGCTTGAAGCGGTGGACGAACATGTTTGATAGATGGTGGCCTATATGGATAGGGAATTTGTTGATTTACATCAACGGGTATTCCTACGTGACCTATTTTTGAATATTGTGAACCCCCTGGTGGAAAGTAAGAGTTTTGTTTATATTTTGTTGTTGGCGTTTCGTATGATTTATCGTCATCATCTGAAAATATTGACGAGAATATCCTCTCTAAACCTGAAACGTACTGCTTTCGGCCTACAAATTTAGATGGTGCTATATTTTTATGGACCCATATAGCTCTTTCCGGTCTTGAAACTTCTTGACCTTGTGTCTGTTGTAGCTGTGGATATCTGTTATATTCATTGCGGTTCTCAAATATTTTAGCAGGTGAACTTTCCTTTACAGTAAATGTTCTTATTGGATTTTCATGTGGTTTTCTTTGTTTTTGAGGTGTTTGTGATATAACAGAAAAAGTTAACTCGTAATGGTATTTCCCTGGAGACATTTCCTGATCCCTTTGTCTGACACGTTTCACAGACCAAAATGCTTTGACGTCTTGTAAGCAATTATTGTGACTACATTTTTCTTTTGTTCTTTCATCTTCAGCAAAGCGGAAACCTCCGTTACGTTCCAAGAGGCGTCCTTTTGCCATAATTGTGACGTCGCCAAAAGAAGCCGGTTCCTCTTCTGGTATTCTATCAAAGGGTGCAGATTTGATTTTGTCCCATAAATCGTGATCATCGATCTCTTTAGAATCGTAACCGTTGGGTTTACTATTTGGAGATGAGACGTCACCTTTGGCAATAAGCTGGTCGATTTTATCTCTTACTAGCGTTAAATATACGCTGTGCCTCAGCGCGTCCTCCCAGTAGTGGGCTGGCAGGCCGGCTACCGTCGGGGGCGCCGATGTTCGAAAAGTCTCGTGCAATGTTCCCGCGCGGCTTTCCCTCCTGTCATGGTGCCACTCATTGAGCGGGATCGGCGTTGGTCTGAAGTCATCAAATTGTGCCCAAACATCTTCTCTTTGTATCTGAAAAGCAATGACAGTAATTAATGACAAATAAAATGAATACTAATAAGATATTAATGCTCGACTGTAATTGCTGAAAAAAAATATTTAAATATGCGTTCGAAAGTAAAATGGCGGTTGGCGGGAAAGTGCGCGCTCGGATGGCGTGCGGCGACCGTTGCGTGCTTCACAATCCAACCCTCGCGACGCGATTTTCCAATGCACTAATACAGTTTAATTTTTCCGAACTTATATTGAGCGATTGTAATTTAATAACTTGATTTACTTATATATTTCATTAAATATAAATGATTTATTATTTCTTGGTTAATTTCTATCTAAAAATAAAACGTACTTATTTACTAATTTGTAAAATTTTTAATTTGAACATTTTGATTATTTTTGTTTGCTTGATTTGATTATGTATATATATACGTATTTGTTACAGTAGTTATATAATGTTGCACTATATTTAAACTGTTACTAGAGTGTAGATAAAATATTTAAATTGCCAACGAAAGCATAAGTGTTAGAAACAACTCCTTGCGGCGCTACATATTGTTATCTTAGAAGATATGATCTGGGCCTAGATGTGTAAGAGCCGTGTAGCTTGTAATATTACTTGCAATTTACATTCGATTTTCATTTCAAGGGCACTTTTAATTACTTTAAATAAATCGTTTAATTTAGGCGTTTTTAGAATTCCGCAGACGAATGTCAAAAATCTGAACTTTTAGAGATTTGTAATATATCCGTATTATTTTGCTTGTTAATGAATAGAATATAACTTGTCAGTGTGGAAAATATGTCATTTTATTTAATCAAAACATAATATATGTCTAAATAAATTGCTTGCATACCTCCACGATTTTATTCTCAAAGAATTAAGATATGAACATAAATTGGTTAAAAATCGTGGGTGCAAAGATATTACGATAACCGAGTCTATTGGCCCACATACCTGGGAAAATCTCATATAAAGACAATGCTTCGAGGTCGGTGCTCCGTGATATTGATCTTCACGTGTGATCAGTTTTATTGTTAAAGGGCGTGCTTTATCATAGCTGGACATTCTTGCGCTATGCATACTTTTTAGATCATTTACGTAATTATTTCATATTCGCAAGGTAGGCAAGACGAACCTCGTATGTAAGTTCAATTCTATACTTTCGGACAAATTTTTTAAACTATACGGAACTCAATACTGCGCTTTATATACTAGGAAAGGAGAAGGAAAATAAATTAATAATCATTGGTGTCTGTGGAAATTGAATCTGCAAATGCTTTTGAAGACATGTATCGTTTTTTTGGTTAAACAGTCAAGTTTTTATTGATTTCTAACAACATTCCTTTTTTAAATACGTTTTAAACTTAAAAAATATTTTCACATATATAAATACAAGAAATATTAGATGAAATGCACATTTTCAACATGACACAGTATGGAAAGCGATCGCAACGTATAATTTAGCTGATTATACTTACAATTAGTGTAAAGAAAACGCACAGTAATGTGGACCGCATCTTCGACCACTCCACTGCACGATCGATATATTATAGCAATAGTAACGAACGCGTGCGGCGCTAGAGCACCGGCTAGCGTGGACTGACGACTGCTATGTAGAGTGATATTCAACCCCACTTGATACGGAAAATTATATTGCTTTTCTTGTATATATCTTAGGAAATATATATTGAAAAATGTTATTTCATATATAATTACTGTCGCATGTCTTCATATATAGTGGTTCACTTCTTAAAGTTGATTGACACAAAATAAATGGTAGATAATCAATTTTCTGAGGTCATTCCTATTTCGTGATACTATAGTAAAACTTATAAAAGTTGACGAACTTAACTTTGTTAAAACTTAAATTTGTTTACTTAACGTTAACTACAAGTATAAGTTTGTGCTTTTTTTAAAATGAAATACATATGAATTTTAACGTTTACAATTTTAAAAAAGCACAAACAAAATGTTTACAATTTTTACATTTGTATTGTTAATTCTTGCTTCTTGACAACTTTTCTGCTTTATGTAATAACTTTTGTACGTTATTAGTATATTATTATTTAACTGTTTTTTTTACTGTAAAATAAATAAGTAAATTCATTTTAGCTTGACCTCGAAAGTCGACAAAGTGATCTTATAAAGATTCCGTTTTCCCTAAAAATTATCATTTGACATTCTGCCGAAAGAATTAATTATTTTTGTAGGTATTACTATTTGTAAATAATCTTGTTAGGAAATAAAAGATACTATCTGGCCTGCCATTAACACATCTCAGACAATACTCCTAATGTTGTAACACCATAACCGATGGAGGAAATTGCGATTACGTTACGTACCCCGAAACATAATCCTTTTAATGATATTTTTACTATGTTTTAAAGTGTTATTCCACACTTAGGACAGAAAATACTAAACTTAAATTTAAAAAGCGTATAATTTTTTTTTTTTTTTTTTTTCCTGCCTGCTTCGTTCAAAATTTTTATACGCTTTTTAAATTTAAGTTTAGTACCTTTTAATGATATATCATTAGTAGTGAATATATTTTATATGTTTAATATTTTTTTCAATTGCCTCAAATTCGGTAGAAAGTGGGGAACGGAAGTGAAACTGAGTGTCTTAACATTAGGTTCCCAAGTTCCTTCTGCCTACCTGCTGCGTGGGTGGGATCCAGCGTGAAGCTGTCAATGTGAATTTAACTTTTTTTTTATCTGTCAAGTTTAAAAAAACTATTTATTTTTCATATGAGCTTATTTCTCTTAAAAGTTAAATGACCATCTTCTTCGTGTAAAACAAAAGTAATTTATAATGAAATAACAACAATTTGTATGTAAAATTATAAAAGAATACATTACATCAAGGAAATCATGAATGTAATTATAATAACGAAGACAATTGGAATGATTTGAAACCAACATTAAAATAGCTGAAAACATCGTTCGGGCACGCGACACGAGATGGAAAGTGGCCGAGGGTTGTTTCATTGCGATATTTCATAGATTGCATTCATATTAATTTTCTGTATTATTATTTTTTTTTTGCTGTTTTAATTGTATTTTTTTATTAAATTATGTAAATAATGTTATTACCTGATTAGTTGTAATTAAATAACTTTTTATGTAAGTTTACTTTACACAAAATGGTCGAGATATTATACAGCTAAGTATGATTTTGTAGGAAAATACAAACTTGACTAAATATTTTTATGTTCATCATAGTAGTTTGATTATATACAAATGTTATTAATAATTGGAAGTTTGAAATTAGAATTTTAAACGTAGCAACAGTTGAAATCAGTCCCTTTCATAACTATTTTTTTCTCAGCTTTACACTGTATCCCGCACATGGTAGTGTAGGCAAAGGTAACTTTTGAGAACCAAGTCTTATGATACTTCCATTTTCCGCCGAATACGTGGCATGGCGTTTTGAGTGGCAGAACTCAGCGCCGCGCTTTGCCTTTTTACCAGAGCGATGAATTTCATTTCTTTCAGTGGGACGGAACGCACAATATATCGCGTTCACAACCACATGCCTGTGTCTGCCCCTACGCCTAGACAGGTCTTATAAATTAATCATAAACTTTTGCTTAACAATGAGTATCATATATCTTTAATTAATTTGTGCAAGTACTGACTTACGTGTAGAATTCTAATCAATAAACGCCCTGGCTGTCATTTTTGTAAGTGAAAGTTAAACTTAGTCAGCCCGAAAATTATTACTGTTTTTAACACATTTCCATCCCATCAGTGTTTTGGTAAATTTTGTTTTAAAGATAGAAGATAAAAAGTTTTATTTATATCCAACTGTACTCTTATACTAATATTATAAAACTAAAGAGATAAGCAGGTTCAACACTAAAATGACTGACTATTGAGTTAAATTTATATATATATATATATATATATATATATATATATATATATATATATATATATATATATATATATATATATATATATATATATATATATATATATATATATATATATATATATATATATATATATATATATATATATATATCACGTTATCCTTTTCGATGTTATAGAGGTGTCATGTGCCACCACACAAAAATCTTAGTGTTAATAACTTCCTATAATACTATCCACAGCATCCCTCCCCGGTACTGAAGCCGCATACCAACTAGTTACGTGTGTCCGTAACAAATGCACGCCCGAGGAGGCTTTGAACGTACTACGCGAGCTGCCCAACCCTCTGCGCGAGGGGGACACGAGCGCCGCCCACACTGCCTACAATCCATTGAAGATCGATGTTTTTGTACAGACTCTATTGAATCTTGGCAGCAAAAGTATTTCTCACAGTTTTGCTGCCATATCCAAGTTTCATTATGTCTTTAAGGTAATTTTGTATTTTGTGTACTTGTTTTTAACTAAAAATGTTTCCTAACAAAGCAGAGTACGCAGAGGGATCTTGGGAACCAAGTATTTAGATACTCTGATTTAATTAAAACAGTTTATAACCTCTGGTAAATCGTTTTTAATAATTCTTTTCAAGCTTCATTTTTGGTTAAACAATATGAAATTTTTGTAACTAAAAAAACTATGAATTTTGAATTTGTTATTTTTAAGTAGATGAATTAATTAAATATAATTATATTACATAGAAAATGGAATTTTATTAGGTGTATACAATTATTAATAATGTTTATTTAAAATTAAATATATTCAGTAGCCATCTGAGTTTGGAATTATGTATGTTTATTATTTTATAAGCGTGCTACTGTAAACGCAAGTTTGTTGCTTCGATCCCCACTAGAACAAATGAATATTTATATTTAATATTTAATGTACTTTTTTCTTAGTTGTAATAACAAATGCGCGCCTCTGATTTCCTCCTCTAAACACGCAATGCCTCAAATTCGGTAGAAACTGAGAAACAAAACGGAGTGTCTTAACACTAGTTTCCACGTTCCCTCTTAGAAAAAAAAAGATTTTTAATCAATAATTACTACTACACATTTTTTTTTTCATTCCAAAGATATTAGCTGAATCGGAGGAAGCACAAATCTGTGTACTCCGCAACGTATGGGAAGTGTGGCAGAGACACAGTCAGATGGTCTGCGTTCTGGTGGACAAGATGCTCAAAACGCAAATAGTTGAATGTAGCGCTGTGGCCACTTGGCTGTTCTCTAAGGAAATGGCGCCCTTCTTCACGCACAGCTGTCTGTGGGAAATATTGCATTTGACTATCGATAAGATGAATAAACATGTGTCCAAGTTGAGTGAGTATATTTTTCTTTTGTTTCTTACTGTTTGCTTGTCATGGCGCAGTGACACAAGTGTGTGACTGTAAACGACAGATTGTAGGTTCGATCTCTACTCGGGGAAATTAAGTATTTTATTTATATTTTCAATTTAAATGTTTAATGTTTTCATTTCTTCGCTCTGGTAATAAGGCAAAGCGCGGCGTAGAATACCGCCACGTAACGAAATGACTCAAATTTAGCGGAAAGTGGAAAACGGAACGGATTTCTTCGACTTCTTAACCATGTGCGGGATACAGCAATTATAAATTAATTATATTAGCAATTATTATGTAATTATATTTTTAAATATATTCTCTTTTGAGCTTTATTCACTTATTGTACTTGAAAACTGAGAATAATTTATCACTATTTTTCTTCAGAAATCTGGTTTGCTTTTAAATATATATACAGTTCCGTTACAGACAAATTGCCATATATAAATTATATTTTTAAATCTTTTTAGGTAAAGAGCTTCAAGAGGCAAGAGAGGCATTAGCCAGAGCGGATTCCAGCAGCTCTGACTCTGAAGACGAGAGCGGGAGTAAGAAAAAGAAAGACCAAGACAAGCCCACTGAAGAAGTGAGTTATTTTTTTAATGTAATGGTTGTAACAGGTTCTGCATATAGTTGAGTCGTCTTGTTATTAGAGCGAACAAATTAAAATATTATTTTTTTTATTTGTAGATATGAAATATTTTAAGTAGTTTTTTTAGTATAAAAGTTTTTTGTATTAAATAGTATGCCGTGCAAGTTTGGTTCCCAGAGTAAAGAAATAAAAATATTATATTTTTGTGAGAAAATATCAAATGGTTAGTTTTCTAATGGGGATCGTACTCATAACCTCTCGCTTTTACAGTCACTCGACTGCGCCCGTTGTTTAGTATATAGTATATAGTATATATGAATGTGTGTTGGGTGTCGGGCAGGCGGTGGAGCGCATGGAGGAGCGCCTGGAGATGGCGCACACGGACCAGAAGCGGCTGTTCCTGATCGTGTTCCAGCGCTTCATCATGATCCTGTCGGAGCACCTCGTGCGCGCCGACACGGACGCGCGCGACCCGCACACGCACTGGTACCGCGCCACGCTCGCGCGCCTGCGACAGGTCTTCCTGCTGGTGAGCGGCCTCTAATATACACTAAAATCATTCATAAATTAACTGATAGGCGAAGGCAATCTAATGTCAATTTATTGATATTTGTATGATACATATATAGAGGAGATGGGGGAAAGAAGAGATATGAAAATAAGAAATATAGAGTAAGAGCGATCAGATTTTGGTGATGTTAAAATAATATAATCTAGCGAAATAGAGTGAAATTTTAATAAGCTATAGTAGCGATGTTCCTTGCTACTATTGATAATATGGATTGCCAATTTTTAATTACATAAAAGTTTTTGATGTTGATCTTATGAAATAATTGTATGATAAAAAATCTCTCAGAGGAGAGCAACAAAGTGACATATATGTAAATGTCCTGTCGTCGCTTTGTATATGTTCCTTAATCAGCAGAGTTATTTCAGTAGATAATTAATTAATAGTTGCCTGTAAAAGATGTCTTTTGACGAGATGACCGCCGCCATTACACATTGCATATTTACCTTATATGTAACGTATTTTTTTTTAGCTTCACGCTGTATCCCGCACGAGGCATGGTAGGCAGGGGGAACCCAGGAACCTAGTGTGAAGACACTTTGTTCCCCTTTCATTCCCCACTTTCCGCCGAAATTGAGGCATTGTGTGTTGAATGGCAGAACTCAACGCCGCGTTTTGCCTATTACCAGAGCGAAGAAATGAAACATTAAACATTTAAATTGAAAATATTAAATATTTCATTTCCTCGACTGGGGATCGAACCCAGAACCTGTCGGTTACAGTCACACGCTTGTGCCTGCTGCGCCACGATAGGCCTCTACTATGTAACATATGTGAATATATATGTACTTCAATATATTCTCTATACGTGCATAATTTTGTATTATTATTAAATTTTACATTTCATTTTTGATTCATTTTTGTTCCAGCATCACGAGCAAGTACAGAAATACAGCAGTACATTGGAAACTCTTCTGTTCACGCAAGACTTAGATCCTCACATTCTGGACGTTTTCCACCAGTTTGTAGCTCTCACCGCATAATTTTGTTAATTTGCATGTTTATTTATTATATGTAAGAAATAATAATGAGACAAAACCAATATTTTAATGGAAATCTATTTTAAAAGACGATGAAGAATAATATCATCATCTAGAAGATATATCAAATAGAAGTTGTTGTTTTATCTATCACCCGGTCTACTAGATGTTTTCTAGAAAAAAGTCTGAATAAATGAAATATTTCAAAATTATTAACATTTTTTTTTATTTCATTAATTATGCTTTGACTTATTTGAAGATACGCCAAGTAAAGCACTAACTACCGGGTTCAATTATATTTTTAAAGTAACCACGACATTACAAAAATATAAACAAATATATAATTGATGCAGCCGTTCAGTAGTAGCGTGACAAACACAGGTACAGTTCGGTCGACGAGTCGTGGCCTCCCTAAAGTTTGATCAGACTGACGTATATGACAGATATTGTAGTGACAGATTAAACAAAATTAATTAGTATTATATATAAATAAATGAGGTCGCCAGTCCAAAATTAAAAATAATTGGAAATATTAAAACAATTGTTTAACTTGCTGAGATACAGTTATAAATAATAATCTTTGTAAGTATCATAAAAAAGGGTTGTATAAAAAAACTCAAAAATCTTTCGTAATGTAAATTTAAAAAATCTTTTGTAAATATTTATTTCCTTTTCACAAATTCCCAAAAAACGTAAGTTGGAAAAGAAATTCTGAGGATAAAAGGATTAAATATATTTTTGTCATACACACTTTAGCATTTGTTTTTGTTTTAGTTAGTTATGCTGCTTTTTCAAATAAAAAGAGCTAAAATAAATTTAAACGGTTTTTTTTTTCGTTTTGAAATATGTATACATTCTTTTTACTTTTTTACATTTATAGTGATTTTGGCCTTAAAGTAAAAGTTATTTTATTTTTATGCCTCATACTGACGACCTAGTATGTTTATGTAGTACATATAGTTTTGTCTTTGACTTTGATTTATATATAGATTTATTAAAATAAATGAAGCCTTAGTTGTAAATAAATAAAAGTTTAACTGATTTTTAAACATTGTTTTTTATTTCTTGTATATAAAAATTCGTATAAAAGTATAATAATTCTAAATTGTTATTAAAAGACTCTAAATTACAAACATATTTGAATTAATCAATTATTACGCTTTACTTTTGATATATTTATTTATATGATAAATTATCACCTACTAACTTGAAATCATAATAAGATTGCTTGAAATTAAATTAAATCATAGCAATCTTATTATGATTTCAAGTTAGTATAGTTAATATTTTATTTACGTTCTACTAGTACCAATATTAGCAAGAAATGTTTACACAACATAAATTTACCCTTCCACATTACTTTAGGTACATATATAAAAATTCAAAAATAATATTAATTAAGGAACTTCATTAATTCTTCGACATCACCTCTAGAGCCCAAATAACATGGGGCTCGCTCGTGAATAGTTCCAGGTTTGATGTCCAGGATGGGTATCGAGCCGTTGGTAGCCAGACCACCGGCCTCGGTCACTATGAACGCCATTGGATTGCATTCGTAGAGAAGACGCAACTGGAAATATTACATATTATATTTTTTTTATTTTAGCTTCCGTCTTTCACTCGCACTCCCCTATATATAGAAGGAACGGAACTAAGTGTCAAGACTCCGATTACCTAAAGACAATGATTATTGAATGGCCGACAACAAAAGACGTGATTTTTCTTTAATTGCTAAATCACTTTTTTATGTAACAGTACATTGTTATGAATTCTATTATATATTTTTATTAAGGAAACTAAGAATTGAATGATACTTACTTTTCCTTTCGGAGCGGATTTAGTAGCAGGGTACATGAAAATTCCTCCATATTTAATAGTTCTGTGCACATCAGCTACCATAGAGCCGACATATCTTGCTCCATAGGCCTTGCCTGTTTTAGGTCTTTTCTTATCTTCTATGTAATTTACTAAGCCTTCTGACCATTCTGCTGCGTATCCTATAATGAAATTATCGTTGTTTTGTTACTTTTGAATTAAATATAACACAAGTCTTTTGAAAGAAAAATATTTATTTAGAAAACGTTTAATCGAACTTGTGGCTTAGTGTTCAAATCTCGTTACGTTATTTTTTTATGTTTTACAGAAACGATAATTTTAAGGAATTATCTGTTGGTAGCGGATTCTAACTACACAAATAAGTTGTAACAAGCGAAAAAGAATTTTAATGAGAAAGTTTTTTTTATATATTTGCAGATAGACTTGTTAACATTGTAATGTAGGTATGTCACAATTTTTCAAAATTAGTATATATATATATATATATATATATATATATATATATATATATATATATATATATATATATATATATATATATATATATATATATATATATATATATATATATATATATATATATATATATATATATATATATATATATATATATAATATATATATATATATAAATATATATATATATATATATATATATATATATATATATATATATATATATATATATATATATATATATATATATATATATATATATATATATATATATATATATATATATATATATATATATATATATATATATATATATATATATATATATATATATATATATATATATATATATATATATATATATATATATATATATATATATATATATATATATATATATATATATATATATATATATATATATATATATATATATATATATATATATATATATATATATATATATATATATATATATATATATATATATATATATATATATATATATATATATATATATAGGCCACAGTTTATCAAATTTTGATAGTAGGTATATTGAAGATTTGCATTTGATATATTTGAAGATTTTACGTGACGCTAGGCACTAGCGTCACGTAAAATAATCAAATATATCAAATGCAGATCAATAATCATCATCACCGATCGTAGTAACTTGGGTGTGGGTAGATTGAGCGCCCAGGATGAAGCTGGCACAAGTCCTGGGCAAAGCTTAGGTGAATAACAAAAGCGGGAAAGGAATGAGTGGAGAAAGAATAGAAAACAAGATTTATAAAGTGAGAATGAGTGGTAACAGAGGAACACTTCGTTTAATCTTTTCGAAGAGAGTATCGATAATCCTGGAGGAAGGTCACGCTGAATGCATTTAGCCTTGATGTTTCAAGAGAGTTGATGACAGTGGACGAGGCGAAAGAGTGACACCGCAATATACAGAGACCATAGCGTTTATCATCCCGTTCTCTCAAAAATAAAACTCTTCGCACTTCGAGTATTGCGACATACAAATAGAAAGTTAAACAAAGATAACGTGCATGACAATCAGATTATAGTATCTAATAGTTCTTAACCTTCATTTATAGAATAAATCTTGCCCTTCTCCGGTATTCTCATATTAGGGTCAGTCAAAATAAATTCTCCGATGGACGGGTCATACATGAATCCGTTAACCCCTTTCCCCTTGCCCAAGGATATAACGAGCATCGTCGCCGAACCGTATAGCGCGTACCCCGCCGCAACCAGCTCATTGCCGGGACGCAGGGCGTCTGACTCTGAAGGCTCACCGGCAGAAGTTTTTCTAAAATTACATTTTTTTATTGCATTATATAAATATTAACTCATACTTTCAAAAATCCAATTCGAAAGCATATACGTAAGTAGTTTTTATCAAGGTTATATCAAAATAAAAACAAAAGTATGCAATTTTAATGGCAAACAACAGATACTTATATATGATGCTTACTTCATATAATATAATATGTGCCATGAACGAATTTATTTGACAAGGCCTTTCAAGGTTGTGTGTTCAAATCTTTCGTAGGTGAAATTAAAGTCGTGAAGTAGTTATTTCAATTATATCATATGCTTCCTAATTTATTATTAAGATCGATAAATAATATTATCGATATTATAAAAGACTCACTTGTAGATGGCAAAAATGGAGCCAACAGATACGAGACAGTCAATGTTGGAAGAGCCGTCGAGTGGATCGAAACATACTACGTATTTTCCTCGTCTCTCCGTTTCAACCTGAAATAACCATTTAAAATAGATTGAAGTGTACGTGCGTCATTAAATAAGGACATTTTTCATAATATATCAACCATTTTTTTTTGTTTAATCCAAATATAATAAAAAACATACAGCATCATCGTCAGAAAGTCCCTACTTCGGGGGGGTTGGGTCGATGCTTGATCTCAGTGGTGTTTAGCTAGCTAGGAGCTAAACATCTATAAAATGCTGAGTTGTAGCCAATTGCATCCTAGACAGTGAGTGCAAGACAGTCTTGGGTGCACATCGATCAAATCTTACACACACGTCCACGCCGGCTCCAGCAAGTCGCCACGCGTTGGAGCCGGGCCCACAATCCACCAGTGGGCCGTTCCCCCCGGGCAATGTACCATCAGCTGGGTCTTGCACTGTAACATCTACCCCTCTATGGTGACAGCTAAGTGTGTGAGGTGAAGGCGAGCCCTCGGCGCCTTATAACCGAGTTTCTAGCCAGGGGAGCAAACCCCGAAACTAAAATCCCCAATCTTACGGTGAGGATCGCGCCTAGGAGATGAATGGTTAATGGGTTAATTAATCGCAAGCGCCACCTCGACAGTCCAGGCGAAATGTCGTTGTAATCTAGCCTTCTCTTGGGGATGGGCGTCACCCCGAGAGTGACCGTTATATCGACCCTACTCGTGGGAACAACATGAATGAATCTTTAAAAACAAAATCAAATCAAAAACCTGAACAAGCCAATCAATCGAACGGCCGTAAAACTTATACTCAACAAGTATTTCACAAAAACTTATTTGAAATAAGACCAAGATCGAACTCCCTCATAGAGCCACTTTCAAATCTAACCCAACCTTTAGACCTGCCCGATCCCAGGCCAAAGGATGACTCCAACTTAGAACCAGACACAGGTAAAGTTATTAACATAGAAGTTCAACCTCCTCCGTGGCAGAGAGCACTAAAGAAAAGAAAATTTTCAGATTCTCCTCCTAAAATCTTGACAACCAAGGAAGCAAGTAGTAATCGCTTCTCTGGACTACCCATAGATGAAGAAAATGACTCCGTAGCAACTTTTACACCTGATAGGCCTAACAAGCCGCCTCCCATTATCCTCTATGGCATAGAAGATGTCAACGAGCTGACCAAACTCATAGGCACTGTTTCTAGTTCCTCGGCCTTCAGGTTAAAAATAGTAAACAAAAATCTTATGAGAATTATGGCAGAAACTGCAGAAACATATAAAAAGGTCATAAAAGTGATAAGGCAAAAAGGACTCATAGGCCATACTTTTTCTAGAAAAGAAACTAAATGCTGTAGGATAGTTGTTAAAAATCTTCACCACTCCACTCCTCATGAAGAAATTGTCAAAGAGATAGAGAAATCTGGGAATAAAGTTAGAGGTGAAATTATAAACTCAAAATATGGACCTAAAAAACTACCAACATCCACATTCTTCATCAATTTAGAACCCAGTCCTAACAACAAACAAGTCAAAGACATCAAGTATATCTATCACCAACGAGTTCTCATTGAAGATCCACGGAAATCCTCCAGGATTGTTCAGTGCCATAGATGTCAGCAATATGGGCATTCCAAAAATAACTGTATGAGGCCCTACCGCTGTGTGAAGTGTGGTGAAGGACACAACACCTCTGAATGTCTGAAGGACAGAAATACTCCAGCTAAATGTGCTCTCTGTGCTTGCGATCACCCTGCAAATTTCAAAGGGTGCCAAGTATTTCTTGAAATATCAGCCCGAAAGAAAGTACGCAGTACCCATCTAGTTTCAGCTCGACAAATGTCTGGTCCTCATGCCAATTTTCTCCAAGACAGTGAACACTTCCCCTCTCTATCTAGGCAAACCGTCACCTCCAATCTCTTAATTTCCTCCCAACCGCCAAAACCGTCTTTTGCTAATGTTACTGCCAATCCACCGAAAGCGAATGATTCTCCTGAAGAGCCACAAAACTTTCCTCAACCTTCATTGCTTGAAAAGATTCTCACAACACAATCCGAACGGATGGAACTTTTACTTCAACAAATTTCAACTTTGATAAATCTCCTTACAACAGTGATATCCAAGCTTACTCCCTAATGGCTACTCTCCGTGTAATGGCTTGGAACATTAATGGACTCTCCCCCAACACAGGTGAACTGGAAACTATTCTAATTCATAACAAAATCGATGTTGCTCTCATCTCTGAGTCTCATACTACTGTCAGAAGTTCTCCTAAGATCAACGGATATAAAATTTACTTCACCCCACATCCTGACGGTGGAGCTCACGCTGGGGCAGCAATTGCGATCAAGTCTAATATTAAACACTCATTACTTGAACCTTATTCAACAGACTTTCTGCAGGCATCTACCATTATGCTTGAAGACCGATTGGGATCCTTGATCCTCTCAGCAGTCTACTGCCCCCCTAGATTTAAAATTTCAGAAGTATTGTTTTCTAAGTTCTTCTTAACTCTTGGTCACCGTTTTATCTCCGGTGGAGATTGGAATGCTAAACACAATTTCTGGGGCTCACGTATTACTCTAACCCGAGGAAGAGAGCTGAAGAAAAGTCTAGATTCTAACAATCTCAGAGTCTGGTCAACTGGAAAACCCACCTACTGGCCTCAAGACCCGAAAAAGATCCCAGATCTCCTTGATTTTTTCATCTGCAAAGGCATCAACCATCAACAAACCCATGTTTAATCATGCTTGGATGGGTCTTCAGACCTTTCTCCCGTCATTCTCAGCATCAACTGCAGAGCATTGGTTTGTAATAAATCAGAATCCCTTTGCAACCACAAGACGGATTGGGAGGGTTTTAGAAGCTACATTACCGAAAACATCAAGCTAAACATCCCCCTAAAAACTGACACAGACATTGATGAAGCATGTAAAATTCTGACTAACTTAATCCAGAAGGCTGCGTGGCTGAATACCCCTATCTTGAGCCCTGAAAGTAGATGTCCAAAGACTCCAATTAAAATAAAAAATCAGCTGGAAGAAAAACACCAACTCAGAAGAGCTTGAATAACATCTTGCCACCCATCTGACAAAACGAAATTCAACAGAGCAACAAAAAGTCTGAGGTATATGCTGTCAAATTCAGCAAATCTCAACCTCAAGAAGAAGCTTATGAAGATGTCTCCAACATCTCAAGGTGAAAATAATCTGTAGAGGGCCACAAAAAACCTAAGCAAAGCGGTCCAACACCAGCCTCCACTTAAACTGGGATCCACTTGGGCTAGATCTGATGAAGAGAAAGCTGAAGCCTTTGCAAAACACCTAGCCAAAGTTTTCAAGCCAAATGCAGGAGATAAGGATAGTGATATTAACAGTGTTCTTGGACAAACCTATCAGATGAGCCTCCCTATAAACTCAACAACTCCCAAAGAAGTTGCACGGGAAATTAGACTAATGAACCCTAAGAAAGCTCCTGGATTTGATCTAATCACTTCTAAAATTCTTAAAGAACTACCCCGAATAGCGATTACTGCTCTTACTTGTCTTTTTAATGGAGTTTTCAGAACATGCCACTACCCTGACCTCTGGAAAATTTCCCAGATCATTATGATACCCAAACAAGGCAAACCTCTTCATGATATGTCATCTTACCGGCCCATCAGCCTAACACCTGCCATATCTAAACTATGGGAAAAGATATTCTTGGTTAGGTTAATCCCTCACTTGACGGACACAATTCCTTCACACCAATTTGGCTTCAAAAAACATCACTCGACAATTGAACAGGTTCACAGAGTTTATAATGTTATCCAACAGAGCTTTGAGGAAAAGAAATACTGCTCAGCAGCTTTCCTTGATGTCCAGCAGGCGTTTGATCGCGTTTGGTATGAAGGTTTGCTGTGCAAGGTTAAAGAAAGGCTACCTCACTCCTTCTTTCCCATCCTGGCTTCATACCTAAGCTATAGATTTTTTCAAGTGAAACAGGGAGAAGCTAGATCTGTTTTTCACAACATTCAGGCTGGAGTACCACAGGGCTCGGTTTTGGGCCCAGTATTATATAATATCTTTACCTATGATCTCCCAACTACAGATGAAATAACAGTGGCAACCTACGCCGATGATATAGCTCTTCTTGCTTGTGACAGGGACTGCCATAATGCTAGTTTCAAACTTCAATCAGTTCTAAACAAAACTAGCAACTGGTTACGTAAATGGCGCATTCAAGCAAGTGCTCATAAGTGTAATCACATCACCTTCACCTTGCGAAGAGGAGACTGCCCCCCAGTGGTATTAAGTGGAGATATGTTACCTCAGGTAAACTGTGTTAAATACTTGGGATTTTACCTTGATAGACGCCTTACTTGGAAAGCACACATTAAACACAAAAGAGACCAGATGATCCTCAAGTACAGAACCATGCTTTGGCTAATGGGACGCAACTCAGTTTTGTCAGTTGACAACAAACTCCTACTCTATACATCCATACTTAAACCAATATGGACGTATGGTATCCAGCTATGGGGCGTGAGCAGCAAAAGCAACACTATGTGTTTGCAAAGAGCCCAGAACGTTATCTTGCGTGGTATATTGAATGCACCATGGTTCACCAAGAATGCGGAGGTTCACAAACATCTTAATATCCCAACTGTTAAGGAAGAAATTGCATCATATAAAAAGCGCTATTATGACCGCCTGTTGAACCATCCAAACTCACTGGCTCGGAATCTCCTCGATAGATCCAATGATGTTCGCCGCCTGAAGAGGAGTCTAGTACTCTAAGCGACTACCGAGAGGGAGTGACTGCAGTGGCAGATTCACCTTCATACTCCATTTCTGCTCTGAACAAAGTTGATAATAGTCTAATACGACTGATGGCAGCTTCAAAGAGGAAAAAAAAAAAAAAAAAAAAAAAGAAAGTCCCTACATAGCACCGTCCTTAGCAAAATTGGAGAATGGCGCTCCGTTTTCTATTAACTATTAAAAATCTAAAATTTTGAGAAATCTATTTTCTAAATTCCCAGAAAACAATACACAAATATAAAAGTACTGAAGTATCTTATCTCTTAGTTAGGAAAGCGGTAATTAGTATGGGACAAATTTATAATTATGCAACGCAACGGATCAGTTATTCTAATGGATTATTGAGATAATATTATTACTTATACGCTCCGTTAGGAGAATTAGATTTTCTATCTACTTCCATGTCACGAACATTTTCCACGATTTTTATATATTTATATTTAATTTATAGAAAAAACACTAGATATTATTAAAAACATTACCGATATATTATTAAGTAAAATTCATCATTCTTATTTTTTAAGTGACGTATGAATAAGTACTGGATAATGGATTACAATTACAACAATTACATCTACATATATGTATGTAGAGTCGAAGCTGCTAGGCAGATAATACTGAATTTCATTCTTTTAACCATTTTTGCACATCATTGTATGTACGTGATTAAAACTTGTTTTTAATTATTATTACGCCAATAGTTTTACGAATTGTCAATTTAGTAGGTGTGTTTCGGCGGACTGTAAATAAACAGCTTATCAAAAACTTTGTTTATTTAAAGATATAAAGTTCATGATCTTGGTGTGGTTTGATAATTTGAACAAATAGAAATTTCGTAGGATAGTGTAATCTTTAAACTGTAACAATAATATGGTTTAAACTATTTCACAATTCCTATCGAAAAAATGCTGGTACAAAGTTCAATCGAACCAAATTATAATTATATTATATCTATTATAAGAACAAGCAAGTAATTCTTCAAAGAATAGTACATGGCCGTGTAAAATAGTATTGTAGCCAGTAGCCAAATATAACTAAAATAAAATATTTATTTAATACACAAAGTTTTAATTATCATTAAAGTTACAATTATTTTTAAAAGATTCAATCGTGCATTGTTTGTTATTTTTTTTTATCTATTTAAATTCAGTAATCAAGTGATATTTTTTAAATATTTCAGTGGTGAAACTATCACTTACCTGTAGAACATTAGGATTTTCTTCAGACACCAGCAGGCAGGTGGTGAAAGATGACTTGAGCATATTAATGAAGAGATCATTGGAGAGAACATCCAGTTTCTTGACTTCTTCACCTTGAACATTCGTGTCTCCAGAGATTCCATGGCTGTTAATATATATATTTTTTAACAAATGTTATATCTATTTACATCATTTTAAGCATAACTTTTATTAATTAATAAGAGTGCTACTAAAAAAATTATACCCCCTATTGTTATTTCAACTTTAATTTATAAAAAGTACTAACAGTTTGGCTATGCCGGCTTTCCTCACAGCTGTTTGTATCGCCTTTACAGCTGTTTGTATGGAGTTTAATAGCTGTGTTAAGTCGCCGGTAGCCGCTGGCGCCGTTCTTTGTTGAGCCAAAACCCAACGGGTTAAGGTCATTGCATTAACATCAAAGGCCGGCCCTTGTTGTGACATTTTGTATAAAAAATATAAAATTATACGGCAAAAGCGGCGACAAGCGCGCCCAATTGATATCGCGGTACTGAATAAAACAAAGTTCAGGCAGCGAATGTGAATGTATCCTAAGTTTTCGTTGCTAGCAAATTGGAATGTTGAGAAAATGTTATGCTTAATAGTTCAAGTGACGTAGATGTTTTCGTTCAACTTGCATCTATTATTAGCCAAACTGGTTTTAATAACATTTTAATTAAAACAATTTATTTTATATCTTAAAATGAATAAAATTAGAGTATATATTTCAATGTAAAGTAAAAGTGGGTGTGTGTCTGACGCAATTTGAGTGCTCTATGTAGTTGTAGAAGTAGTTATGACTTCTAGTGTAGACAAAATTACGTACATGTCATACATAAAAGTGAAAGAGAGAAGGGAAATGGTTACATTTTTTTAAAAATATGGAGAGACGTAAACTTAGTTTACTTTAGTCAGTTTACTTTATACACATATTATGAAATGGTAATGGTATACCATGCTACAAAATACGAATTAGCCCTTTCTTTCGAAATGTTATAGTAAAACTGAATAAATCAATTAACAAACCAATTTTATATTTTAAATAAGCACTGCAATAGGGCGTTTATACGCTTGTGAAGGTTTGCCGAGCTTCTATAAACAGTAACGTGCAAACACGCTATTTGTCAAGGCTTAAGATGGCTTACGTGAGCTTGTCGCCAATTCAGACCGGTGATACTTTTGTAAATAGTTTCAATGAAATTGTCACATGCGTCTGCGGCGGGTTTACACGTTAGCACGAAAACATTCGGTAAAATAATGAAACTATGCCCAGTATATTCTTCCAGTTATACCAATGCCGCGTCATACTTAAGAAATCCGGAAAATATTATAGATAAAAGTAAAAAAGATAGTATTATACCTTTTACAAATACTTAAAAAAAACTCTTTTAGGTTCGGATTCTAAAGATATACATCCTAGTGGTTTAAATAGTTATAAACTCATGCGGTTATTTTCAATGCCAGTATAAAACAGTTATTATCCCTTAGATACTACTATATTGCCAGTATTGAGCAGCTCAATGATGTAACTTAAAAGATTAGATAAAAGTGTAAAAATAGACTATAAGTTATTGTCACCTTTTATAAAAAATATGTCAAGCAAGGTAAGTGCAGATACTATATGCAGATACTATTTCGAAGTCGATGTCAGTCACACCCAGTAGGGTAAATGTGCTCTATGGTCAGTGGTCACACCCGTAGGGTAAATGTGCTCTATGCTCTATGGTCACACCCGTAGGGTAAATGTGCTCTATGGTCACACCTACATGTAAGGAACGAGCTCATATAAAGCGGTGGGAGAATTTGTACAAGCTTATAATTTTTGGGCCTCTGTCAAACTATTGCTAGCTTATAAACAGCCTAAAAAAAATAACTTTCTTATAAAATCTATTTTTTCTTAAATTATTTACATTTTTTCATCTTTACACAGTATCCTGCACATGACAGGATAGGCAGAGTGAACTTGAGAAACTAGTGTAAAGACTTTTCGTCTCATTCTCAACTTTCTGTCGAATATTAAATATTTTTATTTCACTCCTTTGAGTGAGGATTGAACCTACAACCTTCCGTTTTTACACAGGCTTATGCCCCTGCGCTACGACAGGCCTGTTTTATAATTTATGGTATTCTGTGTCATGGTTTACTGTTTTAATATTCTGTGCATTACTTTGTAATGTCAATGTCAGTTACTATTTCAAAAAAGTCAAACAAACAAGCTATGGCTAAAGGACGCAAACGTAAATAAATCAGATTTGTATAACTAAACATGGCACCTAAATTAAAATTTGCTGAAGGTAAGTTAATTTATGTAAGTCCTTCGGATTTTCGTACTCAATATTATATTGTTTTATAATGTCTACGCTTGCTCTCATTTATATAACTAGTGCTTACTAATAATTCCAGGTGAAAAAGTCCTGTGTTTTCATGGGCCTCTTATTTATGAAGCTAAATGCCTTAAAAGTTCCGTTACAAAAGACAAACATGTACGATATTTGATACATTATGCTGGCTGGAACAAAAAGTAAGTAGAAATGCAAACATATGCACATGTAAATTTTTATTGAATTTACCGAGAATTCTACTGATAGTCATAAATAGAAAATCAGTCATCTCTATATCAGTTGTACTTGTGTATACTTTACATTATAATAGGTAATAGGTCAATTATATGGGAATGTTTTTTCGTGTCCCTATAATTTTTCTTTAGAAAGAATGAATTTAGTTAATACTAGACACCCTTTGACCTTATGAATACAGCTATAACATGCAAAAAGAAATTATATTTGACTATTAGTACTGGAGATTACTTTAATCTTTATTTTATAGTTGGGATGAGTGGGTTCCTGAAAGCAGAGTCCTTAAATATAATGAAGCAAATGTCCAGAGACAAAAGGAAGTACAAAGAGCACATTCTGCTCAACCAGCAAAAACTAAAAAGAGTATGTGTAGAATTATATAATATCATATTTTCATATTACTTAATTATAAACAATGTTGAATTTGTCTATCAGTTTAAAAAAGTAAAAAGTATTTTAACATACAAGTAATCTACCTCTATCTATGATGCTACTGTGGTGCAGTGAACAACTGTAATAATAATGATTGTGGGTTTGATTCCCACTTAAGTTTGAATTATTTTATTCCTGACTTTGGCAAGAAGACAGTGAGACAGCATTGGAGTTTGCCATTTAATATCTCAAAAAAAATGGTTTGATTTATGCTAGGTTCTCTCTAATTACCTTGCTTTTAAAGACAGCATTAAAAAAAGAGAAAAAAATAAATGTAAAACTTATTAAAAAAAAAATTTTTTATATGTTTACAATTGTTTCCTTATATTTATAATGTTTGTTTATTCCAGCTCCAGCTAAAGGTCGGAAATCTGAAGCAGCCAGTTCCACTCCTGCCAGGGAGGAGTCTAGGGCTTCTACACCTGCTGGTTAGTTATTATTTATAATTAAACAAAATAACTTTTAAAAAATTCAAGTCCTAATACATATTGATATGATAAATATATATTATCACTTTTTCAAGAAAAAAAAACATTTAAACCCAGTCCAGTAAAGTCCACTGCCCTTTTATTATGTTCTCTCTGTCTTCCTAATATTAGTAAAGTAGTACAGCTGCTTTTATTATATGTATCTATCTTTTGTCAAGAAAATCTGCCAGTAATAAGAACTTTAATTTTCATATTGATTTTGTAATTTAAATGAAACAAATTTAACTGTATTAATTGAGTATAATAAATTTTTAAACATTTTTGAAATCTGACATTTCAAAAACTTTGTATTAGTCGGTCTACTCATGACCATGGACTACTGCAAAGTGTTTAAATATTTGCATTTCCAAAATATTTATAATTCTATATTAGCGATTAATCTGCTTATATTTGTTTAATTATAAAAGTATAACATAGTTCTAAATATACATGTTTCAATACTAAAGTATATATAAATTACCTGTTTGAAACAGTTTTCTTTAAAACTTGTAAAAATGGTGAAAAAAGTGGTAGTAAAGAAAATTTAAAACATTTAGGGTATTGCTTGAATGATATTGCTAGACTGGAGCAGCCAGTGATACATAATAATTTAAATCCAGATCTTTTAAATTATATTTTTTTAGATCATGAAATATACTGTCAATTTTAGGTTCTTCTTTGATTTTGTTATGGGATTAATAAGAATATTTTAATATTTTATATATTATTTTTAGGTAAAGATACAGAAACACCAGCGGCCCCAGCGAAAGCAACTAAAACACAAAGTAAAGACACCCCAGCTGATTCAGGATCAGATCAACCTAAGTATGTTAATTTTTAAATATTTATTATATTTTCAAAGTATAATCCACACTCGAAAGAAAGAAACATACTTATTTAGCAAACATAAATTTTCAATGATATGAGATTGAACTCGCACCATTTGGTAACTGTCCAAGTGAAATGTCTTGAGCAGTTTCCACCATGTTCAATTTTTTTATTGTTTTTCAAAAAGTAAAAAACGATACAAGGCTAAACTCTGTTCTCTGCTGTTTTGTTCTCTGCTGTTTGTCCTAAATTCAGATATTATATGTAGTGTGGCAGAACCTAACTCTGCACTTTGCCTAATTAAAATGAGAAAATAAAAATAATACATACCTAAGCTTAATGCCAAGGCTAACCTTGCTCTACTCGGAAACTACCTGAATTGTGATGTTTCATTTTTTTTTTATCTTCACGCTGTATCCCGCACGAGGCAGGGTAGGCAGACGGAACCCGGGAATCTAGTGTAAAGACACTCCGTTTCCTTCGTTCCACTTCCGTTTCCCCACTTTCCGCCGAATTGAAGGCATTGCGTGTTGAGTGGCGGAATTCAACGCCGCGCTTTGCCTTATTACCAGAGCGAAGAAATGAAACATTAAATATTTAAATTGAAAATATTAAATATTTCATTTCCTCAACTGGGATTGAACCCAGAACCTGTCGGTTACAGTCACACTCTTGTGCCGCTGCGCCACGACAGGCCTCATGATGTTTCATAATGGTTATTTTTTTTATACATATATTATTATCATATTTTTATTCTATATTACTATTTTAATTTTATCTACTAAAATGAGACTAATTTTTATAGCATTCAGCACCTATGTAGATACATCTACAAATACCACCATACACCTATGTAGATACATCTATAATTACATCTCAAATTAGTTTTTTAAATATTAGGTTATTTTCTATTAAATATTTCATCTAAATAGCCTGTTGTGGTGCACGGAAAGTGTGTGACTGTTTATGAGACAGGTTTCAGCTCGATTTCTAGTTAAGGAAATAAAATATTATATATTTTCATTTCCTTGCTCTGGTAAAGAGGAAAAGAGCAGTGTGATAATCTGCCATTCATCATACAAAATCTCCAGATTCAGTGGAATGTGTATAATTTGGAAGTGCATGTATTAATAATAGGTTTCCTAGCTTCCTCTGCCTATCCTCCCGCAGTATAAAGTGTGAATGAATAAAAAATTACAATTCAGTTAAATATGTTACCATAGTATATATTTGTACCAACTATAGAAATAAATTTTGTATACATTTGCTATTATTTTTTATTTCTTTCAGAAAAAAACGAGGTCGACTCGACTTGTCTATAGAGTCTGAAGAACAATACTTAGCAAAAGTTGAAGTCAAGATTAAAATACCAGAAGAATTAAAAGTATGGCTGGTCGATGATTGGGATGTTATCACGAGACAACAAAAATTGGCCATTTTACCAGCAAAATTGACGGTATCACAAATAGTAGACAATTATTTGGCATTTAAAAAATCAAGCAAATTACACAATCAAGCAAAAGAATCTGTTCTAGTTGATATTACTGAAGGTATAAAGGAATATTTTAATGCAACACTCGGGTCGCAGCTTCTATACAAATTTGAGAGGCCTCAGTACAGTGAGATATTACAAGAATATCCTGACACCCAAATGTCTCAAATCTATGGATCTATACATTTATTGAGGCTGTTTGCTAAAATGGGGCCCATGTTGGCGTACACATCCTTAGATGAGAAATCATTGCAACATGTTTTATCTCATATACAAGATTTTCTTAAATATATGGTAACTAATAGATCGACTCTGTTCAACCTGCAAGACTATGGGAATGCTACTCCGGAGTATCATAGAAAAGTGCAGTAGTTAACTTTAAGAATTATTATTATTAGATCAAAAATACTGGTTTATGTTTGAATATAAGTAATAAATGTTTCTTATTTGTATGTATGTTTGTTTGTTTTTTTTTTAATTTCAAGATTCATTTCATTTTAATTTGACACAATTTTTTAACAGCATGTTTTATCACAAATATATAAACATTTAAAAAAAATAGTGTCAATCTGACTCTGACTGACCAGATCATAGTAAAGTACAGTAGTTAACTCACTGCATTTTAACCTCTTTACAGGCAGAGGAAAATGATTTATCCATAGATTTTTTTTACAGTAAAAAACTTTTTAGTTAACAAGTCATTATGATTATTTAGTAGGCACATAAATCATAAAATAATTTGATTTGTACCCCATACATATATTGATAGTTTACTGAATAATGTTTGCGTTTAAGTAATAGATGTGTCTTGTATAATTTTGGTTGGTGATTTATTTAATTTATGGATATATGAATATTTTTTTTCCTAAAATAAGTTAAATACTGTCATAATTATTAAACTAACAAATGTTAATACCAACTGAACTTTAAGCCGCCAGCCTAGTATTAATAATATTAAAAGATTGAAATGTTGCCTTTGAATGTTTGTTATTGAACCAAGTGAAAATAAAGAATTAAAAAATAAATAATTTTTTTATTTCAACAAGTAATATGAACAAACCATTTTAAACAGGTCCACTGATTTATATGGTTAATGAATTAGGTATATACAGATTTCTTTTAGCTTCACGCTGTATCCCGCACTTCCCAGTTAGGGAAGGTAGAGTAAACTTGAGACATAGTAGTGTTAAGACACTTTGTTTCTTTTGTAGACAATGCTGTCCCAAATTATTGCCAAATAGCGGTTTTTTCTTGTTACCAGAACGAAGCGAAATGAACATATTAAATATTTAACTTCTTTGATTGGGTATGGAACCAACAGTCTGTCGCGTTTACAGTAGCATGCCTGTGACCCTGCGCCATAACATAACATGTATTTAAAGAAATCAATCTTTAACCAATTATATGTGCACATGTGAGAATGTCACAACAAGGTCAGAAGTCGCAAGAACTGAACGAGCTGACCGAATAATGCATTCAATGAGTCACCCTCATGTGCAAGCGCAAGGAAAAACTTGTTTCTTTTTTTGCAACTTGCTTGGTTATTTTAACCTTTTACTTTGACATCTTTTCAACTCCAAATTTATGATTTTAATCATTAAATCAACCTTTTTAATTTTCAAATTCACCTTTTTTTACAGTAATTTTAGTTTACCAAATAATTCACAGATATTTTAAAGTATATTGATTAATTATATATAGTAAGCGACTTCTGAAGTAGAGGTACCACGGCGCTGCTATGAGTGACAATTTTGAAGCTTACGTTAAAAACTAGAAACTAAAAATTTATAAATTTAATTTATAATTTGTAAACTATTCACTTTGCTGCCGTACTGCCCTGCTGTTTTTGTGGCCATCGTCGGGCGCTTTGATAGTATCTTACAACTTTATCTCATATTTATTTTAGTTATACCCTCTATGCCTACCCTGCTCTTTGCGGGAAAGAGCAGGGTAGGCAGAGAAACTCCGGCAATCTAGTATTAAGACTCTGTTTCCGGCGTTCCGCTGAATTCCGAAGGCATTGCGTGTTGAGCGGCGATACTTAACGTCCAAATTTGTATCGATTCCAGCCCCCCCGCCCTATCGACGGCCGCAAGTCGAGGTTCGAGTCCCGCAGGAGGCGTCCTTGTCGCCGTCGACACCTTCTCAAGCGGCCACGTAGTGCTTGCACTTCTCAGTGACAGAGTACCCTCTTCCCCCACCAGCGTCGCTGTAAAAGCCAGTAGGGCTAACAGCAAATTCTAACAATCGAAAAAAATCGATTCCAGAGCGAAAATGAAAATATTAAATATTTTATTTCCTCGAGTGTGAATAGAACCTACAACCTGTCACGTTCATAATCGCACGCTTGTGGCGCTTTGCCCCGACTGGCTTCAATACTTCTCATTCACCACATATATTTCTTATAATTAGGAAATACAAAATGAAAAGCTAGTACATTAAAAATAGGCTCCTTTTATTTTACCTGCCGTATGGAGATGCTTTAAATAAAGAATTGTTTACTTACTTTAATTGTTTTGTTTACTCCAAACCATACTTACCTTCACGCTGAATTCAGATATATTTTTTTAATTTTATGCTGTATCCCGGACATGGCACGGTTGGCAGAGGGAAATTGGGAACCTAGTGTTCAAGACACTCCGTTCTGCTCTCCTCTTTCCGTCAAGCTTGATGAATTTCGTCTTGTTACTAGAGTAAAGAAAAGATAATATGAAATATTTAATTTCCTTTAGTCGGCATTGAGCTCTTAACCTATGGCTTTTACAGCCGCTTGCTTGTTTCCCTGTGCCATCCTGCCTACCCTGCCATGTGCGGGATACGGCATAAAATTAAAAAAATATATCTATTTGAAAAATATTGTTTCATTTAAATAGTTTGTTTTATTTTCATTTAATGAAAGGAGTGTTACTGTTGCCCAACTCATTGTAGTTAAAATATGGTACATATACACAAGTGTGTACAGTTGTTTGTTCCTGTAAGCCAATAGGTCAAAGAACATATATATGATAGAAAACTGTTATTTAACTAAGCGACGAGGATATATAATAGCTATAATATTATATAATAGTAAATTTATACCTAGATGTGTCTAATAAGACACCAATTCGAATTTAGTGCTAGTCAATAGTGATTTATTGCGTGAAAATGTAGAAATTAAGAAATTTAAAGATATATTAAAGAAGAATCTGTAAATAGCCTCGATTTACTCCTTCCATCTGGCGTTTTCTAAATACTTTTAATGGTGACGCCCGCATTCTTTAATATTGGCGCGGCCGCTCGACCGCTGACGTCACGGGAACGATGTACATATGTGTATGTAGCGGTATGTAGCGTATATGACCTGCGACGCGAAAGTTCGGGTTACAAGATATTTTTACTTTCCGCGTTTCTGATGCTAATAATTAATGAGTTACTTGTTTAGAGTAACAGATGGCGCTACCTGTTTGTATAGTTATCAATTCTGAGAGTAGGTAAACATAGTAATGCGGCGTTGAGTTCCATCACTCAACATCCAATGCCTCAAATTCGGCGGAAAGGGTAAAACGGACGTGGAACGGAGTGTCTTAACACTAGGTTCTCAAGTTCCCTCTTCCTACTATGCCATGTGCAGGGTACAGCGTGAAGTAGAAATAAGTAGTAGTAAAATCGTAAATATACACTGTTTGTACAGTGTAGTTAATATTCAACAAAAAAAGAAAACAAATGTCAATTCAGGAACAATTTTAGGGTTTTGTACCCCAAAATGATAAAAATCGTCTCCTATATGAGAGAACATGCACAATGGAGATTTTTTTTTGTATTCACCGCGACACATGTAATAGCAATGTATTTAGGTATAATTAAAGAACCCAAAAGAACTTTATTGCATGGAAAAGAAATATGAAGTCTATTTTAATTTCAACTTCTTATGTATTTTTTTTTCTTTCTTAGGTAAAACCAACTGTAATAAGTTAGATTTTTCACTTGCTAATTGTCTTCGATGTTCAGAAGCCCTTTAAGATAACTAGATTATGTCCATTGATGCGCAAGTGTACCTGTATATAATTTTCTTACTTTAAAGAAAAAATTAAACTCTTTTAGTTTATACCAGAATCACAAATATATTTATTACAAGATTATAATTAGTATAAAATAATTTTCATATTTTAATAGTACATGAAAAAAAAAATATACATATAGATTATTTATCTTGGATTTAAATTTCACAGCTTGTTTTTATTAAACATTGTAAAAATATAGAAAAAAAAGTTGGAGTTTGTCTATCGATACTTAGGTTCACAGAATTATACAATGTTACAGATAATATAAAAACGGTTATATCAATGAATATTTATTTACCATCTTTTTAATTAAATAGATAATAATAACAATTTCTCGTGGGAGTCGTTGATGCTATCTTCTTGTTTATCTAAACACGGATATCGTTGTATATTAAAAGAAATTGAAACTAAATATATTAATTACAGTATTAATGAAGTTCGTTGTGGCCCAGTGACACAAGCGTGTGACTGTAAACGCGACAGTTTCTGGGTTCGACCCCATTCGAGGAAACGATTTATTTTCAAAATAAATATTTAATATTTTCATTGGCAAAGCGTTCAGTTCTGCCATAAGTGGGACTCAACGCCGTCGCGGAATTCATCTCAAAAGTGGAGAACGGAACGGAGTGTCTCAATACTAGGTTCCCAAGTTACCTTTGCCACTGCCATGTGCGGGATACAGCGAGAAGCTGAGTGAGAGCGAAATGTTCTTTTTATACATATACGACATACTTTCATAATAAACATGTTGATTAAGTATTGGATATAATTTTCACTCATTCAGTGTGACCTGGCTCAGTCTACCGCTTATTTAGTGAAACAAGGTTGTTAACCATATGGCAGACTTATCTCGCGTTATATACAAAATCAATGTAAGGTATACACAATAAGATGAGATTTAGATCTTGAAGCTTGTTTTAAAAATGATTATTTTTCAATTATTAAATTATTGTTCTGATTGGATGACCGTACGTAACAGGTACTGTGTCCTCGACCATGGCCTGGTCGAGGACTCAGTTGTTCACTCACTTGTTCACTAGGAAAATTGATGATATTTTTTTTTTCGTTTACACAATTTAGTTGGAACAAATGTAATTTTATGTTCGGCCATATAATATGTAATGTTTTTATTCTAAATCGGCGCGTAGTGTTTTTGCTGAGGGAATGAGTGAATTCAAAAAGAATTCAGTAAGAATATATTCGTGACTCCAAATATATGTGACTCCAAATATTTAGGTTTTCTAAACCTTGCATAGGTAATCGTCTTTTAAAATTTGCTCACAAAAGAATAGGATAGAACATACAATAAAATTAACCAAATATATGTAATATATTAGCAAAAAAGGTGAATTGATAAGATATATAAGAAACAAATCAAACATCAGTGACTCAGAACAGTAAATAAGCATACTTCTTACTTCAATTGTCACCGAGTCCTGCCTTTAAAGGTAGATATCTACATCCGCAAGGCCGCGCCAATGTGGCACCACTAACCTGACATTATCATACCACTCGCTACTTGTACTGTGGCCATTTATCATACTCCGTGAAGTAAACAATTAAGTAATTGGAACAGTAATTGCAAAATCTTTAGAAAAACAATACGATTCCTGCCTATGCTATTAATAAAACAGTTAATTCTATTAGAAAAGTAATGCCAAGTAATATAATTGCCATTTGAAAAAATAGAGCAATATTGATATATTTAGGTAAGAACGGAAGAATTTTCGAGTTTTTGTTTCCTACTTTTGTTCCACTTTTAGGCGAACAATGTCAAGTCAAGGACGAATAATATTTAATAACTCTGCCTGCCTGCCTACCTTAGTAGGTATCCTATTTATATTTTGACACAACATTTTTGTTGTACTATCAACAAAAATGTTGTGTTTGTCACAACATTAATATAAATAGCAACAAGCCTATATGAATATCAGCGTACTTCGATTAGCAAGTATGGTGTCTATACGAGCTAGAACTAGAGCGCTTGGACGGTCTCAAGAGGCGTGTGTTCAAGTCACGCTACGTAATTTTTTTATGTTAACTTCACGCTGTATCCCGCACATTGCACAGTGGGCAGAGGGAACTTGGGAACCTAATCTAAAGTCATGGCATTACTACATGGTGCGTTAATTTGTTATATATATTTCTGAATACTTCTGAATAAATTTCACTATTTAACACGCAATAACTCTATAACATTAGAAATAAGGATAGACTTGTAATTGTTGATATACACATATTTGACTTTACTGTAATAATCGGATACGCTTTGTTACATCATTTTACTTTAGTAATATTCTTTTTTATATCATTTTATATGATCAATAAAACAAAAGCAATAAAGACTGTATACAGTTTTTATTTTTAGTAACATTTTTATGTGAACGCATCTTCTGTGTTTCAGGTTAATTCCAAAGAGAACCTTGTATCGTTATGACACAAGTAAAAATTATTCGTTAAATAAATATTTTAATGATTTCAACACATCTTTAAAATGTCGCCGTCATCAATGTTGTATAATTTAATTTAATAATAATAATTTCACTTATTTTTTATTCTTATATCAACATTATTTTTTTACTATCTTGGCAATTATATGTAGATCAAGTGGCAAGCTACTGACGACTATTAGACAAATTATAAAGCTTAGGAATTTGTATTTAGCTTAGCTCATTCTGTTCATAGCTCCAAGAACTACTAGGCAGCTGATAAGGCCTGAAAGGGACTTAAAGCGTATTTATACACACATGTTTAATTTTATATATATAATAATTAAAAAAATCTCGATTCGTAAATAATCAAAAAATTACTCCATTAAATAATGTTATGTGAATGATTATTAAGATAAATATATAAAAGTGTTTCACTTTCTGTTTCTCTTTATAAAATTTTACTGATATACCATCTTAGTGTATTATTGGCTTGCGTAAGTAACAACAAGTACGTTTAATTAAGTTTCAGTAATGTAGTGTACAGCTTTGGGGTCTTTGTTATCGGAGTTTACCTTTAAAGGCAGATATCCGCAAGGCTACAGGCTGCAGGCCGGCGCCCGACATTATTACGACATTGCCACTTATGGCCTACGAACATCTGGAATCGTGAGCGCTTAATATCAAACTGTTATTTGTACTTATGGTTTTTTTTATATACTATTCTTACTAGGGATAAAAAAGTGACAGCAGGATTTTAGAATCTGCGCTCTAGTTTTACATTACTTGATGGTGTTGAAGTGTAATATAAAGAAGATATATTCAAGAGAATGCGATCAACGAGTCCAAATTTTATATATTTTTTTACATATCTGTAGCATCCCTTTTATTTATTGCGAATGTTCATTATTCACTAAAATAAAGATCATTCATACATGAAACAACATATCCTCCATAAAATAATTAGGCATTCATTTAAAAATAAAATACTTTGAGAATCACAGAAAATATTTATTATTGACAGCGACAACTTTGATCGCACACGCCATATTTATTATCCAAGATTATTAGCGGATGTTAATTAAGATGCCTGCAATACCTACCTTTGTGTAGGTACGTATAAATGTTCATTTCAAGTTTGGCGCATAAATAATAATAATTGCGAATATTTTAACTGCACTATATTTACTTATATTACTAAATAACTTACCTATACCGAAACCGTTACTATTACCGAAAAATATAAATAATATACTTAAATTATTGTGAATTGTGAATGTCACTAAAATTTTAAAGCAGCACTTGCCTAAATGTAACATAGACCAATTGTATTTTATAAATTTTATATATGTTTCTATTCTTCTGTGTTTTGAAATCGATATTAGTGTACATTAAAATAGTGCTTAATGGAAGAAAATTAATCATTCAATAGTGTTTATGTTTGTATATGTTATTTGAAAGTTTGTATATGTGTACATATTTTTAGATGTACTATCCCTCCCAATATAATTTGTTCTCTTCCCTATCCCAAGGTTGTCTGGGAATGTTAATCTGTGCTCACTTAGCAATAAGGTCGCCTACTGTGCTATTTTATTGCAATGCAATTTTCGGTGTACACTAAAAAAAATAAGATTCTGTCAATCCTTAAATAAGAGGCAATGCACACTACAAAGCGGCCGCTACGCACTAAACAAAAAATAGTCCAAAATACAATTTATGTTTATACAAAGATTATGAAAATTTATATAATTTATTGATTACTTATTAATGTTTTGCAGTCCATATACCATAACACTGGAGTTGTGAGAACGTTCTTCTTGATTGAGTCAGAACTACATTTTCTCGTCACTTTAGTGTCAAGTCAAACATGGCATTTTTATAAACGTTACAAGCTACAAGGTTACATAGTGTTAGGTACCGATAGTGAATAAGTCATAAACTAGATTTAATTCATCATATTTACAAATCATTGCTTTGCTTTGACGATTTCATTGAGAGTCTATGGTCTACTTACAGTGAGTTCATTCTTATGTATTTATAAACCCTCATTCATTTCTAGTTAAAAAACTTTGTGTCTAAGTACTGATATTGTCTTGCTGATGTTTCTAAGCAATGAAAAAATATTATCTTAGTGTTGATGTAACGTATAGTCAGGTTATTAAAAGAATATTTTATTTGTACCTACTACTTATATAAAGTATAAGCTGCCGCTATATAAAAATTTTAGCAAATGTAAAAGCAAGAAGGTAGTTTAAGTTAATTTTTATGTATCTATAACATCAATGTAGATGCATTTCAAGTGTTACCACACAGACACACATTCGGATTGTTATGACGACAGAAGATATTTCAGGCGGTCGGCCGCGCTGCAAATAGCGCTGCCATATGCTCACGCTGCTTCCTCTCTCAATAGATTAAGAAACATAAACGTTTCTTACTTCATAGCTACCACAGATGTTATAAAAAAACATATTATATTTAGAAATTAAAATCTTAGAAATTGAAATTAAAACCAAAATATACATAGGTTTACGAACCGCATCTGTAGGCTTATGACAATATATTTTTTTTTTCATACAATTCATACATATATGTACTTTGGAGTATATAGCGATGCAAGTTGTGATAGTATACTGATGTTAGCTGCTGTGCTTTGAGTCCAGTTACACATTACATATTTGCGATTGCGATGTTCAACTATGCATTGATTTGCTTTTCTGTGAAACAAATTTTGAGAAAATTTGTATTAAAGAAAAGCAATTGTAAGACTTCACTAGGAAGACTGAAATGTTAAATCCGTAGCCCATTAAAGAAAAATGTTTTAGATTAAAAACCTAAGTTATAGAGAATGCAAATGAGTTATGTAATTTCTTTATGATATTTGATCAGTCTATTAATATAAAAGGAAAGATAATTTCATAATGCCACACTGAAAATATTTGAAAATTCATACACCAAAAAACAGCAACATAAGTTAAAGCTACACAATTTCAGCCTTAACCTAATAATAAAAAAAAATGTTTTTGAGCATTTTATCGAAAGAGATCATGTTGTAACTTTTCTAACAGAAAATGTATATGTAAAATTTTCGATTAATTTAAATTTTCAAAAGGATTTTTTTATATTACCTATTATTAGATTAGTAATAGATAGGTATCTATTATAAAAAAAAATAAAAATAAATAATCATTAATTTATTTTATTTCAGTCCAGTCCAGTCCAATCTTGCGCAGGTAACTCAATACCCCATGCCTGGATTGAATATTAATGGAGTGTCATAACACTCAGTTCCTAGGCGTTCATCGTGAAGCTAAAAAAAATGACTTCAGTCTTAATTTGATGAACACGATTAGTTGTTTACATTCCTAAAAGGTCATTTTCCTTATATGGCAATGTATTGGCACAAATGAGTCACACATACTGTACGCTTTCATCTTAAACGTGATTCATTTAAATGTTTCCGTAACGAATATTTACTACAGTTACATTAAGATACATTCTTAAAAAATGCAGTTACTTTCTTTGTAATATTTCAATTGTTATTCCATACGTGCTTTCGTTCAATTATGTCGCAATCTCGTCATTTTATTGGCAGAAATCATTAACCGAAACGTTATTCACGAAATCAGACCTAACACAGTAAAGAAATTGGTACCTCCTATCATATTACGCACAACTTTAAAAAGGATTTATTAGTAAGTCGTACAGTAATATTTTTATTTTATTACTTTTTAAAATAAATACTGCAGTGTTGCTATGTTTTATTTGGCGTTCAAATTTAAATTACTCCTCTACCAATAGTTAAATTAGGCATATTCTCTGTTGTCATCAACGCTATCGCCTGTTTCTTTGTTGCAAAAAAGGTTTCAAATTGTTTTTTTTTATTACTCGCTCAGCTTCACGCTGCTTCCCGCACATGGCAGGCAGAGGGAACTTGGGAACCTAGTGTCAAGACACTTCGTTCCACTTCCGTTCCCCACTTCTTTCCGCCGAATTTGAGGCAGTGCGAGTGGGGATCGAACCCACAACCTGTCGGTTACAGTCACACAATTGTGCCGCTGCGCCACGGCAGGTTTTTTTATTGTTTCATTAAAACTTACAACTTTTATATACTAAAATAATTTATTTAAAGGGATATAAATTTGTGGGCCACAACAGCAGTTTCAACGTTAACAGCATACAGAGAGAGAGAGTGCAGCGTTTTCAATAGCTGCTACAGCCCAGCCGCGTCACAACCAGGTTATGCCATATATAGTGACTAAGGTCGTGAATACTGACCTAAGTGGCTAAGGCCGTGTGTCGTGTAAAAATATTTTTTTTTGTATATTTCAAAATAAAATTTCACATATTGAAAATATTTTTAATGCTAGGTATTTATTTTAAAACAAAAATGTATAAAAATATCAGAGTAGGCTAGGGTATATTACTTGAAGCTTTTTTTTTGCTCTTAATTCCTGAAATTTCGTTAAGAGAGTGGGTAAATAAAGCCTGCAGGGCTGGTTCTCCCGAGAAGGATCCATTCCGCCACCATCGCATGTAAGTGTAGTATTATACATTTAACTGTAGAGTTAAACGCTGTCTAATATATTGGTTCAATAAAATTAATAGAATGCCTAAACATTCTTCAAATCCAAAATAAAATAGATTTTATTAAATAATAGCTTACATTAAGTCAGTTTATTAATTATTTTAATAAAATAAAACACTACATATAGCATTGTAAAATGTATCCAAAAGAAATTACCTTAAAATTATTAATTTTAAAATATATGAAAATAATCGATAATTAATTCATCACACACAACACTAGTTAGTAGTTTTCCTTGACTAGATGCAAGATAGAAATTTTGTGTATTTTAAATAATTAACCCAAATTCCTTTATTATGATATTATAAGTACTTAATTCAACAGTGACAGTAATAAATGTTGTAGATTAACCGTGTAAGGTTGCTGGTCTCTTTAGAAATTAATTATATTAATGTCGTTTAGTCTCGTTAATCTGGCAGTTGTTTTCAGTATTAGTGATTTAGTAATTATTAATGTAGAAACTGTAATATTAATTACATGTTTTCCGTATGTTTATTATTTGATACAAATTTTCATACAATTAACACACAAAACAACCTATATGAAAACGTGAACGTAACTAAGAAATTATTGTATATAATACGGTCTTTGCAACTTTACAAACTGCACGCTATATACACGTAACTAGATATAATCTATTGTATATATATGAAAGATAGAAAATATCACTAAAACCTTGTTTTTGAACGTCCATTTATTCGATTAAATTGCATTTTATTTAACGTAACGACCATAAAGGTACTATTTTTTCCTCTTATTAATTGTTAATTGTTTTGTATGAAGTATTATTATGAAATAAAATAACTGATTTACATTTAAGCAGATCAAAAGCCACATGAAATGAATGGATATTCAGTTGTAATTAAACTTATGAGCCATTTGCACTAAAACAACAACTCAAGTGGCAAGTGGCAACCTGCACAGCAACAGGCAAGGTCATGTATGGCGCCTTAATTGACATCTGGGTCAACTATTTACCTTAACTCGAGTACGTCTGGTGACTCATCAAGTAATGCCTCGATTTCAATGAAATTTATATGTTTTGTGGTGATTCCAATATATCTATTCGTGAAACAGTACGATGATGTACGTAAATATATTTATTTTTTTATTCTCAGAATAATTACAAATTGAACTTAGTGTCATTTAATGACGTTAAGTCAAATACTTATGATATTCTAAAAGGTGGTAAAGAAAGCAAAAAAAATATCTCGTGTAAAAACGCATTTTTTACATATTAAAATTAAAAATTAAATGTCTTACTAAATAATTATCATTTTAATTTTTTATTAATATAATTTGAGAGCTAACAAACATATTTAGGAAGACAAAAATTTTGGCCCCAAAATATTTAGAAAGCAAAGGCCTCTCTTGGCGCAGCGGCACAAGTGTGTGACTGTAAACGATAGGTTGTGGATTCGATTACCACTTGAGGAATTCATTTCCTCCCATATTTCATATTTTCAAATTAAATATTTAATATTTTCATTTCTTCGCTCTGGTAACAAGGCAAAGCGCGGCGTTGAGTTACGCCACTCACACACGCAATCCCTCAAATTTGTCGGAAAGTGGGGAACGGAAGTGGAACGGAGTTTCTTAACAATGGCTTTCCAAGTACCCTCTGTACCTACCCTGCCATGTGCGGGATACAGGGTGAAGCTGAGTGAGTGAGTGAGTGACAATTACTTTGTCTGTAGAAAGCAGCAATTTTCTTTTCTTACGTTAAGTTTTCAATAACTAAGTATATACCGTGTAGCAAAATCATAGCCTAGGTTCTAGGCTATATGTTTGCATATTTGAAATATTTTCTGGTCAGTAGGTCGTTAAAGAGAAGGGCAAACTGCGACTGCATCTCGTAGCTTATGTCGAAGTGATTATCATGCCTTGTCTTGGTATGATAACTGCCTCGTTACTTTGAATACATTTCAAAAATTACGAGCGTTTATTTGTCAAAGGAAAATGGATACAATTTACAAACTGAGCCAACAAATTTCCATATGTTTTCAAGTTAGGCACTGCTATATCTCTTATTAAACAATTGAGAGAGTTGTCTCAAATTATATGTATTGTTTCTTTTTCCATTTTAAAAATCTGTAGGGTGACAGTTCGGCTCCGAACCGAATAATCCGATTGGAATTGAAATATTCAATGTTTTAATAGGTGTAAAGTGGGGAACATTGCAACAAGTGTCTTAAAGGGAATTGAGTATCTTAATACTATGCTTCTTCAGCCTACCCTACCATATGCTGTATACAGCTACGCGAAGCTGTAAAAAAATGGATTTTTATTTTTTTCACATTTATAAAAAAAACATACATAATTATAAAAAAAGAAAACATAGATAATTAATAAAAAAATAATTTAAATTATTATTTTTCTTAAAAATGAAAGAGGCTGACGTGCGTATTCTCGGAGCGGGGCTTCATCTCCTTTCGCGGCGGTAAGGCGACACCGGGCGGGCCGGCGCGCCGTACGCCAGTCGCACCACAGCACGCGTCGACTCGACATGTAAGTACCACCCTAGCCAATAGCCTATCTATACAGTGTACAGTGATAAGTGGAATTTTATATTAAGGTGCGTTTTATTTTGTCTGGTAAGTGTTTTTTTAATGATTGATTTGAGATATAGTTTATTGAAAAATAGATGGAATTGCACATTGTGTTTTGACAGTTTAATTTTTTTTTATTGTAGATTGATGCTATCGGAATTTCTAATGAATTATAAATTAATATTATATTTATCATACCTACCATAAAACACGTAAAATATATTAGAAGTGCATGGCTAACTCAACGCGAAAAGTTCAAGCCTGAGCTTATACAGCTGCTCTCTTGTATCTATTTTTAAATTATGGCGGTGCTCGGTTTCATACGTGATAGCCAATAGCTACAACTCCTGTACACTTTTCCCGCGTTTTTGGCAATATGCCAGTCCCTGACCAATGGCGAGTGAGCGCGGGAATTAGTTGTACGCATGCGCTTAAAAGTTATGAATAGAAAAAAGTTATAAATATATTTTGATTTTGTTATTAAGATGCAAATATATATTTTGTTGTTATAAATAAATTAATGAATTTATTGTTGTTATATATTATTTTAAAAATAATATTTTTTTTAATTAATTAGGTAGTCACAACGTACGTCACAAAAAAATCTACTATTATAATATTAACATCGCTTAGAATAATTTTGCAGATATATATAGTTAAAAATAAACAATATCAAATACAGAACGAAGATGTTAAAATACATAAAAAAATATAAAATTTAGGTCAATTCACGAATAACAAAATACTACGAGCTATCCGACCTATCGGTCCTAAGTTTGTTACAATCCGGGACGTGTACCAATATTAGAAATGAGTAAAGTGTATCCCACACTATTTAAATATAAAGCTTTCGACATGTTATGCTATAAAATGTTAACGATGGACTTGTGCCAAAAATTTAATGTTCCCATGTAATAAAAATACCTAGAATACATATATGTAGGACACATCATTTAGCTTCAAGAATATGGTAGGTATTTATTATTAAGGAGAAGAAATTTTCATTATATTTATCATATTACAAATAATCATAGTGTTGATTGAAAAACGTAATTAGAGCTTAGTTTTATTTATTTTATTAATATTAAAAAATGGTCTTCATATATTGTTCTTGTACCTATAACTAAATGACAACAATAAGTAAATAATAGTTATAATATTATTATCAGTAACAGTGCCAAGTTGGCATCTGTATTTACCTTAGTGATAAGTCCTTGGAGGATTAGCATATTTATTAGCAGGTACCTTGTAACATATTTTAATGATTAAAAAAAACTGAAAAAATATTAGTCAGTATAGCGAAAATTGATTCAAGAATATACAAGTATAGTAAGGAATTTACTCATAGTAAGTATAAGAAACTGGGGGTCATCAGGAGTTCGAGATATTTACTTCGGTCTATATAAGGCACAGGTTTTAAACCGTATGGAATATTGTTTTCGTCTCTAGGCTGATGCACCACAGTACATTGAACAGGCTTCAAAAATTTGATTGCATATAATACAGAGCCGTCATAGTTGTTGGGGTTCTAATAATCTGTAAAAATATTGAAACTTGGCCTTTGCGTAGTTACGTCCCCGCTGGGCGTTCTCTACCTTTTATCATAGGGAATATTCTGGGGAACTGTTTGACCTCGTACTTCCTGCCGAATCCATACTGTACGTGAACTGTACCTTAGACTACAAACAACTTAATCGTGACATTACCTTTTAGTTGCATAGGATCTTTCTACCACGCGCCAATGTTTCTAGGTCGTAATGATATACCTAGACCTTTAAAATCACGTCACTTGTAGCTCCTCGGGTGCTACACGGGGTCTTAGGTGGCGTGATTATATGCCATGATATATTCCATTCGTTTTACATAACCATACAACATGGTTTTACATAATTATGAGACTAAATTTTTAAAATCCTCTAGAACCTGATTGATATTGTATTTTTGTCAGCTAAAAATATATTACTTAATGAAATCTGTTTACGTCGCTAAGTGCCCGAGGAACGTATTTTAATTTAACTTGAGATCAATATGTAGGTGATAAAGCAAAACATGTCTAAACTTTCTGCTGATTTCATTAAATGTTATGAAAATTAACCATAGCTCATTGTATTTAAGATAAAAATTATAATGCAATGTCTGTAATAAGGAAGTACAAACAAAGGAACATAATGTTAAGAATGCATATCATGTTTGTTTTAATTTTATTTGTACTTACGATTAATTATCATTTACGTGGTTTTCTTTACACTTAACAGGATCGCGTCACTGCAAAACAAATGCTGTCATATTCGGAGAACTCATTATATACTTTAAAAAGAATAAATAACATCTGTTCATTTCTATGAAAATGACACCCTCTTTATTAAACATTATTAATATATTTCCTATGCGATAATTATATTATGAAAGCAACGAAAAAGAAATAATTGAAGTCAACAGTGATATTTTGTTGAATTTTTACTACTTTATGACTGGAAATCACTTATACGTATATAAAATTAACAAAACATTTATTTTTTATTTATTTTACATAAATAACGCACGTTTTGCGTTGTGTGTACATTATCTTCTTGTTACTATCAAAATTATATATATATATGTGCGCGTGCGCAGAACGTGCTTCAAAAGTTGTGTAGCAATATTTTAACATAATTAAAATAATTAGTCGGTGACCTTTATATGTAAGTACATTAATTAAAAAAATTAACTAAAACCTTAAGAAAAATGAAAAATAAAAATGTTACTTTTTTCGTAGGACCTTCATAAAATTTACGTATATTATATTAATAAATGTATGATTAGCACTTAGATATAAAGATATGGCATACAACAAAACACCAGATTAATGATACTTATTTGCGGTTGAAATCTATTGGAGCGATATTAAAACATCTACTTATTTAGTATGAAATATGTTTTATATAAAATAATCACATTTTTAACCTAACCAATTTGATTAGATTTGATAAAATGAATGCAGTTAGATAGACATATGGAAGGTTGGAAGAAACATATAGTAGTATGTATATGCCGTCTTTGGACACATTAGGACTTAGAGTACGGACGAATTTGGTGTTACATTATAGAAGATCGGAATAAAGCATATCTGTGCTTTTATAACATTATTTGATATTATATATATTACTAGCAACTCGGTAACAGCTTTGCCTTTTTTCCGTTTTCTTTTTCCTTTATTTACTAATCTTAATTACTTTCTGATTCTAAAAACTTTATCACTTTTTTAACTAAAGGAATAAAAATGTTGTTGGAATTTAGTCGAAATTTTTTTGAGTCAAAAAAATATTTTAAATTAACACAAGTTTTTTATTAATCAACCAATTTGAATAAAACAACCACTAAATACTGTACAAAAGTTGTCAAAATATAATAGTGAAAACTGCATTTAAATCTGCTTAGTCGTTTCGGAGATTAACACGTACAATCACACAGACAATCAGACAAAAAAAAACTCTATTTTGGGTTTTAATAGTAAAATTAAAAAACATCCCCTATAATATGTGTTAAGTACCTACCTACGCGTATATTAGGAACATATATTTTATAAAGCTATAAGCCAGCTTAAAGCTACACCCGCATACTTGTACCTACTGTAGTCATACTAAGGGCCGCAGGTATGTTATAGCATCTTAGGACCGGTCAGACGGACGGCACTCAGCGTCGCATTTTTGCAAGATGTGATTCACACTATGGAATGTTTTCCCATTGAATCACAATTCGTAAATTCATTGACCAAAATATATTTTTACTTATAGTATTATGTATATAAATGTGATTATTGTTACGCATTATATGTTTTACAAAGATTACCTTCATATATATGGTTTGTATCATATAAATATAAAAAATATACTAGAAGGCCTGTCGTGGCTGCATGCCACAAGCATGAGACTGTACAACGGTACAGGTTGTGGGTTCGATCCTCATTCGAAATAGTGAAACTGAAAGTGGGGACCGGAATCGAGTTTCTTGACACTAAGTTAATAAGTTCCCTCTGCCTACCTTGCCAAAAATGATAAATTAGCATTGTATATAATTATTTAACAATGTACTAAATGGAGAAAAGTGCAGACATATTTATGTAACATTGTCATGTATTCGATTTTGTCTTCTATTTTTCAAGCTTGTAACTTTAAAATGTAGTTTTACCAATGAATTTAAATTATTTACAAATTTAAATTATTTAAATACTTACTATTACAATTTTGTTGCTATTACCATTTAAATAATAATAATAACGTGTTTGTCACCGAAATTTGTTCTCGTTTAAAAAAATTATAATTAAAAAATAATTTACCTCCAAAAATATAGTGTGACTAATTTAATGTGAAAATCTCTAAAATGAGTACAGTAAATAGTATTGTAGTAGTATAAGTACACATTAGTCTCACTTTAAGTTTATCTCGTATTTAAATTGACAGCTAACGATTAGCAGTTGAATGCAGACTCTTGACGTACGAGTGCTAGCTGATCCTGTGAAATCAAGTAAAACATCTAATGTGTATTTATTTAAAAAACAATGTGAAATAGCTTATTGTATTATCCAATTTGTAATTCGTCTTAAATCAATCGGTAATTTATCGTTAATTGTATGTTCGATAACTTCTACTCTATTTTTCAATTACTGTCGCGTGACTGGACAAAACGTTTATAGGTACAATAAAACAATACTCAAGTAAAACCTTAGAAAATTAATTCCATTAACAAGTTCCTACTTATATTACTTTACTTAGAGCTTTATCATCAAAATTATAAGTCTACTTATTTTTTTATGTAAAAATGTTAATACTTATAGGAACATTGTAAAATAAAGTTTCGTAATAAGTTTTACGAACTATGATGAAATAAAACATTTCATTATTAATATTTTAAATTATTTTAAAACTGAAAATAATCATTAAGTATAATTATAAATAGCTAATCATCATGTACTTTGCCATTTTTACGCAAGCAGTCTATTTAACATAACTAATTGTTGACTCCAGTCGCTTGGCTAGATAGTCTTCCTAGCGTTCAATTTTATCGCAAAATTACCGTGAATGATTACCGTGCTTTTTTTACAATATGCATTTTATTTCTCGCCACTGGTCAGGCTATTTCTATTATTGTAAGTTTTTTGACCTTTGCTCATTCCAAACTTCGTTAGGTTACGTTACTTCGTTTAGGTTTCAATATTATTCAGATGTGCTAATATTCTTAAAAAAAATCATTTTGTAAGAAACTTATAGACTTATAATTTAAAAAAAAAAACATTTAATAAAGAATCAAAAAATATTGCTTTCTATTTAAACAAAAGTATGTTTTTGTACTAATATAAGGAGGCCGTCCCGGCACAAAGGCACAAACGCGACGTTGTGGGTTCGATTTCCATTCGGGGGAACACAATATTTAATATTTTCATTTTGTCGCTCATGTATAAATGAAAACCGCGGCACTGGGTTCCGTCACTCAACATAAAGGGGAATTAAAGGTTCCCCAGGTTCCTTCTGCCTACTACGTTATGTGCCAGATACAGCATGAAACAAAAAAAATAGAAATCAATAAATATTCCTTACTCTTCTAAGAGACAAACAAAAATAATTTTACATACTTTATTATTCAATGTCTGATGATACCTGTATAGTACATCAGGATACGCATGTAAAAAACGTCTTGGCATCCCTGAAGCGCGAGATCAATGTACCGTCGATACCATAAATAGCCTGCCTCAAATGTAATTACTATTACTATTGTAGTATTAGATGAGTTTGCTCATTTTGTTTTCTTTAAATTTGTATACAAACGTATTAAACGTGTTCGATTAAAATTATTTAGTTAGCTATCAAAATAGTACTTATCCAGACAATATAAGTGACACCATATCTGTTTGTTATCTTTAATTAAAAAAATATTGTTTAGTTAATTTTTAATAATTATTTAATATATTTTCTTAGATTTTCATCAAGGGGAGTAAATAAAACAAAACCGCAACCATGGACGCGATCAAGAAGAAGATGCAGGCGATGAAGCTGGAGAAGGACAACGCGCTTGACCGCGCCGCCATGTGCGAGCAACAGGCCAAGGACGCTAACCTTCGCGCTGAGAAGGTCATTTTTATTTATATAAAATAATCCAGATTACTTGAACAAAATAATACATATTTGTTGCATAAGAATATGAATTGATCATAAATGTAAGAATAATAAGTATTGTTTGTAATTTCAATATCTACGTATGTAAAACGTAAGTTAATTGGAACTAATTGGACATAATTGCATAATATAACATAGTCACAGCTTGAATAACTAATTGTAGAGTGTAGTAAAACTAGGGTAAAAATATGAAAAAGAAAAAAAAAACATTTAAATTTTATTTTGATTGATATAATCATAAAAAATATTAAAAAAAAAATCATCTACTAGGCTGAAGAAGAAGCCAGACAGCTCCAGAAGAAGATCCAGACCATTGAAAACGATCTCGACCAGACACAAGAGGGCCTCATGCAAGTCAACGCCAAGCTGGAGGAGAAGGAGAAGGCTCTACAGAACGTGAGTTATACTAATATTTTCTTTTTTAATACTATGTGTACTTTAATTTGTAAAAAATGTTTTTTTTATAAACACTCACTTATTTATTCTTATCGCACCTTTTTTTGAAATAACTACATGGTTGGTTTTACAAGACAAGGAGACTGAGTGACTTCAGACTTAAGATATAGAGATAATATTAATTCGAGATAGGTAGATAATTTAATTTTTATTAAATACATTTTTCATAATTGCATAAGTAAGGTGGTGACTCAAAAAAGAATTGAATTTTGTAAAAGCTCTAAAGGACCAAAATATGGGTTAAAAGTTTATATAAAATATCGTACTTTTTGAAGGTAAACACAATATTTAAGTAAATACTTATAGGAGCTTGTGAATAAATGCTTATGCACGTTATATTTTACTTTATGTTGTGATAAAATTTTTCATGGAAAAATCGTTAACTATGCGGCTGCGATAGCTTTCTCGAACGACTTGAATAAATTCATTATTATCTAAATATGAATAATGTGTCTAACTCTAATAGAGATAAAAAGTTCAACCTAACAATCAGAATTGTTAACCATTGATTGTTAGGTAGGCTGTTGTTGATCATCATTTAATAAATTTAAATATTTTAAATCGAGGCCGGACTATATAAAATTGACTGACTGCGTTAATTTTGTAAAATATTTTCCTGAATATCAAAATATACATTATAAGTCTATTTTAAACTTTTACTTCACTAAATATCGTGGCAAAGAGTTCACGTAATTCTGTCATTCGTTCTTTCATAAAGTTCAAAATATTAATAAATATTGATTATGAAAAATATAATTAAACAAAGGAAACCTCTGAAAGAGATAATTGAATCAAATGAAATTTCAGTACACATGTTGGTCCTTAAATTATCAAATAATTTATTTTTTTGTTCGAGGCTAATTGTTAATCTGTTTATCTTGTTGAGTTACGAATAACCTTGAAGAAAATAACAAGATATATGATTTAATTATATATTTACAAGTTTACACTGTAGTGGCCAAGTCTAATTGTACATCCAACATATCCCCAAAAGTATTTTTTATATATACATATTATTATTATTAATCAATGATAAATATTGGTTTGTGTTGCACTATAAAACGTACTGTTTAGTTGAGAACGGAGGGTTGTGTCACTGAATATTTTCACCTTACCCATAAACACATAATGTAAATGTTTTCCACGTATTAAAAAAAAGAACAAAAGAAAATTAATGAAAGAAAATGAATCTATTCTAAGAATGTTATGAATAAATTGAGTTATATTAATTATCACAATGCGAATAATGCGGTCGAATTACCAGCGGTGAATATTTGGTTGCTTCACACAATCGTTCATTAGAATTATCATAGATATCTTGTTTTTATTCTCAGATTGTAAGGCACTTAATGTATATAACATTTTGTGACATAGTTATAACTGACTTAAACTCCTATGAATAAAGAGTAACATTAAAAAATGAATTATCATGTAAAACAGTGTCATGATAAAATAAAGTGGACATTAATTCAAATTCTACTTATATGCTGTCCTAATTATGAATAGCAATAATTTAAAAAGAATAATAAAAAAGCATTGGGTTGAGTAATTTTAAGATTGAACTTCTACAATAATTATAAATATAATCCTTAGTAAATACTGTTTAGTGATTGTTTATAATTTTTGTAAATACATACGCACGCAAGTCTCTCTCAGATTTCCACCGCTTGCGCGTATCGTCAGAGGGGTATTTTTAACCTGACACCTAATATGGGCTCGTTGCCTGGTGTTTGAGTAAAATTAGACTAACGGGCGTTTGTATAGCACGTTTCACTTGCGGCATTTGCATATTTACTTTATTCTTTTACCCTAGAACTAGAATAATTTTAATTATTTTTATTTTTAACATTGTAATTGTATACAGACCAAAAACAAAGATTAGTTCATTAAATTGATATATTTAAAAAAAAAGTATTAATTATTTATAGAATAATTAAAAACCACGATGGAACATATGACTGCGATAATAAGTTTCAAAGGATTAAATGTGTTAATTTTTATTCTAAATAAATTAAAAGTTTTCTAAATATTTTAAATTTTGCCGCTAGTAATACATAAAATAAATAATAGTGCGTCGCGTCGGTAAAGCAGTACTGTTTTATATCAAATAAAAGATGGCGTTCGGTGTGCGACGGCAGCGCCACGTTTGTTTTTGAAAGCGACAGTCAGTCAACATGGCGGCGGGCACCGATCGGCCGGTCGCGGAGTAGGTGCGCGGCGTGCAGTGATGTCCGCGCCCGCGCCCCACGCCCACGGGCGCGCCCCCGTGCGGCGCAGGGGGCACCAACACCACCCGCGCCTCAGGGGTGAGCGCCTGCCCGCGCCCGCCACCCCCGCGCCCCCGCCCGCGCCCGCGCTCGACGCGTCTTGTGTCAACAGTGCTAGTGAATCTCAATTGACAAGGACGAATAGTGACGATGCACTTTCGAATATAAAAACAGAACCGAATATCGATGATGATTTCGATATATTGGGTCCGGACTCGAACGGCAGCTCGGACGATGACTTCTCCTTTCGAGAGGAGAGGTCCGCGGGCGACGGCGCCGAGGTGCCCGCGCTCACCTCCGACGTCTCCGACGACGACCCCGAGACGGCCGAGCTCGCGAAGCTCCGGTGCACCAGCGAGTGCACGGAGGTGCTGGCCGCGCGGGAGAACAGGCGGCGGCGGAGATGTGCGGACTATCCGGGCCTAGCGTTCGGCAGTTCTATCTTCTCCTCTGATACTATGATGAAATTTTCCATTATCAAGAATGAGCTGCAGAACATAAAGAATACTGCATTAAAAAGGGTAATGTTCTACATTTATTAGACTTCTGCTTGGGTGTGTGAGTGAGGCAGGCGTGGGCCAAATGCGCACAGAACTATTTTTAATCGCGTTCCGTCGGAAAAATCTTGAAGCTGTTCTACGAAGCGAGTCTAAATCCGCGCGTGGCGATCAGCTGAGCCATTGACATTTAGCTTGTCTTGTTTACGCTGGCGATTGCACACTCCACCGCTAGATGTCGTAACGCAGACCAACTTTTATCCTTAATTTTCCACATTTATTTTGAATTAAAAAATACCCTTCTTTCTTATCTCTAAACTGAAAATAGGTCTATAAAAATATTAACTAAAGATTTATCTGCTAATACAGTAGAATCTGAGATGTTGATCAAGATTACATACATATTGTTTTTCGTTATCACTCAAGTACTCGTACTATGTACAAAAACGAGTTTACTGATAAGATCTCATCTTGACGAGCTGCAATTCAATTCTTGGTATTTTCTCTAAATGTGTCGCCTATTTGTTACTTATTTATTACCAGTATAAATAAATAAATGAGAATGTATGCTTGTAATGAAATATTTATAATTGTTATCAGTTTTGAAACCTTAAAAGGAATTATAGGTCAAATAATAGTGTGTGAATAATAAAAAAAAATCAGTAGTTACCATTGCAGTCATAGAATTGATTTGAGAAAGACTAATTACTTACTATTAGTAAAGTCGTTCTAATAGACTAATAACTATTAGTAAAGCTATCCCAGTTTACTATAAATTACGTTTTAACAAGGGTGCTTTATATTCGATCAAAACTTGATAATTCTTAGTTGTGCAATAAAAACTTAATTATTTTTTCTTCACCTTAGCTAACGAACTCAAATTAGTCGTTCGTTAATTTCCAAATCGGTATTTTGTACGATCAGCCTTTTACAAACAAAGTTATTTACTTAGAAATATTTTATTTCATTTGAAAAAAAAAAAAACAATTCGTTATCGAATTTTGTTCAACAACGTAGAAATTCACTTTCACATAAGTGCGTTTAACGTTACATAAAAAATATTGAAATCTGACGCTACATATCGTCGATTCTATCAAAGACTACCAAATTAAAATCCATATGTACAAAAGTTTTCTAGTCAGTACTCGGCTGAAATGCAGCCAAGGTTAATTGATGTTTCCACCGTAAAACGACGTTTAATGAACCGGGTCAGATAAAATGAGATCACTTACAGATATTGAAATTGTACGTACTTAAAATTCGTGTTATAGAAAGACGTCTCTGAAAAGATATTCACATTATTTATAATAAGAAAATAGGCAATAAGTAAATTATTTGCAGAAGTAAGCAAAAGTAAATGAAATAACAAGCAAATATAACGTAGTATAAAAATATATTTGTATTTGAAATAGGATCTGCTTTTTTTAGTAGAATGAACATTGCACATAAATAATTTTATATTTAATTTTCGATATTCTACTGTAGCTAGGCTTAAGGCAGAGTGGCCTAATTGACACGCCTCGTGTCCGACTGAACGTGATGGTTTAAGTTTTAAATCTTGCTTGATAGTACATTTTTATTAAAATATATATATGGCGAATGGCTAAGGTAAAATTTGGCTTGCATTTTTGCCATCCAGCACGCATTATTAATAAATAAATAAAAACGAAATGAGGAGAGAAAGACTTCAACAAAATACCTCCTAGGTATTTTACCTATATTATTTTTATGGATTGCCAGTTAAGTATTAATTACAATAGCTGGCAATCCATAAAACAATTAGACTAAAATTACTCAATACATATTTTTAAAGCAATGACTGTCTGAAGCAGACGCATACTTTCTAAATTACGTCATCGGAGAATTTTGGTTGCTTATATCGCGTGGCGTTCAACATTTTTCCACTACTCCAAACTTGTTAAACACTGTTTAACTTGTCTTGTTACAAGGCGCCTATATAGTTTACGGCTATTCACTAGATGGCGCTGAGCGATGTAAACTCGGTTGTTTAAACAATTTTCATAAATTATTATATATACCTAATTCAGATTATTATGTTCTCTCTATCTATGCTCTTTGCACTCATAAAATTTTATATTTTTAAAGCATTCGACGTAAATATAACTCATTGACTCGTTCCTATATAGATGAAGTAATATTACAAAATAGTTCTCACAATTGTTATACAATTTTAAACGACCAAACTATCGTAACTTCCTCAGCTTTGTACGTACCCTTTGATGCGTTTCACCTATCCCAAATTTTTATTTTTTCTTTTGAAAGGTTGTTTTGACCCTACAGGATGTTACTTCTACAATCATTTGACAGGTGGTGCTAGTGTGTGCCGCACGGTCGATTGTGTGTGACGTTTACCTTTCTGGTTAAGTTTTATGTCAAAGTAGTCGTTCGTTGAATTATGTCCGATTGTGTGGCAATTTAGTTTTATTAAATTTTAATTGTCTTTGTTAACGTTATTAATCGTTATCTGTTAAAATCATTGCATTAAAAGAAACGTCATTAGTGTGGTGACGATAAAGTTGCAGCGTCTAAGTCAGCGGCGGCCATTTTATTCGCCGGCAGTGTTCATTCGGGCCGTGGTATCTCTGCGATACGGAGCAGTAACGAACGAGGCACTCAGTTGGTATTTTCGCGAGTAGGGCGAAGGTGTCTCTAGTTTTTAGCTTTTACACATATTTAATTAAATAAAAGTGAGCAATATGACGACTAACATGCAGCAAGGTACCATTTTGGATGTATTAAAGAAGAAAATGCGTCAAACAAAAGAGGAAATGGAGAAATATAAGGACGAATGTGAGGAGTATCACAAACGATTACAAGTTGAAATAATGCGGAGAGAAGAAGTAAGATATGTGCTATATATTTGTGTAGTGGTTCTGTGAAATTTTAGTCTGTGTCGCGTCTTTTGTGTTAGAAATATCATTGTTCTGCCCTAAAAGTTATCAGTAGCCCTATAGAAGTAACATTACTATCTACCTATAGTGAGTAATGTCCGGCCATAGTTAGGTGTGCCGGCGACGTACGCATATACACCTCTCTTTTCAATTCTTCTTTGCGTTATTCGTTAGAATGAGAGAGCAAATATATTTTTTTATACAGCTACCGTGGTCTGTTCATCAAGAAGTAGTGTTATTGAGAAAAAAAAACGTGAATTGCAAATCCAATATCAGAATAAAGGAGTCGTTGGCTCACTCTTAACATAGTTTAGCGGTAGCGGTACACGGCGTGCCAGATTCAGTTATACGTAACAGGTTTGGTGCGTTGGAGGTCGCGTAACGACCAGGCTTGTGCCACATGATGTGGACCGTGCACCCTTCAATGCATTCCTCTCATTCGGAGCAGTTCGGACGTCCCCGAAGGTTCGCGCCGGCGCCAGAAAGGCGTGTCCGATTCTTGCCGTTATCGTCATATGACGTAATTTATACGGCTGCAATGCACTAACGTATTTCGCCAAAATTATTTACTATGAATTTATTGTGATCTATTTATATCTAATGCCTTAAAGAAAAAAAAAAGTATGTTCAGATTTTCTAATGTCGAAAAGGATTTTCATTACAAATCTTGTTCCTTTATATATCAATATACCTGTGTGTTATCAGCTTTTGTGTAAGCGATAAGAAAATGTTCACTCAAGATCGTTTTGGATATAAATCCAAGCTACGTATGTTACACCTATTAATACCAGTCTTACATTTTGATAAGCATTAAAATGAATGCTTCACTTTGATAAATTCCATTTAATACAAACACGGATGAACTAAGAAGACACTTATATCATTTCGTAGGCGTGTACTAACATTGGTATATAACTAACATTGCTGAAGAGGCCACAGGAGTACGTTTTAATGTAATTATTCAAAGTCACGCACAATAGTTTGTAGTGTAACAAAAAATGTCTCATTTAAATATTTCTAATATTCGTGGAAAGAAAGTTTAGAAACGATACGATAAAGTATAGCTCCATTAACGATTTGTGTAAATGAGAATATAATGAGGACGAATATTAGGTACCGGATGTAACAAATTATGCAAAGTATATTAAGTAAAGCATTGGTTTTAAAAAATATCGCAATTAAGTAGTTTACGTAACTTTAGTTTTGTAATAAAAGCTACCCTTAGAATAATATAAAATAATTTAAATTGTATATATTGTATATTTCAAAGACCTGCTTTACGCTATTAGGTGGCGTGATCATTGTTCGATCCATGAACTGTTGTGAGTTAGAGTCATATAGAAAACAAAATGAACATTGTTGGTACACTACCCTCTTACAATACCAATTCATTACCTTGTTAACTGAAGTGTAACTCATAGAGAAGCCGTATAACGCAAAGCGGATCAGTTACTGTAGGAAAATTACTTGCATCTTTCCCTATATTCGAAATTTTCATTAAAACGCACCAGGTTGTTAACCTCTAGTATTTAATAAGTAGCTGAGTTGTTATTAGTCAATACATTATAACCTTAGACGCCAAGTTGAATGCGTTCTGTGGAGTTCAAGGTGATTTGTCTAGTAGCTATAAGATATTTGAATACCACTTCACAGTTCAAGAAATATTGCTTCTACTTCAGTATTAAATGAACTATACATTACTATGACATAAGGACTTAATTACACTAAACGCATAGCTAGCTAGATCTTAGTTGCTAATTTAATTATGTTAAAATTAGTAAATTGAAGTTGCGAAATGTTCATAAACGGGCATGATAAATCGCGTCGATAGTAATACTCTACATATTAATAACAACACAGGATAAATGAGAAACTGGGACTGTTCATTAGAGCTTCCTCGCAACAAGGACGAAAGTGATGTCAGAAACATACGAGTAGCCGTAGAATATAAATTGAACTCCTAGCGAAATATTTCAAATGATTGTTAATTCCTAACACGTATAATGTGTCGACGTTTAACAATGCGGCTCTGATGCGATACACATGCGTAAGACATGAAACAATGTTCGTACCGAGAGTAGCGTCTCTAAATTTTAGGACAATACGGTAAAAATCGGTAAAGCAACGGTAAATAACATGTTTGGCACATCACTAATGTTCAGTGGTCACGTCATTATTCCATATTTAGCTTTTATTTTTCAGTATGACTACGGATTTCTGAATAATATTTATTGTAATTGTTAATTTTCGTTGGAATTATAATTAAATGGAATATAATAATAGGTACTCTTTATACTTAGAAATTTGCTAATTAATTAGTGCTGTTAGTAATGCTGGAACACTATTTGCGTTTGATTTACGGGAAATGCAAATTGGTCCATTTATCGACGCTTATTTGGTAATGTGATGTCTGTCATTGTGTCTTCGTCATATTCGGTATAACTAGTTAGTGGTTAGGAATTACTTATAAATTACTACTTAATTAAATATGACACGGTAATTTAAATTAGTTATCCCATATGAATAGTTTCGATGTTTTCTATAGATTTTTCTAATGAAGCCTTTTATTTCAGGCCGAATCCGAAGTTGCTGCGCTCAACCGACGCATCCAGCTCCTCGAAGAAGACCTGGAAAGGTCTGAGGAGCGTCTCGCCACCGCCACCGCTAAGCTGTCCGAGGCTAGCCAAGCTGCCGATGAATCGGAACGGTGAGTCGTTATTATTAACAAATAAAAACAGTTGAATCACAATATGAATATATTTTTTGAAATAAAAGTATAATAATTAGTAATTATCTTTTTTTGGAATAAGAATCATATAGTTTTCAGAATTTATTTATATAGTATAGTATTTACGTTACATGACCCTTGCAATATAAGTATATTGGCATTGAAATATAAAACTGACTTGATATACATTTATGCATATTGCGTTCAGTCTATGTATAGTTTCTTCCTTAAAGGAATAATGATGACGTTTGATTTATAATTATTATAACTTTGCTTGTACTTATGTCAATCATTTTAACTTATAATTAATTATGAGTACATAATTTTCTGATAAAATTTGGTAAACTTATTTAGTTGTATATATTTTTTATAATTTCATACCCATTAATTTGAAAAATTTCATGCATGAGTTTGTTACCTGTTTATTATTTTAATAACTTTGTGTGTTTTCTAGTTGTAAATTCTATATTGTTCTCCATACTCCTTTTTGTTGTTTTAAATTTCATTTTCTGTGAGTTTTATTAAACAAAAAATCTTGTCTATTTTCATAATTGTCTTTTTTTAGTTTTGTTGAAATTATTTTTAACAATTTATTTTAAAAATCGAAAGTAATTAACTTACGATAAAATTCAACGAAACTAAAAAATCCAAAAAAATATATATAAGAAAACCAGCAATTAGTGTATCTATAACATGCATGTGTTTGGCCCCGCACTAACCAGAATACGTAAGGCGTTGGAGAACCGAACCAATATGGAGGACGACCGCGTCGCTATACTGGAGGCGCAGCTCTCCCAAGCCAAACTCATCGCTGAGGAGTCCGACAAGAAATATGAGGAGGTGATTAATGAAAATTGCCATAGGTTAAGGAGAGAAGTGTGGAAAAGCTTTAGGGTTGCTAATTTACTATTGTTTTTTGAATTTGTTGAGTTTACTTGCTTAACAGTACTCTCAAATACTGCACTGTATTCTCTATATTAAAAATTTACTTGAAGATGATTAAGTAATGTTACATATTTTTTTAGAGAATATATGATTAATAAAAATATTTACGCTTTCACCTACTTACTATTTTATCATATTAACGGTACAGTCTGTATAATACATCTAAAGGTTAGCAACCCTAATTAATTCCATACATATGGCTATCCGAGCTGCGATTCATGCTATCATCAATTCATTTATTCAACACGATAGCAAAAAATATTGCAAATCGCAGCAGAGATAAAACACGTTTCTTAACGTATGGCAACACATTAAACTAAATTTTGAAATCAGAAACTGTTTGTCAAATTATTGGAACAAGAATGTTCTTTGGAAACTTGTTTATGATTTCATATTAAATAAAATTTTTATTAAGATATTTCCGAGAATCTTTATCAGTGTTTAGTTTAAGTTTATACATATTTCGGTAAGAAACAGCGTTATTAAATTAAGTAAAAAAAAATAAACTGTGTTAAAAGTTTATATTTAAAAATGCTGGTTCTTCATATTAACTGTATTTTTCCACAGCGCTCAAGTTTTTTGTCGCTTTAAACGTTTCTTGCCAATGTGTTCTTTGCATGTCTTCTAACTTGGGTTTCCCTTGAATCATCGTTATAGTATCTCGAATCATGATCTTTTCTAATCACAATCATCGACATAAACTATTCAATTTATGATCACTCGTTAATCGATATTATTATGGGATTCAGCGCAAGGAAGGTTCTGGAGAACAGGTCGTTGGCCGATGAAGAACGTATGGACGCTCTGGAGAACCAGCTTAAGGAGGCCAGGTTCCTCGCTGAGGAGGCTGACAAGAAATACGATGAGGTCCTTTGAGTTGTGTCGTTTTTGCATCTACCCTCAATTATAACCAGGCTGTTATTGTTCAGTTGTGAATATTTATTCTGTTGTTCTATTAACAAAAAATCGCTGTAATGGCGTTGTTCTCTGTGTGATGTGATTTTTGATGTTTTTCGGTCTTTACTTGACCTTTTCTCGTAACGTACTTTAATAATATAAAAAGTACCTACCCACTAACACAATAATATGCTGAGTTGCCTTTATATGTAAAACTAATGTAATCTCCCAAAGTTGACAATTATTTTTAATGTTTTCAAATTTATTTCCGTGGCATGACTTAATTATGCTATAAAAACCAGGTTCATATGCAGTGATAAGCCACTTCAGAATCGAAGCGTTATCTCTGATAAAATATATAATTTACCCTCAATTTTATTACTTCATGTACAGCATTTTGCGATTCATCAAAAAGTAGCATGTGTTAAAACAGATGGTTGAAATATTACTGTCCTAATTCCCCTGACATATGACCCTGTGTCAATTTTAAAAGTCGAGCCCAAAATGGAGACGTATCGTGCATGACCGTACGTTTCTTTCCCTTAAAAGGGCAAGTCCATGCTTCGTGTACGTCGTTACATAAGTAATGCTACCATATACGGATTCAGTTGCTTAACTTCAAGTGAACCTCCGATATAACATGAGAATTTTAACGGTTCACGGTACCCCGACTGCGTAACTCACAGATGTATTATAATTTAATAATTGCTGAACGATTTTTAGGCAACTTGTTACAATTACCTTGTAGTGACTTAATACTTAAAATATGTAATAATTAAATGTGCAATTTAATCGGTATTTAGTCGTAGCGTACCCTCGGTAGTGTAGTAGAGGTTTAGCAGCTTTCTAAAATATTGTGATGTCTTCAGGTGGCTCGTAAGCTGGCCATGGTTGAAGCTGACTTGGAGCGCGCGGAAGAACGCGCTGAAACCGGTGAATCGTAGGTGTCTCATCAATTCCGCCACGGGTTTCCTATCTTATCAATGTTTCTTATGCACTGAAATATTTACGATTCTGTTAAAATAAAAAAAATAATCATTCCTTTGACGTGTATCAGGTGACATTGAGTGATAGTGCGGTAAACCTGTGGCTTTTGTTTTACAAGTTTTCTCGTTTTTTTTGCATGGTTGTTCATTTGCCTATAACATTGCACCGTAATTCGAATTATCGATATCGATATTTAACATCGATTCGTTGCTGTTTTGCATGTCCACTCTAGGTCGTCAAGGATGGTGAAATGGAGAAATTGCGTTAATTTCTTGCATCAGTCATACGATTAACTAAGGTGTTGTCTTTAATTAAATGATATTGCATTACTATTAATTAAGTCTGACGGAGAGTGATGCTTGCAAGAGTCGTCTCGTTGCAATAATCACTATTCCGCTGTAAACAAACAAGGGTTGCCCCATTTCATGGATATTTCTTACGCAATCTTAACTATCATGTCCGTGTGTCGACTAAATTTCTGTCCTTAGTGTGTGTACCATATTATATTATATTATATAGCGTGTAGGGCGTAGGCTAGTCCGTGCCGGGAGTATGTGTGGTATAGGGCAATTTTCGTTTTCAGATATGCACCGCATTACACCAGAATTACTGGCCATATGCGTGCCGCACATATGCAAGCGCACACATCACATAACGATTACAATAACGCACTAGATAGCACTTAGATTTTATTTCGTTAAATTTTTATCAAACTAAATTTTTTGTTTAAATGTTTTGGGACAACCCTCGTTTATATTTTACTTACGTTCCGACGCCGCTCTCCACTACCCGCTTTGTGTTATTTTTTTATTGCATTTTTATTTCGCATCGCTTCATATAACCCGCGGAACGAGTTTTAGATATGTATAATTTATTAAGTAAATAAATTACACTGAAATTTAATAATAGTGTTGAGCACTAATGTGTTGAGCAGATACCAATGATGAAATTGGACATTTGATAATATCCAAATCCTTACCTGTTTCCCTTCTTTCACTCCCGACAGACGAATTTTAAATCGCGAATACGTGGCACAAACCACTGCACATTCGTTTGGAAATCGATATGTATTTAAAAATAAAAAGTCAGCCGATATATTTAATAAAAAAAATATCCACCATTGCACAATCCACGAGACTATCAGAAATAAAATTTAAACAAGCACAATACACATATATGTACGTAACAGTACACAAATGCACGTAAACGTACAGAAATGTACGTAAGTGGAGAGCGGCGGCGTAGTGTGTGTGTGCGTGCGTGTACTAACGCTGGCGGCGGTAGGTGGCGCGCAAGCTCGTGCTGATGGAGCAGGACCTCGAGCGGGCCGAGGAGCGCGCTGAGCAAAGCGAGTGGTAAGATCTAATGCCTAACCAACACGAGCAGGGACAGCGTCGATAATCCGAATATCCATCTACCTAATGACCACTTATCCGAACTTTTCACTCGATGAACAATCAATTCAGGCGAACATAAATAGACCAACAAACGCAAATTTAATTTTTTATATGGTTATGGTTTCTTTTTTATAGAAAACGTAAATACATTGCCTATTTCTGTGTTAATAATTGGCTGTATCAATACAATTTAATTATCTGAAAAAATCGATTCTTATAACATCCACGCCCCTAATTTGTTCGGATCATCGACGCTCTACTGTACTGATAATGGTAACGGAATCAATACATTTATATAATAGTAGCTATCTATTACCTTACACAGAACACTAGTAAAATATATATATATATATATATTTATACGAAAACATGTCTTTAGACTATCATTTTTACATACACCGAATTAATAACTCAAATCTTAGATAGAATTTCTTAGATCGAAAAACATTTCATAATATTTTAAAAGGATTTAGGAATAGGACACTCTATACTTGCTTTCGTTTGCCTAAATTTGTCTATCTCTGTTAAGATACAATCAGTTTTAGATGTATCGTGGCCTTCATTTTAATTTTATTTCAAATTTATACAGAATTGTCATCTTGGCGAGACACATATAACTGACAACATATTTTCCCAATTATTATATGCAGGTTACAATTAAATGAGAATTTGATATCTATTTGGGAACAATACATTGTCAATACTAGTAGTTACAGAGGCAAACAATATTATACGCCTAAGCAACTTGCCAAGTGCTTTTATCTGTTTAAACGTGATAATGTTGTCTCTGTTCTAAATGTCTGTAATTATTTTCCTATGCTAATTGACTTAAGACTTATTTACATTATAATTAGCTTTTCTTTGTATTGCATGGATTTTTTGATTACTCTGTATTTGATAGTTTTTATTACTCTATAACGCTTAGTTATGACACCACCCAACAATAATTTATTTGTAACAAGCATGACCGTGCCTAGTATTATTAAGTGCACTATTTTTAATTTTAAATTGATAGCTATTTAGGTCACAGTGTGATTCATTCTATTGATGGATAAATGCCAATCTCGAAGTCATTTGTAAATAAGGACCGAGTTCTAAATTATATTAAGTATTCATACTCAAATCAGTAATAAAATAATTTATTTTAACGCTTATAAGGAATTATGTTCATTTTTAATTATGGATGAAATTAAGTGGTCACATGTATTTGCAGCAAAATCGTCGAGCTTGAAGAGGAACTCCGCGTTGTCGGTAACAACCTGAAATCCCTGGAAGTCTCTGAGGAAAAGGTATGTTTGGAAAATTTATTACTTACGACGATTCTTAATTAATGGGCTAGATTCAGTTCATATGAATTGAGCTAGGCTAATAATCATAAAATTATATTCTATGATATTTTTTTTATTACTAAGGATAAGTGAAAAGTTATGATGCACCAACCAAATTCGTTTACATTTATCGCTAAAATGTAACAAAAAATTATATTTCAATTTCTAAATATCATCATATAGTACCATTTGTACTTATGTATGTAGATTGTATTTATATGTAGGGATGATGTATTTTGATTTTTTTACAGCAATTTGTATAGGTCACATGATTTTGCCGCCGCAAAATAGTTTTTCGTAATTCGACAATGTAACTTCTTACTTTTACTTTTTGGTTTTTTTCAACTTTATTATAACTACTAAGATCTAACTTTTGATATTTTTATATAATAAAAGCCAAAATAATAAAATTGATAATAAGTTACATATTACAACAGAAATTATAATTAGCATAATTGTAACAGGCCAACCAACGTGAGGAGGAGTACAAAAACCAAATCAAAACTCTCACCACCCGCCTAAAGGAGGTGTGATGTGAACACGATCGGTTCATATGAGTGTTTTGTACGCTTGTACGCACACACCCTTTAGTGATGGGCACACTCGATTAATTATCGATGTCTTTAATCGATTATATTATCTATAAAATATCTTTATTTTTTTTTTCCCAATTGTATATGTGCGACGATTTTTATAATTAATCGAGTATCACCCAGTAGTGCGACTATTGCCGTTTTCCTCTTTTAATTTCGACTCCATTTTAGATGTTGTCTCCTTTAACAGTTATGTTGTTGAGTTTTAATTCTAATCTTCGTACATGTATCTCACAGTGGCAGTTATTTTCTGTAAACAGTAACGGATTTAGTAGAACTATTAAAATTTTACTTGGTACTGCTCAAATTTTCTTTATACCTTAAAATCAAAATAAATAAAAATATCCTCTAATAAATCCGTTTCTGTATCACTGTATGATACTGCATGGAGTTTTTTCGTTTTCGCTGTTTTTGTGTACCGTTAACATAAAATAATCACAGGCGACACAAAGAGAAGAATCGTTGGAGGATCAGGTGCATATTCTGGACGCTCAACTCAAAGAGGTAACGCGAAGGATACCAAGGAACCTCGTAGATAGGAATGGTTGCGGTTTTAGTCTCGAGTCATGCTCATGTGTGTTTGGTGAAGGAGATCCTCTTTGCTGTCTCATATCTATGAAAATAGTGGTTTACATAAATTACAATTTAATAACTAAAAGACTGAATACAGAATTTGGTATTGTCAAACGTGTAGGATTAATTTAATGTATTTTTATTCATAATTAAGAATAATGTTAGCCTATATCTATACTCATTCTCTATACAAACTATAACTGTGCCAAAGTTATACACTTGTCAGCACAATTTACGTAAAATGATACTTAGTATTCGCTTCACGTAGTTTTTTTTTCCTATATATATTGTCATTTGTTATAAAACGCGGCGAGAGGATCTTTTTCCCTGGTGCAGGTTCGTTTAGTCCAGTTGGCTGAGGTTGGTGCTTCATCTATGTATCTTTAAAGCGGTCTTTGTCCTCTAGTATATATACCTGTGTATTAATTTATTCTTTATTTATTATTTATCATGTATGTATTACTTTGCGGCTGTGTTGTGATTGAACGTCTGTGGGTTATACGAGTACTTGGCTATAGTAGCTCCCTTAAGTTTGATTTTATGCTTATCGTAGATTTGGGTCAATGCTTTTTGTAATATCTCCCTTTATTTTTTATTATATTTTTTCCTATTGTTCTGTATATTTCACAAGCCTATCTATATAAAAAATATTTTCAACAATATCTTCTCATATAAAATACAGTATCTATATTATCACCTCGACCTTTTACCAAAGGTTTTCCAGCTTATAAATCGTCAATTAATAATAGTTTTTTCTTTCTTTCCCAACGTCAGGATTTTTCCTAAATTAAAATTGATGTTTAAAATCTAATTACAAACGATGTGCTAGTATCGTAAAGTCACAACACGGTCAGCAAGCCCGGTGGCTTGTCTCTTGTGTAATGAGTCTGTGTGCCAGGCGATGGCGTCCCGCGAACACGTCGAGGATAAGATACACAGCCTCTCGCAGAAATTGACGCAAGTAAGTCCCTCTCCTTGGGGGCTTTGGTCACAGAGTCCGATCGGATATTGTTAATTTTGTTTTAGTTGCCATTGCAAAGTCGTGATATATCTTTAATCGAATTAACTGCGTTTGTTTGGAATCATATGTTTTATCTGTGACCATGTACTGCTGCAAAGTATGCATGTTGTTTCAATAATGTATAATTCCAAATACACACGATTAGTCTGGTTAAAGAAACGTGTTGAAATCCGAAAAGTAAATATTTTAACGTAATCTTTGAGAAACGGTTATAAAGATGAATTAATAAATTTTACAAATATGAATCATTAATTATGAAAATAATATTTTATATAAAAATAATAGTACTGTGACTGAAGCCACCCTTTTCACGTTACGTATTCCTATAATTATTATCGTTTATATATTTTTATTTAAGTAAGGTGAAGGTTTATTATTCAGTTGTAACGTCATGTCAGCACAATGCCGCTTTTGGTAAAGGTAAATTGCATGGAATGGAACGCTTTACATATTAGTGTGTAATAATTTAGATTTTTGTGCTAAAAGTGTTTGTTTTCCTTTTTCAATATTAAAAAATGTATAAAGAATTGATATTTTTTTTAAATTTCTTTGTTAAAAAAAAAATAACCTTTTAAAAGTAAATGTTGCATGAATTGGTCAAATTAATCGAACAGTCTATTTTCTTTAGAATGTAAAATTAATTTTTGAGAACTGAAATTGAAAGAAATATTAAAAAGAAAAAAAAAATAAAAGAAAATAGGCTGTTTTCTTAAAGATACGATATTAAAATTATGTTAAACTATTCCAGGCTGAAGCTCGCGCTGAATTTGCCGAGCGCTCTGTCCAGAAACTCCAGAAGGAGGTCGACAGGCTCGAAGGTAATATTATTTCTCTAATAATCAGATGTCACATTAAAAATATTTATTTTATATTGAAATTCAGTATACCAAACAATAATATTAAAGACGTGTATAACAGTATCAAGAACGCTAAGAATGTGTTCTATAAGGAAATCAAATGTATAATCATTAAATGATAAAGTGTTCAAGGTTCTTCAGATAAGTGTTTAGTCCGGTACAGCAGTCGGTTAAGTGTACAATTCAGATTATCTCTAAAGTCAAGTTGCAACAAAATGACATTTGAATAACCAAAGCTTTGACATGGACGCACTGAAGCCATCAGCCATCAAGCTGTTTTAAGTTTCAATGCTGTACTATAGAGTTGTTAGCTTATTTACTTTCATTGCGCTATGATTCTAGCTTAATATTTTTTTTTTCTTATTTTCATAGTAACATACTTAGTTTTAATATATCAATTGGGAAAATACATTCTGACATACTTTACATTTTGATATATTTTTCCAGTTGTGATTTTTTTTTATTTGTCAGCATGGAGTTTTTAAATGTCCCGCTAGACGGCCCGAACTGTTGTAGATTTATTGTCTGTGACCTTTGCATGGTTTTTTTTATTAAATGTTGTTTTTTTTTTGTTTTAACCGATCGGTTTAACATTCTCGATAGTGGCACGATAGAACATTTTTTTTTAAGATTATAATACCAAGGAAAGTAACATAGTTCAAAGGTTTTGTCTGCCAATATCGAGAGTGTGAATCGATTCATGTGGTTCTGAACGTCGCGCGTACCATCTTCCAGACGACCTGGTGGCCGAGCGCGAAAAGAGCAAAGTGCTGCAGGAGGAGATGGAGGCCACGCTCCACGACATACAGAACATGTGAACTAGCACACACGCTCCCCCACCTCCCCCCCCACTCTCCCCCGTCCCCATGCTCCCCGCGCCCCGCGCCCCGCGCCCCCCGCCCCGCCCGCCTCACTACGCCCTGTGAATGTCACGTGCACGTCTAGGGCTGCCAGATCTTGTCTCATATGATATTCTAAATTTTCACCCAACGTTCCATATGTACAGCTCAATTTGAGACATTGCTTGCCTTACCAGAGCGAGGAAATGAAAATAATCAATATTACATTTAGAATAAAAAATAAATTTATTTCTATATGTTTGGAAATAGAAATAATCAGTTCAGATCATTTGTCTGAACACACATTACTTCGCCAATGTCACGTTGAATGAATGAAATTCTATCAATGTTTAATAACCAGAAAGAAGAATACCGAGATCTGACAACCCTATGCTGCTCTCTGTGTGACGCTTGTCATGTTTGACAGCTGTCAGTGCGACAATAGACTATGGCTTAGGCGCGCTTTTTGTGTCATTTTTTTATTTATTAACTATGCTTTGTTTCTTATTTTTTGATACGTACATTTGTATGAGCCGTATAGTGAAGCGGGCGGGCGACAAGATGTTACTAAATGTAAAGTAATTGCCAGCTGTTTTTTTTTTCATATGTAACGTCATATTGAGTGTTCGCTACGACACACTGCCAAGTGCAATTTTTTAAAATCTTACACAAATGATCAATTATTTATGTCCCGAACGAGAACTTTAGTTAATTACTTTATTTCTTAGTTTTGTCAAAATGAAAGATTAGTCGCCATTAATCGTATGTACGTTTTTTTATTAATGTTAGGATATTTCGACATTCCACTCTTGGGACCAAAAATGAAAGTTTATATTATATTAATCTGAATTAATTGCACTGAAAAGACATGCGAAGAAACGACATTCCTGTAACTATTCCGATTAAAGTGAATATTTACTGTTAATGTATAGGGATGTGCACTGTTTGCGATTTATTATGAACTTATACATATTTACTTAATGATAGGGAAGAGATTAGTTACATATTTTTATTTAATGAGTGATGATAACACGTATTAGGATATTTATGAGTACATGCTTGATATGAATTTTTGATATATTTTCTATGTTTTGTGTCCTGTGTCATAATTTCCATCGGTTGTTATTTATAAAAAAAATAAAAAATATATATAAATAATGACAATAATGTTTTATATAAAGCTGGCAATTAAATTCCCGATACATATATCGGGAGGTTCTCGTATAGTTACAAAAATAAAATGTAATTTAAAATCGATCGAGGGTAATGCGTCTTTTTTTTTAAATGTTATCAATTAATGAATTGATAAATAAGTACGTGAGAAATAAATTAATGATTTTTAAGAATATTCTAACACAAGTGTTTATAAATATATTATATTATTATTTTTAACCCGTTGTGTTTTTACTAATTTGTCTTGCACCCATCACTATCCTTATAAAATATGATTCCACCAGCTATACATTAAAATCATAGTATACATTTTATGTCATTTGAATACATAAAAAAATCAGCTCATAAAATAAAAAGCAGATGTCCACCATTGTAAATATGACCATTTGTGGAAGCAAAGAACATTATAACACCCTTGTATTGTAACGAAGTCCGTCTATAAGTGTTAACGCATGCGTTTTAAACGAAGTTAGTGCAATTTAGAGGGCTGAAGAACATAACCTAAAAAGAATTGTTTAAGAATAAGGAGAGAGATTCGTTCTTATACAATATCGAAGCATGGGACTGCTAACATTTGACATAGTATATGGATCCATTAAAAGACAAATCCATTTAAACATTGTAGCAAAAACTAAACGCATGATAACTTGCAAATGTGGCCCAATGTAGAAGAAATATTTCCAAATACCGGTGTTCCAATCTGCAAGAATGACGTGACAGTACAAAATGTGTATAACACGTGTTAAAGCATGAACTTGCACTTGGTTCCGGAGGATGATTTTGACCTACTAGAACTTAGAAAAGCATGGAGAAGTCCAGGAGATAACTTACTGGTGTTGCCAGAAACAATGGAGCATACGTCCCAGAGAAGAGAACAAGAATATTGCAGATCAGACGATCATATTGGGTTTGTACGTGCTCTTATATAAAATCGCGAACAAAATTCCTTTTTAAATAAAAAAAAAATTGGTACGTGTCAATATCGACTAAACTGAGCCTGGCAACACTATTCCTCACCCTATAGATATAAATAACGAGGCATGAATAAGGCCGTGTTAACGCATGACCACACACGTTTACGTACCGAGAACTCCAATTCAAAAGGTCACTAACACACGACACAAATTCAAGACCCCTGACCGCCATACATGATGCAGATGACCTGATCAACGCAAAGGAGCAGTTCAATGACATCGGTGATGACATCGATGACACAGTCGTGGAGTTGATCCCGGGCGTGGAGATGACGGAGAAACAAATAGAAAATGCGAAGAAAGCGCTGGAGAAAAAAATGAATGCGCCTCCCCCACCAGCTCCCAAGGAGCCCTCCCCTCCTCCTCCACCACCACCAAAGGAGCCTACTCCCCCACCACCACCCCCGAAAGAGCCCACTCCTCCCCCAAAGGAGCCCACCCCTCCCCCTAAGGAACCCACCCCACCTCCACAGGGTGACTCGGCCCCTGCCGCCGAGCCTGCCCCTGAACCCGCCGAATAATAATGACCTTTTAAATTAGGCTAAATTAAAGCGTGCATCCAAAAGTTCCTCACTCCTATAGGGCAATTTCTCCTTCAAATCATGTGTTGTATAAAATTGAACTAAATAAATAGCGAATAAGCTGTCTTAGCTGGTGGAATAGAGTTTCAATATCCCTAAATCGTGTAACCTAACGAGCATGTGAGTGTCGTAACAAGCTAACAAATGAAAGTGTGACGCGATTGATCGTCGGTCTTCGCAGACGATCTGATCGCCGGCAAGGAGCTTTTAGACGAAATGGGAAAGGAGTTGGACGTCACGTTCATGGAGTTTGGAATACCACGCGACCTGGGTCGAGTCTGCGAACGCTGCACATGCTGCCACTGATCATCTAATCACTTCTAACGTTTGTCTTACGCTTTTCATGTGCATTTATTAGTAAAAAATATGCAACAATATCTCTCTTTCGATTTCCCATCGACCGAGTATCGGCAACTGCCAAAGCTTCTCAAACTGCATGTATTGAAAGTGCCAAAAACTATTTTACGCCAGTCTTAAGGCTACTTAGCGAAAACGACGCATGGCTTCGGAATAACCAGGATCGCAACATGTAAGCCTATTTGATACTTTAACGGCAAATGCTGCTAAAACTTGACTTAAAGAGAATTCTTATGTAAATCATTTTTTTAAATATAACAACACTATATTTTATTTTATGTTCTTCCATTTTTTTTTATAAAATAATAAATATCGAAAAATATTTTATTATACATAATTAAAGTAACTTTGGCTCTAATTTCGTTAACATATCCTGGACGATTTTAATTATTCAATCTGTAGTAAAACAAATTAAAAAATATTTACATATGACTAAGCCTATATTGGAAATGCACAGACGAACTTGTCGCCGAAAAGGAGAAGTACAAGGACATCGGAGACGATTTGGACACCGCCTTCGTGGAACTCATTCTCAAGGAATAAGCTGGACCTTCCCATTACCTTGTTCCTTACCGGTGCGACCACCAGCCCACTCACACACACACTATATGTATAGATATATTTTATTTTATATTTTATACTTAAAACACACATCTTTATATTTAGGGCGGTATTTATTTTCAAGTATTTAAAATAAATAATTTATTATTATAAATTTTCGTTTTATTTTTATCCTGTGCTTGTTTTAAAATTAGAAGCTTATAGTATATAAAAATGGCGCTATTTTATCACTATTTTTTTTACATAAATAATTATTTGTGTTTATCGAATATATTGAAACAATATTTGCATGTAGCTTATTAGTAGTTTTAGCCATGTACACATTTATAATAGTAGCGAAAACCTGAAATATCAAGTTTTTCAAAATTTCGTCAATTATACTTAAACATCTATATTTTTTTTGTTTGCATGTCGTAATGATATTTTGAGCAATTTGGACCGAGCGCTTATTTTTTATAATATAAAATATTCTCATTCACTATAGATTCCAATATTTTAAATTCTAATCGAGTTGAATAGGTTTAATTGATTATACTTTTAGTCATAGTTGTGAAAAATAATCAGTTGACATGTAATACGAGCTTGGGTGAACTTGATCAAAATGGGTAGGTATGCTCTAAAATTCATTTAAATCGCAATTGAAACTAGATGTCAAAAATATTTTTATTTAGCAAAATATGGATGTAAGCGAAATATTATCCTAATAATAATAGTAAGTTACAGCGTAAAATTATACTAACGCATTTATGGCAATTTTCTCCCATAAGAAAAAGAATGGGTTACTTACCCGGTTCTAGTGTGATATCTTAAAAATATTGTTTTCCATTAGAGAAGACTTTAATTTTAATAGCAATAATTTTGTAAATGTATAGCCATTATTTTGTATTTATAATATTACATATTTAGTATTGGTATATTAATTTATCGATTTTTACTAACTTTGTTATACTAACAACTAACATTTCTGGCAGATGAAGTTGTTGAAGAAAGAAGTAAATATAAAGCTATCGCCGAGGAGGTGGATCAGACATTTGCAGACCTATCGGGTTACTAGCCTTGAGCGACACGACAGTGCCGCCATCTTGGGAAACAAATTAAATTGGCGGGAAAGCTACTTTTGTATAATTTGCGTATAGCACATGAAGATGAACGTTTTCGATGACTGTATTTCGAATAACTTTACTTAATCGTATTTTATTTAACTCTAGTTTCGTGGTACTAGTTACAAACTGTACAAAGACGATGTTTATAATGTCTTGTCACACTTTCGTGCCTTTAAAATATATGTCATGAAAGTAAAACTGATATTATTTTTCAAATATTAGTGCTAGTCATAATTATAATATTAATCTTTGAAAACATTCCGCTGTAAGTAAATATTATGTTCAGATTTTTTTGTCAAAATTATTAATTAGCTATTCTGTGCGTAGCTAAATTAAGGAGACAAAAAAAAAAGACAAGTTCGCCTCTATTCAATTTCTCTGCTTTTAGTACAGCAGTTACGCAAAAACGATATGATCGGAGTGAAATTTCTAATTTGACAGAATTGTTTAAAAAATACATACCTAATAAATAAAGTAAATTTTATAACAGTTTTTGTAATAAGAACACTGCCTTTACCGTTTTGTATCAGATGGATATTGGAAACATAATTGTTTTTACTTAAGTATATAGTACACAATTCGTTCACATTGCAATATATTCTTATGAATTACATATATCGAGATTAGATTAAAATCATTGAAATTATGTGATCTGTATTAAATTGTACGTCAAATTCTGAATATTTGCATTGAAAATTAATGTATAATTACAATGAGTAGATTTTCTATATCAGTCTGTAATAAGTTTTTTATTGGGTAACAGTATATATTTTGTAAATTACATTTTCGTACGTTGCTTTGTAACGGTGATACAGAAGTAAATGATTTTACAAAATTTTCTAACCATTATTTTTGATATAACCACTGCAAATTTATATAGTTACCTAATCCAACATAGCCTGTCATTTATAAATATTGCGGATTATGTATAGCTTAATTCACTTTTGTACTGGCCACCAGCCGTCTACGACTGCTTAGTTCCATTGTATTAGCTTTTCTTATCTACGAGTGTCAAAAGCTTGAATTACCTGTTTCATTCAGATTAATATACGTTTATATATAATGTAAGTTTTTTTTTTGTATTTCACAACATTCCCTAAAGCAAGAATTGTATTTTGTACTGCTATACTTAACTTCTGTAAAGGTTATTAAGATATAAAGAGTACTATCAGGATTTAATATTCTTTCAAGTTCCACACTGTATCCCGCACATAGTAAGGTAAGCAGAGGCAAATTGGGAACCTAGTGTTGAAACACTCCGTTCCGTTGGGAACGAATTTGAGGCATTGCGTGTTAAGTCGCGTAACAAAACGCCGCGCTTTGCCTTGTTTCTAGAGTGAAGAGATGAAGACATTAAATATTTAATTTGAAAATATTTCCTTTAGTGAAAGTCCAAAGATTATGATTCTGTCTTTTGTTCGCTTTTTACACAAAGAATACGAGACTGATTTTAAAGATTAGATGGTTTGGTTTGGATCTTTGACTATGGCGTTCGGAGCGTGCCAGTTGAGCACGTATGACTTAGCCAGTGTCACGTTAAAGATTTAAAGTTTGACAAACAGTTTTTGATCTTTGACAATATATAGGCTGTAATTGAAAAAGACTCCTTGTAAACTTCATAAACGGCTTTAGGAAACACTAGGCTCTATTATATTTTATGCAAACTCAAAGAGCATCAAAGAATAATAGTTTTTATAAAGTGAATTTTGTGTTTACAAAGATAATATTGCATATATTAATATAATAGAATCATCAACAAAGTAAAGTAAAGGGAAGTAGTTTGGTAAAGTCAAAGTTTTAGGAAAAAAATGAGGGTATTCCTATTTTACTAACGATTAAACTTAGCTTCAAGATGAAGTTATTTTAATGACATAGAAACCAACTTAAATTTCATTATTTCCATGCAAGATGTATTATAATAGAAAATCAATCATTTGAATCTGTTCTTATAATAAATAACTGATCATTGTTTTTTTTTTTTCATATATTTAGTATATATTAAAAAAATCATATATTACCTTTATTAAAGTAATGGCTATTTACATTAAATACAATTTGATTATTATATTTTGGCCAACATCTCGCAACATTTAGTGTCTGTTTTATTAAAATTGTTTAAAAAGTCTAAAGTTACGTCAATTTAGAATATTAAAGTCGACGAAGACAACAAATTTGCTACAAAAATTGTATTTATTTAGTTGAATGCATAGGTATTATCTTAAAAGTGATAATGTCATTGGAACTAGAAAGTAGCCGACAATAGTAAATGAAATAATGTAATTCAACCGGGCAAAGCCGTGGGCAGATCAGTAGTATTCTATAAAAATGAATTAAAAGGGTTTTTATTTTATTTATCATAAAATTATAATCATATCATATATAATCATGCTTTAACAACCCCATGTTATAACCTACCTGATTACCTTTACCTTTACCGAAATATCACACAATTTTTTATATTTCCCATTGTAAAGCATTTCATGAATTGAGAAGCTGACATTACGGCCTTTTTATTTTTCTTTAAATAACTAACGTATACAAACAGTAAGGTTTCATATACTTCCCAACGGACGTTTAAGTGTTTGCTTTCTTCATAACGACATTATAATACAGTTGTCTTGTGTACAAATGTACATATGTGGCTTAAAATATTCCAGTATCAGTACCGCAACCAACCGATTCAGTAGGTAGGTCAGGCAGGTAACATACCTTCTGATATCAATAAAAACAATATTTGATTTCAAATTGAATTTTATTTGTAAAATTGTTGTCAGTTAATATTTGGAGGAACCTGTTGGTTTACAAATTTAAAAATAGTTACGATCTAGTGATGGAAAAACGTTGATGTAATCAGGTTATTTTGTAACAGTATCTCGGCTTCGTTTTTAAAGATTTTACGTAGCGCCTACTCGTATGTAAATTTCTTTAACGTATGGCTGTTGAAAAATGACCTAAATACATTTTTTAATAAAGATTTATGAATATTTAGTTCTTTTTATTAAAAATAATCGTTATAACGTATAAGTCTTAACTTAAATGCATCTCTTTAATAAAAATGTAGTGAAATAAATCAATTGCGACAATATTATGTGGAATTTATACTTCAGATTCGAATTTTAATATTTTTTATAATGTTATTTATTGAACTTATTAATTGAACTGGCTATAACTTTACACACTAATGTATACCAACTTAAGTACGTAGGAGGTACGCTGAATATACTACGTAGATATCATAATTTAGTTTTTTTGTCTAGATTTTTTGCCAACAAGAGGAGAAAAAACAACCTCGTATTAAGAAACTTGCTTCCCCATTTTTCACCAATTTTTTGAGGCATTGCGTGGTGATTGGCGGATCTCAACCCTGGGCTTTGTCTTGGCACGAGAAATAAAAATAATTAACAATTTTTACTCCGGATGGGAATCGAACCCACAATAACTAGTTGCTTATAAATATATTTCTTATTTTAGGACTGTGATTACTATAGCTTAAAAATTATTTAATTTAATAAATTGAATGTAAGTACTAATGCTTATAAATAAATATTTTGAATTGTATTTGTATTTGAATCGACCAAAAGAAATATCTACATATACAGTGAAATATGCAATAACTAAAAAATAATTCTTGGTCATGAAAAATATATTTTTTTAATTATTAATAAAAAAATACTATTATAATTAAACAGTTAGAATTTAACATATAAGTATCTATTAAATATTTGTCGTGCTTCGAAATGAATTAGTAAAAAAATGAAAATTATTAAGTAATTGTGTATTTCTTGTTGATAAGATAAATAGTTATGATGTAGATACTCAAACACGTCTCTGAAATAGACGATTAATTTGTAGAGTTACGTCTGCAATGCTTCATTTACTTTATTTCACTCTAATTTCATGTTAAAAGTAACCTTTAAACATGAAATTGCTTAAATTTCAACGTTAAATACTAAAATAATGTAGACAATGAAATATAAAACTTGTAGCGTGTATATATTGTATTTAAAATATTAAATCAATTAGCACTTCATATAATATTTTAAACGTAGAGCAGCCGTATATGTATTTATTGAGCATTATTGTTCGATAAATATTTTATTTTATTGTTTGTTAGATATCACTCATTGAATATCGCAAAAGCAAAACGGATATGTGGGAGTGAGCAAGCGCTATGGCGGATCGGAATCTAAGATTTTTGGCACCGAAAATAGTGCGGGCGGGCGGCGCGAGCGCAGGGCGGGCGCAGTGCGTGTCGCTCCGCCGTGTCAACCGCCCGCTAGGTGAGTTCCCACGAAAACTGAAAACTACCCCCCATCAGAGGGGGGATGCTTAATTAAAATATTCAGAAAACGTAAGGGTGAAAGTGCAGTGCAGTGGTGTTATCATAGTGTTTCGTTCTAAGTTTTGTTCTCGTGTGGAGCTAAGTCGAGCTCGCTCTGACTCGGGTTTCACCGCGTGCGCGTCCTCGCTGAAAATAGTGCCGTAGCACCTATTTGCGGACGAGGATTTATTTAGCGATATGAGGAAACTCGCCTTGATTTTTATTTAGACGTGGCCCGTTTATCATAGAATTGGGACGCCTTAAAAGTTAATCGGGTGTCTTATTTCTGAGCGACGACCACGAGCCACATTTAGAAATGAACACTATGCTACATTGTACGACACGAAACACCCACACATATTTCATTATACTCTAACGTTATTCTAGTTATAACATAGTTTTAAAAGAAATAAAATATATAAAATTAGCTGAAAACATTTTTACACGTAATTTTATTTTCTGGACATTTTTTTTTAAATAGGAAATGCACACTACATTCCCATAAAATCTTCTTATATATATTTCTGTTCTGGTATTTTTTTATCTATTAAGTCCCGTGACAAGGTTCACTGGAATAAATGTATAAATTTGGCACACGATCGAAATAAAAAAATAATTTATACTATACGTGGTCACGTTAAATCCATATATTATTTTTATAACAACCTATACCCGACTTTAAAAAATGTGGAAAATAACCATCACAACCTACTTTATTATTAAAAAATATTTATACCTATTAATTATTATTGCCTTCAGTAAGTACTTCTAATGTAAGAACTTTCAAATATGCAACTTTAAGTAATTAAATAAACTATAGAAAATCATGTAGTCAAATTACGGGCCCAAACTTCTATATTTTCTGACGTATTTTAAATTAATTTATTATTTTTATTTCTCTCGAAACTAATATAGAAAAATATGGTAAATCACTTCGTTATTTTTCAAATTAAACGGAAATTCTATTTTTTCTACGAAATCAATTGTTTTTTTAAAGCACAATCCTTGACCTTGAACGTCAATACTTATAAACATGGCCTTATTAGTAAATTCTCAACAAGCACGCGACTGACTTACGTTCTATTTCAGTTTTTGTTTTATAACATTAACACAATTACTGTATTAGATAAACTTGAAGAATAAGCTTCGTATGACAATCGTATCCTTCGGAAAATTATTGACAAATATAATAATTTACACTGTAAAATCTACTTCTGACAATGTATTTGTTAGTTTTTTCAAACTTTTGAATTATATTCTTATTTAATATTTTGTGAGGAAAGTTAATAAATTCCTGCGTAATCGACGTGTCGCCGTGTTAAATATTATATCTATAAATTCTAAAGAAGCACACCAGCTGTTGACGGCAAATATTTCGGCTAACAATATCGTTAACACTTGACAGCCAGCCAAAAATACGACGTTCGTTATTTTCGCAATCTCCAGACGCAGAAAGCCCGGTTTTTATTAAGCTTCACGAATGAGTTTTACGCCCGGATCCTATATTTAAAGATTTAAATACATGACTACGTACATATAAGCAGGCGTGTCGTAACACAGGAGGACGATCGTGTGACTGTAAACATGGCAGGTTGTGGGTTCTATCCCCATTCGAGCAGATAAAATATTTAATATATTTTTTTATTTCTTTGCTCTGGTGATAAGGCAAAGCGCGGCGTTGATTTCCTGTACCAGTTGGGTACCGGAAACCAGCAATACCTGAAATTCCGCGGAAAGTAGGTAACAGAACATTAGGTTCCCAAGTTCCCTCTGCCTATCCTGTCATGTGGAACTGAAAACAATAATAATATAACCATAAACCTAATGGCTTACTTACATGTGCGCGATGTTTCTACGGATGAGTTATTCACAGCACGTATTTCTAGACGTAGAAAACTAGATACTCTACTTTATAGTTTTTTTGGAAATGAACGAAGATTAGAAATACACTTGTATATACTTATTTATACTATAAAGTACTTTACTTTTGTATCATTAGTACTCTTGGAAAATACAAACTTATCTAACAAATAAACATCAACCTGAAAATATTTTATTTCTCGAGCTTTTATTCTATAAGCTCAGTATATGATTGTTTTAATAGTACGAGTTTATATGTTTAAGACTACTAAATAAAATGAAAAAGAATTTGTTGTCTTACAACATACTATTTTCAATAATATTTTTAAAGCACACTTTTTTACTATATGAAAATATCTAATACTATTTAAAACTGGAAACTGGATTAATTGTTTTTGTTTAAATCACCATTTTCTTAAATTCACACAATAAAAAACAAACAGTTACTGTCTTCTGACTGTTTATTTTTGCATTTTCTTCTTCTTGGTCGTTACACTCTTGGCAGAGTGGTCGTGGTCGCCACGGAATGGTCGACATCGGTTACAGTGGCTCGCTTCACAAGCATTTTTGCATTTATAACATTTAAAAATACAATATATATAGGTTACAGGTTATTATCATGAACATTAAACAGACGGTTAAAGTTGAACGTGTACCCTGCATTCGACTCTTGGCAAAGATCCAAGTATGAGGCACGATGTAAAATTAAATTGCTCGAATCTTATGTTCTAATCGCCTTAAACTTTCTATCACTAATCGCTTGCCAAGCATTTTTTGTATTTAAATTTTATATAATATTTAGTTTATTAATTAAAGAGTATTTTTGATAAATTCCATAACTTTAGGTTTTTCTTATTGGGTTTTGATGTATAGAGAAATTATAATAAAATTTATTACTAATAAAACTTGTTATTAAAAATAAAATTGGGGTTAATAGAGACGAATTGTAAATATTAAGTTAGGTAAGGGTGTGCTAAGCATATTGTTCAAAAATAAATTATTGTTCGTCCGTTTCATTTTAAGCATTTTGAATTATATCTAGTGTCTCATAAACTAGACATCATATATCCATATATTGACTAATTAAGTCGATGTCCTATAATTTTTTCTATCTCATAAATGAAATAGACCTTGATATATTATATACAGTTTATAAGTGATACGGTTTGTATTATGCACTATAGTGTATAATATGTACGATTACCTTTATTTTTACTACGCCATAAAAAAAAATCATCACGCTGGATCCCGCATGGCAGGATAGATAGAGGGAACTTGGGAATCTAATGCTAGAAATTCCATGTCGCTCCCCATTTTTCGCCAAATTTGAGGCATTGCGTGTTGGGTAAGTCGCGTTAAAGTTGGGCGTGTCGAAAGTCTCTTTTCGCCTTCTTACTAGAGGCCAGAAATGAAAATATTGAACATTTTATTGTCTCGGTTGGGGATAGAACCCATAAAAATCGTTACACGCTTGTGCCTTTTCGTATACCTGTAACAATTTTTAAAAACGACTGTCTTAATTACAGGCCAGTAGCTGGCGTATTTTTTCAACCAGACCGTAAAAACACAAAGCCGCCACCATGGACGCGATTAAGAAGAAGATGCAGGCGATGAAGCTGGAGAAGGACAATGCCATGGATAAGGCAGATACCTGCGAACAGCAGGCCAGAGATGCCAACCTCCGTGCTGAGAAGGTGAAATTTATATTCTTTATGATAATATATTATTATAATAATAAAAATATAATCATAATGAAATGCAAATTATACATACTGAAGTTGGAAATCCTATCAAAGTATCAAACCAAGTAAAACCAAATATCATATTCTTTCACAGGTAAACGAGGAAGTCCGTGAGCTCCAGAAGAAACTCGCCCAAGTTGAGGAAGACCTTGTCCTTAACAAGAACAAGCTGGAACAGGCCAACAAAGACTTAGAAGAGAAGGAAAAGCAGTTGGCAGCTACCGAGGCGGAGGTGGCCGCTCTCAACAGGAAGGTACAGCAGATTGAGGAGGATCTCGAGAAGTCTGAAGAAAGGTCTGGCACTGCCCAGCAAAAATTGCTTGAGGCTCAACAGGCTGCTGATGAGAACAACCGGTAATTATTTTGTTAAAACGTTTAATAACAAATTTGGATCGCTTATTGCAATATCTCATATTAATATTTGGATTTTTTTAGATTTGTTTTATCAACAACAAAAATATATGTTTATTATTTATTTTAATAATAGAAATGTTTTTTAGTATGTGCAAAGTGTTGGAGAACAGAGCACAACAGGATGAGGAACGTATGGACCAACTCACCAACCAACTTAAGGAAGCTCGTCTGCTCGCTGAAGACGCTGACGGCAAGTCTGATGAGGTAATTATTTACAAGACAAAAATATCAAATTTATTTCTTCATTTATATCAATTTTGTGATATACCTATCAATTTTGTGATATACAGATATTCCCTAGTTTTAGTATCATTTCATTTGAATACATTCTATGATTGAAATTTTATCTTAAATTTGCTGTATTAAAAAACTTAGGTATCACGCAAGCTGGCCTTCGTTGAAGATGAGCTCGAAGTTGCTGAGGACCGTGTAAAGTCTGGTGACGCCAAAATCTCTGAGCTTGAGGAGGAATTGAAGGTAACCTATTTATGACATGACTTATTTACTAATCTACATAAGATATATTTTATATTTATTTTATTGCACATATATTTCATTTGCATTTTTTTAGTATATTAATCTCTTCTTTGTTATCTTGCATCATTTCAGTTCTTCTAAATTAGTTCTATTGATTAGTGGAATATTTTAAAATTATTATATAAATATAAAATTGTTTGAAAATTTAACCATCTTTCCACACAGGTCGTAGGTAACTCTCTTAAATCTTTGGAAGTATCTGAAGAGAAGGCCAACCAGCGCGTCGAGGAATTCAAGAAGCAGCTGAAGACCCTCACTTCCAAGTTGAAGGAGGCCGAGGCTCGCGCCGAGTACGCCGAGAAGACCGTCAAGAAACTCCAGAAGGAAGTCGACAGGCTCGAAGGTATACCTTTAAAAGAAATACAACCATACACAAACATATATAATTTAATGCGTGATCACAATTCATTTAGTAACATATAATTAAAAGTAATCGATAAATATGAAATTTGATAAATATTAAAAAGTTGTAATGAAATATAATATTTATACTTTTCTCTATCACCTTCTTCAGTGTACGTGACGTGCCACAAAATGTATTAATAATTTATATAAAAATAAACCTAATGTTTTCTTCAAAATTACTAAAATCACAAACAACTCTAACAATTAATAAAATGGAATGCTGTATCTTGTTAAAAGCAAAGGTGGCATAGCTTTAAAATAAAAATTAATCTGTAACGTTGTGTTCGTTTATTCTTATCATATTTCCAGGTGAGTGTGCGGCACTAATTGTTTCTAATAACCAAATTTTCCAGACCAATTGTTCAACGAGAAGGAGAAATACAAGGCGATTTGCGATGACTTGGACGGCACATTCGCCGAGCTCACCGGATACTAACCTAACCCTAGCACATAGTTTAAGACGATACCGTCCCGATATCATCCATTCGATCCAACTCATCCTCATATGCAAAACTACAAATAATTGATCTGTCCAATTCATGTAATTTACGACTGATGACCAAATATGCCATTGTCGTTCGACCCTTCGTTTTCTAAAATTTCTTTAGGACGCTTTAAATTTCTATTTCTAACTAATAAACCTTAACCATATTTAAAGGATTGTTAGCACCAACATGTATATATATATGCGCCACTCTAATGTTGAGAGCTTTTATTGACAATCCTTTAGATATAATAAGTTCGACCCTGCTTTTTGTGTTGTGATTAACGTCTTATGCTTTGCTGCTACCGTCGTGGGTCAGTGCTTCTAAGGTACTTTTTTCTTTAATCTCTTAAATCATCTTTTAAACATATACATATTTAAAGCTGCTCCATGCTTGCGACATAATTATATATTTTAAAAAAAATGCACTTACTTTTAACATTTTTATAATATTATCATTTTTTGTGATTGTTTTAATAGGTATGTACATCAATACTATTGATGATCTTCATCAGGCGTGTACAATTATTTTTCCCATTAGCAGATATATTTTGAAATTATACCTTTATAAAAAAAGCTGTCATATTTAGTTTTATCCTATTTACGACTTTTTTTTTTGCATTATTGTAAATATACTGTATTAAACTTGCTTCAGCGGTAGATGAGTAAGTAATATTATTACTATTGTTCTAATATATTACATGTGTGTGTTAAACAGACGAGTTGGGCATCAACAAGGACAGATACAAGAGCTTGGCCGACGAGATGGACTCCACCTTCGCCGAACTTGCTGGTTACTAAGCACATCCATTCTACATTATACATTCATCGAGGCAGCGTCAACGCCGATTCTACGATACACTTTGTATTCGTGATGTAATATTTAATATATGTAAATTTATTTACGATTTTCAATAAAATTATTTATAACAACAGCGAAATTGTCTTCTATTTGTTATATTTTTTATTTGAAAGGAAAGTAATTTATTTAAAGATAATAAACGTCAGCCATTTTGTAATATATTTAAACTTTAATCACATATTCTATATAAAGATTCTGAATCTGCGCACCTTGGATGCCATACCAGCGCTAAACAAATAAATCAACGTTTACATCCCTAGAATTAAAAGTATATAAGTTTATAATTTCTTTTACTAAAATTTTTGTTAAATGAAAAATAATAACATCGTTTGTATTTATATTTTTGTATCCCAAAAATCTCTAGTTTCCCTTAAAAAAAAAAATAAAACCCTGTCAGTTGTCAATGACGTCTTTCCTCTAAACATGGCGGGGTGCGCGCATGCGCGGTGCCGTCCTCAATACGCCTGCGCGGGTAGCTCGAACTTAATCGATAGTGCAGTACAGAATACAGACAACAGCCTGTTGGGTGAAACTTATTTTGCGTGCTAAAATAGAAAACAGTTTCCTATATTGTTACAATTAAGGCATCAAGGTGTCGGTGTCAAGCGTCCTCCCAGGCGCCATCACGATGAAGAGGCTGCTGTCCCAGGACGTCGATATATCTCCCATTGAATCACGTAAGTCAACGGTTAAATATATATTTATATTAATCTTAATAATATGCAAGTTTGGACAAGGAATTGTAGATTGTGATTTCTCAATTAAAATATTGAAGGTAGAGCTTATTGTTTGAAATATTAATTCTGATAATGACGATCTAATGATGAATGACGCACAACTTATTTACTCTTTGTTGTTTGTAACGATTTGTGAGAATATCACAATAATATTTTATTTATTATAACGCAATGATACTAAAAAGTTACATTTGAGACACTGAAAAGCGTCTATCATAAAGGAAAAAAACACCTTGAGCTTGCTCGCAAAGCACATTGTCATTTTCGCTTAAAACAAAACAAAATAAGTTAATCAATAGAATTATAAAAATATATTGTGTAATGATAAAAAAAAACCTGTGAACACTTTATAAATTACATTATAAATTTTCAAAAGATTAATTTACTCCGTTAATGATATATAAATCGATTGGGAGAATGGAACGAAGTGTCTAAACACTAGGTTCCTAAGATCCCGGCAGGTCAATTCACGGTAGGCACTGCGCTATCAGGATACAGCGTAAAGCTTCAAAAAAAATTTTCTTTCAATTTGTTATAATCTCTCAGAGAATTTAACCATATACATATGTATATTTCAATATGTCGATGCAAGTGGGTGGCCACCACTTTACGTCATTTCTTAGAATGAGGTGTTCTTTACTCGCGTATGAAACGATCGGAAAGTTTATAAAAATCAAGATGATTTAAGGGGAATATCGCTTCTCCAAATTATATAGTACAATGTTTCATAACCTTATGAAGAAAAATCTGTTTGTGGGTATTTTACAAGTAAATAATTTTAGTGAGGATTGTCGTGTAGACGGTGTACAAGAGTGAGATTGTAAGCGCGACAGGATGTGGGTTCGATCTGCCCTTGAGGAAGAGAAATGTTTAATATTTTCAAATGAAATATTTAATACTTTCATTTCTTTGCTCTGGTAATAAGGCAAAACGCGGCGTTGAGTTGCGCCACTTAACACGTAATATCTCAAATTTGCCGAAAATTGGGGGATCGAAACTGAAAGCCTTAACACAAGTTCCCTCTATCATGCTATATGTGGGTTATAACGTAAAACTGGAAAAAAAATATACTAAAATGTGAATTAAATAAAAAATAAATTAAAATATCTTATATACTTTTATTATTACAATGCATTTAAATGCAAATTTTCACACATATTTATATGTATATTAGATATACACAAATATACCTAATATATTCTTAAACAAAAAATAACATATTTATGACAAAGGAATAATATTTTGTGAACTTTTTATGAAATAATTTTAACTGATGCCATTTTTTTTTTGAGTTAATCAAAGCGATCTATAGAAATGTTGGGCTTCAGATACAGACAGATTAATAAAAATTAAAGGAAAAGAAAGAACCTTCCAAACAAAGTTTTAAGTGGCAATTACTAAGAAATATTATGTAAGATGATGAAAGAATAACAAATCTTTGCGTTTTTATTAAAAAAAAGAAAATTGTTGAGGATTTGAGGAGGGTTGAGCAGCAGCACAGCGAGTAACTGTAACAGTGTGTAACTGTGCGACAGTTGAAGGTTCGATTCCCACTTAGGAGATTTTACATATTCTTCAATCTCATAATCGAAAAAACTCAACATGGAATTCCATAAATAAATAATAATTAATTAAATTTAATTAATTAAATAATAATAACCTTTGGTATTAGTACTGAAAAGTGGGGATTGGGGAGGGTTTTTGCACTGTATTCCCGCAGCCTAGCATGCAGGATATAGCGTGAAGCTTACCGACAATACTTTAATATAGCAAAAGTCAATACTTTTATATCAAATAGTTCTGAAAATGCATGTGTAGAAGGCTTTATGAATATGCATACGAGAAGCGATCGAGTCTCGCTAATGGACTTTGGCAGACGCTTAAAAAGATTTAGCTTAAGAAACTTGCAAATACTGTAATTTTAAGAACTCTTGCATTTAAAAAAGGTAATATAAGTATTAATCTCATAAAGCCTACTGCGCAAGACACTTAGGCAGAAACTGTTCCAACTGCTCAAATCTCTTTTAGAAAATCAATATTATCACGACAAATAATATAAATTAGGTATTATTTAAAAATGTTATTTCAATTAGTTTGGTGGCAGGCTGAATTCGCTTATCTGTAAGGTTACTAATATAATCCATTCATAAGAAACCCATATAATTTTATAGTTTCTATTCCTCGATAATATTTCCTTAAACAATCAGGATACTAAAGTGCAAATTTTAGCTTCAATTAAAAGCTGCCCCTGGAAAGCACTAGGCGTAACACTCCATTCCAATTTTTCAAATTCAAATTCAACGCTACGCTTTGCCTTGTTACCACAACGAGAAATCACATGCTTTAACAGTCGCATGCTTATGTCTATGCGTTACGACAGGCCTATTATACCATTATTTTACATGTGAGAAATTAATATGGACTAATTAGATAAATTAGCTGTATGTGGGATTGTAACAACATAGACGTATGGTCGTGACATAGCTTTCTACTGAAAGCAATTAAATATTTTTTTCTTAGTTCTGGCCAAGACGATGCGCAATTTTGTGGTTCGACACTCACGATACAAAGCCTCGAATTTTACTCTAGCTCTCTAATACAGTATTTACTCTACTTTTAGAAAATATGGATAATTTGAAGTTCCAAGAGTTTTACTTAAAACTTTGTACACATTTTAACGGGGTAAACTTAATTATAAAAATAAACTTGCTTCAAATTTGTTCTATGAGCGTATTCTGTACAACCTTACTTAAGCCTGACATGTAACCTCGATTGGAGGTCAGAGCCAATGTTGTCTGATCTCAAGTGGCAAGTGTCTAGTATTAAAAAATAAGGATCTTAGCTTAAAAAAATGTTTGAAATCATAAAAAAAATGAATATTTCCTTAAACAAAATATATATTATGCAGCAGCTTACAGGCGATTAAGATAACATCGTAATGTTAATATAATAAATCACCTGTAAGCTGCTGCTGCTGCTGCCTTAATTTTTTGTTGTTTAAATCTGAATTACTTTGTCATTCTGTTTAAGCAAAGGACAGTGCTGCCATTTAGCTAATGATATTTGAAGTTTATACTAAGCTTCATGTAATTGTTAATCATTCCAGAGTGGGAACAGAATCCACAACAGTTGCGTTTACATGCACGCTTGTACCCCTACTCTAGTACGGCTCTATTGTCTAGCAAATACTTGAATTTATTGAAGTGTATTTTGGAGGATGGATTATCAAGACTACTGTTTCGGATTTACAAAATATTTTTGTTGAATAATTTACAGAGAAAGTCTGTCGATGTGATTTACTAAACCTGAGGTTAGTGAAACACATTCTGTTCCCATGTGTTTTTGTATGTGTCATCTCATGGTGTCATGACACGTACAAGTTTTATTTGACCGTGCAGCTGAAGCTGTACATGTATTTAAACTTAAAAAAAATACACTAAAGCGCGTAGTTGAGTTTCACCACTAAATACGCAATGGCTCAAAATTCGGCTAAAAGAGGCGGCCATGTGCAGAGTAATGGTAAAAACATATACCTAAGAGCACTGTTATTTGTACAATATTAAAAATTAAATGTATATCGATTTTTTTATTTTTCTTATCATTATTTATTTAATCTAAACAAACGTACAAACGAACTCTTACGACAACGTACCCAATTAAAAATATATTTCTCATATAAAAAAGAAAATATACAACAAAAAAGTTCTTAAGAAAAACCAAAACAAAAAAAGGATCTGCAAGAGGCGGTAGAAGCTAATAAAATTGTCGAGATAAATTACGTCAGTTTATTAGGTAATTAGTTTAGTTGGGCTCAAAACGACTTTGACTCTCGTACACGCGGACTTCTAACGATCTCATGTAATAATAAATAGAAGCGTATAACGAATATATTAAATTTGACCTTAAGAAATTGTTTTATATTATAAAAAAAAATGCTAAAGAATTTAAAATCAAATTACAAATAATCAAAGTATAAAAGTAATCTATTATACAAATTTTACAATGTTGGCCAGTCTAGTACATTGTATGCCTTGTTACTTTACTAGCGGCCAAATTGAAATTATTTTTATTGCTGAAATATTCTTTTTAAACCAAATTTAATAGAAGCGGATCTCAACACCGTAGGTTTTACAATCGTGCGCATCTGTCTATACTTTACCAACAGACGATCCTGCGCTACGATGCTATCTATATAAATTGATTAACTTCTTTTATATTTTTTACCCTTTTTTCGTATTTTTATACTTAAAATACTAATGCTAAACTAGCAAAAATAATTGCAAATAATTTATAGCTGGTGTTTTTTTTTTTTTAAATTAGATGCGAATGCTATACTTTGAATACTTTGAATGAATTATATCATTAAATGCTTGGAATTCGTATTCCACTTTGTTTCACTTGTATTCCACTTCCATAATGAACGGAATGGAAATGGAATGGAATGTGTGAACACGAGATTGTGCAAAGTGCAGTGAAAATCACATTTATAACGATCACAAAAATATATATGTAAGTAATGTCAATTTTACATTGTAAATGTAATATATATTTACATATTTTATATATTTAGTTATAATTATATCAAGTAGGTACAAGGTTTATACAATTTGTTTGATCAAGATTCTGAAATCTAACTTATACGAGGTCGAGGTCTAACTTATACGAGGTCGTTAAATTTTAGGACCCATAAGGCCAGAAGTCAACGCTAACGCTTCTCGTCCTTAACAGCATCTGTCTTTATTAATATACGTTTATATCTCAAATACAAAGTATTATCAGCGTCTATATATTAAGCTATTATGTAAAGAAGTCAACGTCTTACTTGAAAGTAATCTTCAGATTACAAATATTTATACAAGCGTAATTTAATTTAAGTAATAAAACAAATTATAGTTCTGCTGATTTCTATTTAAGGTAATAAAAAATATTTAAAAAATATTTCAAATATAGTTATAAACGATATTATTAGTTAATTCAATAGGTAGTCACGATTATATGAATATGTCTTATGTCTCTAAACTTATTCACGGCGTACCCCAAGCACATGGCATGGCAGGGTAGGTATAGGGAATTTGAGAAGAAAAATAGTGTTAAGACACTCCGTCCCGTTCTCCACTTTTCGCCGAATTTGAATCATTGCGTGTTGAGTGACGGAACTTTACTTCCCTATTATGTATTAGAAACACGAGTAGAAATGATGTATCGTTCGCACAATACGGTTACATCAGCATTCTCGACTTTCTTTGCTTACCCAAGCCTTCCAGCTATATTAAATTATCAGCAATTGGGATTATGTAAACGTTGAATTCATACCATAGCTTACAATTTGATGACGTTCTCAAAATTAATCATGTAGAGGTAGAGTGGCCAAAGTCCTGTTTTGATGTGTATATATTTTGCAGCTTCACGCTGTATCCCGCACATGGCATCCTAGGATCCTATCCTGGAATCCTATCCTGGGATCCTAGTGTTAAGACACTCCGTTGAGACTTCCGTTCCTGGGTTTTAGCTGAATTTTAAGAACTACGTGTTGAGTGGCGGAATTCAACACCACGCTTTGCCTTGTTAATACAGTGATGTAATGAAAATAACTTATTTCATTTGATAATATTAATTATTTCATCGCTTCTGCTGCTGCGCCACGACAGGCCTCAAATTTAATAAACACCTATAAAATTTTTATACAGGTATTTATGGAATTATATATCACTGATATAGTCTGAGTTATTTTAAGTGTTACACTATATTGTTTGAAATGTTCTCCGTAGATTTTCACATGTTTGTATGTTAAGATTAATTCTAAATATCTATGTTTAAGAAAGGTTACCGTACGTACGTTTCAACGTAATACTCTTTTCTATCGCTTAATAATCGATAAGGACTTGGTAACATATCTTTAAGGCATCATCATTTCTTGGTTATTTGACATTCAGAAACAGCTGGGAATGCAAATAATGTTTTTGATAAGTGATTCTGTGCGATGTCGTTTCTTTCTTATTTATGATTTTGTTGATTTAGCTACATTGTCTGCGCTTATAAGACGTGGCTTTAGGAAAGAATTTTAGCCAAACTGTAAATGAACGTTTAGGCTACAAAACGAATGAGAAATAAATCTCCATAACAAGTGCTAAGATAATGTTTACCTAACTTAATTTAAAAAAAAAATATATATATATATATATATATATATATATATATATATATATATATATATATATATATATATATATATATATATATATATATATATATATATATATATATATATATATATATATATATATATATATATATATATATATATATATATATATATATATATATATATAGAAAGATAAATTATTATAAGATACAGATAAGGTATAAAAGTAATATACAGACAAAAGAGGCAAGATGAGATTACGTGAACGAGCACAATGAAAATTATTAATTTTGCGTCGTAGCAGATACTCTACGGCGTAGAATCGTAGCGTTTATTTATTAATATATTTCTTTATCTAATTTCATTATAATATAACAAGTTATCTATATTTCCATATTATTTAAACTGTTATTATATAAGAAGAAGATTATGCACTGCTTGTTCGTTTTAATCGTAATTCAGAAGATTATTTGCATTTAAAAAGAACATCTGTATTATACCAAAATGTTTCATAATTCCGGGGTTATTGTTTATTTAAGATTTAAACAAAATGTGATATGGCGAAAGCGGTGGCGATTGCTTTTTGAGTTGTTGGGCATCACAATACTTTTTTTTGTATTACAGAGTTATTTTAATAGCTATACACAGAAGATAATAAGATAAATAAATGTGTTGGTGTGTTCCGTGACATAGTATACGACAGTGTACTCACATGAATTAATATAATAAAAAAAATTAAACGTTACGTTAAATTGCTTCTGTTAACATTTTAATTTTATTTTTTAATTATTGTAAGCCGGGTGTTAGCTAGAAGAACGCAAAGGAGGGAGACGCCCCTACTATTTCGATAATATCATAAAATCTTTATTAAACTATGACTAGAATAGATTAATTTGTTTCATGAGTAACAAACAAGCTACGTTAGGCTTTTATGAAACTTTTTAGTCATTTTTATTCTAAATTATTAAATATTTACAAATTCACACAAAAAATAGCTTTTTAAGAAATATTTTGGTATCACTATAATAAGTATATTAAATACACATTAAAAACGTTATGATATACGAAATAATATTTATTAAATAGATTCTCTCTTTCCAAACGATAATTCTAAACAATTGTCTTTAGGTAGCGGAAATTTGTAAAAATCTCCCTACAGAGATGCTAACAACATAAATAAGTGGTAACAAGCGTATAAAAATTTCGACGAAGCTTGGTGAGAACGAATGGCTTAATTAATCAGAGCGCTTGGACAGTTTCCAAGAGGCGCGGGTTCCAATCCTGCTTCGTTCAAAATTTTTATAGGTTTTTAAATTTAGTATTTTTCTTTCCTAATTGTGGAATAACACTTTAGTCATAGTAAAAAAGATGTGATATTTATCGTTTTTTATATGATTGTCATAAGGGTGGGTCTAGTTACAAAGAAAACAAAGGGCTAAGTGATATGTTGAACTCATTTGTATGTTTGATTTTAACTTTAATTTTTTTAAAGTAGAAATTACATTGTACGATACTTAAATTTAACTTACAATTCAGTTTTATCACATAAATATATATATATATATATATATATATATATATATATATATATATATATATATATATATATATATATATATATATATATAAGATTTTATGATTTATAATGTACATTTAGTTAAAATAATATTGGTGATAGTAGATCGCGTAATATGGATGAGAGACGCTTTTAATTTATTTGCCGTAAGAGGATTAAAGGATTTATTCCCGAGTGCATGCATTAATATGATTGCTAATGGACTACAATGTGGTATCATATATAACTTTTGATTTGTAATATATTTTTGATCTCGTGAATGCGCGGCGTTGATTTCCGCCACTTTTTCGAAGTGGAGTAGGAACGGAGAACGGAGTGTCTGAGCACTGAATTTTCTCTATCGCATGGTAGGTATAAAGCATGAAGCTCTTGTGGTGTAATATACGTGTATTATTAAATTCAGTTTGGAAAAATATCTTTAATGCCATATTAACGCGTTTTCATCGTTTTTTCACCCACCTAGATAGTGTTACATTAGAGTATGTCACCTGATATATAAATTATACCAAATGGACGGATTTTTCCCTATCTCACAAATATGTGAGACGCGTGAATATTAAATGATTGTTTACTAAATGACATTAAAAAATAAACTATGTGCTACGTTGGATCTATTCAAATAAGGTTTGTATGACTTAGCATTTCGATTCAATCATGTCGTATACCTTACCTATACAATTTATAATGTTGTAAGGATAACTTTTCTACTACAAGTATTTACTTTTAATTGTAAATTCTTATAGAACTTTTTCTATGTTCACTTTCTGCCAATTTCAAGGCATTGGATGTTGAGAGAGTTCAATATCAGGCTTTGCCTTGTTACCAGAGTAAAAAAAAAACACTTAATATTCCATTCAAACGAGTGGGGATCGAATTCATAACCTGACGCAATACTAGTGGCACGCCCCTGTGCCACGACAGGCGAATAGCCAGAAAATCCAATTCTATGATAATAAAATGATATGTAGCTTTATTTATTATACTATTGCTTTCTTCTCTGGGCATAGAAGTGTGATACGATGGTGTCAGCGTTCGTTTTACATATTTTTTTAAACTTAAGCAAAACTTATGTAGAATTTTCGTAACATCGTACAATATTATTAACCGATGAATATCACAAGATTTATGTATTTACAACAGAATGCTTTAACGTTTTATATATTCTTGACATATTTACTATATTAATTAAAATTTTAAGTAAAGTTCTCCAAATTTAATTTGAAAATGCTATATATTATTAATAAAGCGTGACCTTCACGTGAACAAAGGCTGAAATTGTAAAAAATCCTTTAAGCACGTACCGACCCGCCCGAGCCGCTGAACTTCGTGAAATACAGTATTTTACGAACGCGTCCTTACCTGTCCCCTCCCTATCTTGGCTCGGATCGTTTATTATGCATCGTAAAACACGTCTGCTTAAAGTAAATAACAAACATTATTACCACAATTTTATTTGAAAATATTCAATTTTACTTTTAACGTTACTTACATTTTGGTGCAAATAAGAATTTATTAAATTGCCTATATAGAATTATTTCAAGTCCATTGTATCGCCTGTGCACAAGCGCGTGACTGTAAACGCGGTGGTGTGTTCGTTTTCCACTCGGGAGAATAGAATATTTGTAAAAAGTGAAGTGGAAAGTGGGAACACGTCGTTCCCGGCTTAACACTAGGCTTCAAGGTTTCCTGTTCCCTGTCAATCGTTTATCCTGCTATTTGCAGTGTAAATAACTCTATTTAAATCAATGTATGGGCCAAAAAGCATCCTCCAACCACACACTGTCGGCACACTTAATAAATTCACGTAACGGAAATGAAGATACGGAAACGGAAACGAAAACGGAACGGAAAAGAAGAGAAATGCGCAACGCGTCCTGACTGCATCACAATAGCTTCATTCATCTTGCAGTTTATGAGGCAAAGGTAAAGCTCCAAGATCGTCCTGAGATGGTATGGCCATCATCCGCGCTGGCCTAGAAACTATGTAAGAAGGAAGTGCCTATGGCTGTCCCTGGATTGGCAACGAATGCCGGGACTAATCCCATGTAAAAAGATATAATAAACTATAAAGAATATTGTGGCCTGTCGTGGCGCAGTGGCACAAGAGTGTGACTGTAACCGACAGGTTCTGGGTTCGATTCCCAGTCGAGGAAATGAAATATTTAATATTTTCAATTTGAATATTTAATGTTTCATTTCTTCGCTCTGGTAATAAGGCAAAGCGCGGCGCTGAGTTCCGCCACTCAACACGCAATGCCTCAAATTCGGCGGAAAATGGGGAACGGAAGTGAAACGGAGTGTCATAACACTAGGTTTCACTTCCTTTCCCTCTGCCTACCCTGCCTAGTGCGGGATACAGCGTGAAGCTGAAAAAAAAAAAAAGAATATAAATTAGTAATTTAATTCTATAACTTTGTCAGAAAAGTTTAAACGAAGCGTCCCTGCAAGGTTAACATCTAGTTGTTTTATAACTTTTACGCAATCTTTAGTTTCCTAACTGTCGCTATATATTAAAGTTTCCTCGAAGTAATCTTGATAAGTAGAGACGAGCTAAGAGTCTACTTAGCTTTTACTAAGATTGATCGTTAATTTGACATGGGTCGAGGAGACGAGGGGATTTACTGATGGAAAGGTGATTTTACAAGAGATTGACATCCGTATTATTTAATATCGCTTAAAGTAAAAGTAAAACATGTCAATCAATGGATATATATATACAAACAAAAAAAACAAAAATACAAGAATTCGATTTTTACTTATTGTTTCAAGTAGCGAGCTACTATGATACGTAGTACGTAGCAGTGGACGTATAATAAATAGCCTCGTCATATTAAAAAGATGTTGACGTTGTACCGCCACCTTACATTGCTTGTAAGCTTTTATTAAATTACCACTCCTAGTCTGAATAACTATAGAAATGTATAATAAAATTATTGTCATAATTACATAAAAAGTTAACTTGGTACAGAGAAATTTAAATTAAATAAATATAAAACAATATTTGCAAGCACTTTCCAAACATAATTCACGCTACGGAAAACCCCTCATAATAACTTTACAGCTTTATAACGTGAATATGCCCTAGCATTTGAAACGGGAAACCACTTTGTGGTGGAGCATACGTTTGAAAACGACGTAATTTACGTGTTTTTAATTAATTTCTATTTAAATTTAATTAAATGTTAGCTTTCAATAAATGCGCACAGTGTAAAACTTTAACAATACACGTTAATGTATATTCAAAATAAATGAAAATTCAAAATTAATGTATATTCAAAAAAAAAAAAAATATTCATTAATTAAACAATTCAACAAAGAAAGTTAATTGCATATTCTCGAATTATTATAGGAAAGATCTTTATTTATGACAATCATCTGTCTCAAAAAATCGTTAAAATGATCTGAGACTCCAAACAAAGAAATAATGTCAATTAGAATAAGTTGTACGTAAATTTCAATTTCTTTAAATAGGTCGCACTACTTTAAAAGTTCTCAACCACTAGACTTCTACTTGTAAAGTCTTAGTACGATTTCGAAATAGAACGGTTATATGGAATGCTATATTCCTTTAATATTAAACCTATAACAAGACAACCTTCCCTCAGGTATTCTCGGAATAGATCACGCGCTTTCGAGGCACGTGTTGCGGTGAGTGGAAAATTCTGTCGATAACGATTTTTGTAAGATACCTACGACATGAATTATATTATATCTATTTCAGAAATGAATCTTTAATTACGAGTTACATTACATAATTTAAATTTATTACTCTTCGGCTACGCCCCCATGGGCGGATAGAAAAAACTAAGAAATGGGAATGACACACGACTTATTAAAGTACTGCACTTTAACATAGCCTTCTTCTTATATATATATATATATATATATATATATATATATATATATATATATATATATATATATATATATATATATATATATATATATATATATATTACAATATTAAATATATAACATATACGAAAAAACAAAATACATGCGGAATTTTTCATTATAAATATACGTTTCAATACATGATTCGAAAAGACGCTGTGCCAGCTTTCATAAAAATTGATATTCCCTGAATATTTCCATACCATACTCGTACTGGCATTGTTCGCTTTTTCGGGCAGAGATAAAGCGAGACGTTATATTTAAATGACTGACGATCCGCTCGGCTAAGGTTAGGGCTGTGACTAGAACTTGAAAACCATATAATATGCTTATATTTTTTCAGCTTAACTCTGAGGAAGCACGGTTACATTACCCTGCCGTTAAATAGGGAGAACTTGGGAACCTACTGTTAAGATTTTTCTATTTCGTTTCCCATTACAATTATAATTTTTCAGTTTTTATTATATCACAGGGTTGTGTGATTTAGATATTTTTTTAAATTAATTATCTAGTGCAAATTATTTGCATTGTAAAATCTAATTTCCTAACTTGCATATATCTTTTATCGATGATAAGCAGAAAAAAGACAAAGGTTCTTAATAAGGTTTGTTAAGGAATAAATCGTAGACTATATTAAGCTACTGAGTATTACTTTAAAACACGGATTCACAACCTTTTCTTGATCAATGACCACTTATATATCCTTCTTGTTAGTAGGGACCATTATGTAGGAAAAATAAAAATAAATTATTTAGTATAAACAAACAGAAGCTTTATTTAAAAACTCGATTTTAACTTAAAGTCGACATACGGCTTACCGTCAGCTATATTAAAAACAGTTCACGGACCATATTTTAGCTTCTGCGGTCCACAGGTGGTCCACGGACCACAGGGTGGGTGGGACCAATAGCTTTAAAATTATAAAATTTATTCATCCATAGAATAACAGCCCTGGTCGTTAAACATATTCGGATAGAGCAGTAGGTAATATAAAATGTAATATCATCAAAGAGAAGACTCTACTCGTTTATACAAACGTGTCCAATATTACAAAATTAAAAAGAAGGCCTGTCGTGACGTAGGGGGAAAAGCATATGACTGTAAGCGCGGCAGTTTGTGGGTTCGATCACTATAGGCATAAGGAATTGAAATATATAATATTTATATTTCTTTGCTCTGATAACTAGGAAAATCACTGCGTTGAGTTGCGCTACTCAACACGCAATATTTAAATATTTAAAAATTCGGCAGAAACTGGGGGATGGAATTATTTTAAAAGGGATTTAGTGTCTTTATATCAAATTCCCAAGTTCCATCTAACTAACCTAGAGTTGGGGGGATACAGAGTGAAAGTAAAAAGAATTAAATATTTTGGCGCTACTGTTAACGTTACTTTACAATGAAGTTACTCTAAGTCAATCAAAGTATTTTCTATAGATTTATGTGTACTATCATTTTCTACACATTTGTAATGTAATCTAATTTAATTTTGAAAATGTTTCAAATTCTGATACAAGAATACCAGTAAGCAAAAATTACTGACATTGTTGTACCAAAATATTTTTGATCAACGAATTCCAAAGTACAAGCACTTACCTATACACTAATTTAATATTAGCATGGAACTATTTACAGACCAGGAAACCCTAGGCATTATAATAATAAAATGATTTGTAAATGAATTACTCTTTTTTTAAATTACCCTTTTCTTTTAAATTGAATTAATAGTTTATTAATATCAGTAGATTGATTAAATTTATGGCAACATTTTTACCGAGTATCTTAATACTTGCTGGTCTCTGCCTATCCTGCTATTAAATTATGTATATATAAAAAAATATATACATATAAGGTTATTATATACATATAGGTAAGGTTGCTATTAAATTATGTATATATAAAAAAATATATACATGTGTATATAACCTTTACCGTGACTGTGAAAACCATAAAACTATCTGAACCTCACGACAGGTAATAGGATTTACTAAAGCTTTTATTTATCAGGTACGTTAATAGCATTATTGTGTACGTACTTATATATAATCAAGAGCGTCGTAGGAATTATATAACTGCTTAGAAAGATTATCAATTTGATTCAAGATAATATATTGAAGATAAATTAAACTAAATATACATATATTTTCAACAGGAAAACCTGCTTTGATCCATATAGGTATAATATATCAAACTATTGAACTGTCGGACTTTCAAATCTGAAACAAAGATTTCTAGAAATTAAGTTTCTATAACAGTGAAAATGATAAAAAAAACAAAGATATTAGTGCAAAATGTTTCAAAGGAGAAACAAAGATATTGTGACGACAAGTCGCCAGACGGTCACTGAGTTATGTAAAGCAATTGTAATAGTAAATAAGGTTGCTTATACAAATTTCCTATCGTAATTTCACGCTCCACTTAAAACGTCTCGTTCTATCGAGTTTATTACTCGCCTTTTTCTCAACCTGTCGCCGTCCACTGTTGGACGTGGCCTACGTCTTTCCTTCATCGAGCGCCGACCTTGCCAATTCTTTTCGATACCAGCAACCTTCTACACCTTCTGTACAAGAGACAGCACATTGGTTTGTATAGACATATACACAAGAGCATATATTTGATGATTAATCGAGTTATTTGTTCTTATATATATATATATATATATATATATATATATATATATATATATATATATATATATATATATATATATATATATATATATATATATATATATATATATATATATATATATAAGAACAAAAAACTCGATTAATCATCAAATAAGGTTTAAATATCTAAAGATCGTGTCCATAGTAATATTTTTTCATACTTATTCTTTATTATTATAGTCTATATCACCCTCTCCCAGATGTTTATTTGAAAGTTTTTTACTACAAATATGCTTAACTTACGTTACTTACCTACTTTACGTTATAGCAAATAAAACATTGAATTGCCGTCACCTGTAAAATATTACCGGACTGGCTCAATCCAACATGTTGCTTTATGTACGACCAAAAACTATTCTGGTTAAAATATTTAGGTTATGAATTTCAATTATTCAGAATCTCTGATGCCAATTCAGTCCTCTGTCATTGACAAATAGAGGTCTCGGCGGCTCAAGACTGACTTAGGTTTCATATTGTAGAGGTTTTTATTAGCTTCACGTATCCTGCACGTGGCAGTATAGGCAGAGAGAACTTGGGTACTTAAAGGTAAGACATTTCCCAAATTCAATTTCCCACTGTCGGAACTCGACCCTACTCTTTGCTTTGTTATCAGAGCGAAGAATTTAAATATTTCATTTCCTCCAGTGAGGATCGAACCCGCAGCCTGTCGCGTTTGCAGTCATATTGTAGGCGTTTACTTATTTTAATTAATCAATAAGATATTTAATTATATATGGTAACTTAGGATCAAAAAAATAAGAATTGTGTCAGTTAGGACGAGCCATGTAATGTATGCCACGTGAGTGCCATGTTAGATGACCAACAGTGCACTTACTGCGAATAAAAATATGTCAGTTTTGATATTCGCAACTAATATCTATACTTATTTTTCTTTCCGTCGAATTTTTGAAACCTAGTTGAAGATACGTTGCGTTTCCCACTTTCCGTCGAATTTGAGGCATTACGTGTTGAGTGACGGAACTAAACTCCGCGCTTTGTCTTGTACCAGAGCAGAGAAATGAAAATATTAAATATTTAAATTGAAAATATTAGTATATTTTAATTTTTTTTCGAGTGAAGATAGAACCCACACTCGTTTACAGTCTTACGCTGCACCACAACAGGCCTCATATTAGAATCATATTATCACCCTAATGATAAAGAATTTTGTTACGAAACTATAACCTTTACATTAAAATAATTCTGCAAATTTAAAGCTGTAAAAATAAAGTTTGGTTCCCAATATCGTATGAATTACTTTAGCCGTCCAACTTCAGAACTCATAGTATGAATGTAGGTCATAATTATTGTGTTGTGATTAAAGAAACACGTCGAAACATTAAACGGCGCGGGTTTATGCATTGTTCGTTGTATTTAAAACTTTTAATTAATATTACTACATTAATCATTTCTTATTTTGTTTTAAGTCTACTCTGCATCCCCCATGAAGTATAGAAGTATGGGGATTTCGGAGTGTGACTTGCTTAGTGGCAAGTGCTATTTATATAGCAACAAAAGATTGTTATTTAGTTTTAAATAAAAGCTTTTATGCAAAGCTAATACAATATTAAAGAGTCGCGTCTGTTGAAAAGTTCTTAGTACTTTGAATAAGGATTTATCCGGATGAAAGAACGTTTTAACGTAAGAAATTTCGTTTTTCATAAAAGCAATTTCTAGTACAAAAACATTTTTATCTATAAGGAGTTGAACTTACAATGAATTATCCGTCATGTCACGCCTTGCTGTGTTTCAAAGAGTGCTTAATTGACTTTTCAATTTACACATTTTCTGATGATTGAGGCAAATAATGATTTCCTTTATATTAACTTACACGTATATATATAAACATATTAAAGTAGTTAAATAAATGGAACACGATGTATGTATGAATGTGTGTGTTTTTAGTTATGTATATGTATATGTTGAAGTTGCTGTTTTAAAGACGTTGCTTTTAAGGAAAGTAGAAGTAATTAGGAGCAAGAGACGCTTGTGCTTGCTCTAAATTACCTCTGACCTAGTATTACAGTACATTTTTCTCCACGTACTAAAGAGTACGTGGAGAAAAATGTACTGTAATACTACAGGTTAGGATTCTTTGTAGCAATTTTATTTTATTTTTTTTATTTCTTTATTATAGATTCACGGTGTATCCCTCAGGAGACATGGTAGGCAGGCAGAGGGAACCCGGGAACCTAGTGTTAAGACACTCCGTTCCACTTCCGTTCCCCACTTTCCGCCGAATTTGAGGCATTGCGTGTTGAGGGGCGGAATTCAACGCCGCGCTTTGCCTTATTACCAGAGCGAAGAAATGAAACAATAAATATTTAAATTGAAAATATTAAATATTTCATTTCCTCGACTGGGGATCGAACCCAGAACCTGTCGGTTACAGTCACACGCTGGTGCCGCTGCGCCACGACGGGCCGCAATTTTATAACATATTTATTTTATTTTTAATTCTTCAAAACGTAATACAATAATTGAAGACATTCTCTCATTCAAAACTGAGTGTGGAAGTTCATATTGTTTCAGTCTAACGTTACGGAGTTCTTGAAGAGTGTTAATAATAGTACACTTAACTTGAACCTAATCTACTACACTAGGTCAAGGGTCTTGAGTGAAGATCAATGTAATCGGTACTCTAAGTATAAGTGAATCATATTATGTATAAGTCTAGTATGCGTTGTATGTATATGTAATAAAAAAAATACGAAATGATAAATATAATATGTATTTATTGAATAAGTAACTATTTAAAGCAAAATAAAAGTATGAATGAAAAAAAAAACATTCAGCAGCACTTAGTAAACGCTACATGTTCTTAATGCCCCTTATTTCTTCAAAGAAACTCTTTGTATAGCGGAGAAATGGATCTCGAAATCCATCTGCTTTGCATGCACTGAAACTGTTGCATATACATACATGTGACCTACTCATTGTTACTGTGTATTTCGTATCAAAGTTTTCTTATTCTCCTTGTTAGATTATTTACGTACGTAATATTAAAGTTATCAGTTTCTGACCGTACACATGATTGTGATCTGATTTCTATTCGGGAAAGTTCATATGATATATAATTTTCATACTTTCGTTTTAGTAAGGTGCGACATTGGTTTTCAGAAATATAATGATTCGAAAATGAAAGAAAAGAAAAATATGTCTAGTTTTTATTTATCTTCCCTGTAAAAGCTTAGCAATATGTAAAGGAAAAGATGTTTCAATTAAATTCAGCTTTACGCTGTATCCCGCACATGGCAGTGTAGACAGAGGGAACTTAGGAAACTAGTGTTAAGACACTCCGTTCCACTTCCGCTCCCGACTTTCAGCCGAATTTGAAGCGTGTTGAGCCACGCCACGACAGGCATTTTAATTATAAATATACTTTATATAAGCCTCTTTTTGTATTAATGAGATGTTTGATTTAACAAATAAGTTTTGTTTCAGCGGGCGAATGGCACAGTCCAACTTTTTGGGTGCTGGTGGTGGGCGCGTCTGCGCTGGTCGTGGTCGCACTCGCCGCTCTAGCTTGCTGGGTCGCTCGGCGACGCTCGACACTTTCTCACAAACTTGGTAAGAATTAACGAAATATCGTTTATTATATTCTTTACTTAGCTTGTCGTGAACTTGTCGTGTTGGAAGGAACCTTGCTTCAAGATCTTTCCGTTTCCGGACCGTTTCCTTCTCCATATTTCCTTAATTGCCCAATTTTTGAGATATTTACGACGAACGACGATACGACGAACATTAACATTATTATAATTTATATCAATTATTATTTTATGAAATTGTGATTTAGTTAAGTTATTGCTACATATTGAGGTATGTTCTACATTTTTTAACCTATCTTAATTCGATTTCCCAAAAAAGGATGTGTAAAGTGTTGCAACACTAGGCTTTTTTATATCAACCCTTCTATATGAAAGGGTTTCAATATTATTAAAATGTAACATATCTAGCTAACATTCGACACTAACATCCACAACCAGGAGGTAAGCGTGGGCCAGACAAGGCGTTGGTGTTCCAGCCGCCGCGGCGCGCCACCGCCGTGCGCTCGCCGGGCTCCGCCACGCACTACCTGCGCAAGTCGCCGTCGCCCACCGCCGCCGCGCCGCCCGCCACGCCCCCGCAGCCGCAGCCTCTTACTAATGCTGTCGTTACTGTAAGAAAATTCAATTTTGTTTGTAGATGGATTAATATATATACCTACCTACATACATATTAATATAATACAGATATATAATTTACCATACGAATGTTGATTAATATCTATATACTATTTCTTTCTGCTTCGCGTTGTATTCCGCACATGGCATGATAGGCAGAGGGAACGTATGAATCTACTGTTAAGACTCTCTGGCGGAACTCAACGCCGCGCTATGCTCTGTTACTACCTGTCGCGTTTACAGTTACACGCTTGTGCTCCTGTAACACTACAGGCCTCAAATATCTTTCATCTTCTACCTTTTTCATCAACATAATATGCAATCACTGTATTTGCTAATGGCTATTTTATTCATCTACTGATACTGTGTCAATATTTTTTTGTCAAACCATTATGTCAATCACCCTGAAATATAACTAAATTTCAAAAATAAAGTTTTATACTTTAGACTTTAAAAAGCGTTTTTTTATAATTTACTCTACATACAATGATGCTATATATGAAGAAATCAGAGATACTTTTTACAGCCACTAAATATAACCAGATAACAATAGATAGAAAGTAAATAAACAAAATCAGTATGACCCCCAGCCATCTGGCGGAAACAGTCCCCATACGCCGACTGCGCCTGAACTGCCGACCCCCCTGAGCAAGGAACTGGCGGACGCGAACGCCACTGAGAAACCAAAGCCCATTGAACCAGAGACCACAAGCGATGGACGACTTGGCGATTTGCATTTTAAACTGCGGTAAGTTCATTAATCGATATAAAATCCTTATTGTATCACTTTATTTAAGTATTAATTGCCATCAAATAAGAAAATAAGTGTTCTTTTAAAATTGTAGATATATATATTTTATATTATAAAAAATTAAGATATTTTTTTTTACTTACATATTACATAATTATATATGTATGTAGTAAGTACTAGTGAATGATTTTTTAAGTAAATTAAATATTTACGCAAAGAAACGCAGCTTCGTACGATAAATTGTTATTGTCATATTATAGCCAAATTATCCAAAATCTTTACATATTGTATTCATTGTGTGTGTTCTATGTATTTATTAATTTATGTGTCATGGCAGAGTAGGTAGAGGAAGCTTGGGAACCTAGTATTAAAACTCTCCATTCCGTTTCCCACTTTCCACCGATTTTGAGGCATTTCGTATGGAACAGCAAAATTCAACGCCGAGCTTTGTCTTGTTACTAAAGTGAAAAAAATAAATATTAAATATTTATTATAAATATATTAAATGTTTCACTTCTTCGTACAGGATCGAACCCACAACCTCGTTTACACACTTGTACCCCTGTTCTACGACTTGCCTCATCATTCTTTATCAGGAACTGTAAAGTTTCATCTGAATTCGCTCAGTATTTTTTAAGAGAAGTCATCAACAAACAACTATCCTCGCAAACTATCACATTGAATATAATTTTTATAGGCTTTCATTATTTTTATGCGATTAAAGATTTTATTTTCTGAATTTAAAGAAATGTTTTAAAATAAATAAAATAAAATAAAAAAGCCTTTAATTCCATGCAAATTTGTATACATAGTTTGTTGAATATTAATAATAGTTTATGGATAATTTAATCTAATACAATTATATAAGTAATGATAATAGTTAATCACAGTTATAGTTTTAGATTTATATATTAATTTTTATTTTTACTATGTTTTAAAGTGTTTTTTTTTTCACACTTAGGACAGAAAATACTATCCTACTTCGTTCAAAATTTTTATACGCTTTTTAAATTTAAGTTTAGTATATTATTTTATATTTAACGTGCTAAATATAACATTTATAGATTTAACTAAATTATCTATTAATATTAAATAATAATAATTTGACAAATAATTTAATTTAATTTAATTATATAACTATATTATATATAATTATATATGTTTAATTATATAAATGTATTATTCATATCAAAACTTTATTTCTATTTTTGTTATAAGCAAAAAATTAGTCCTTAAGTAAAAAGTTGAAAAAAGAAGGATAAGCTGCTGTGTTAAAAGATTTCTTTTATAACTTCATAATAAGTATTCCGAGAAAAGAGCTTAAGTAATACACCATAACTTCTTGTTAAAACAATCACTTAGCTAACATCAGAGATTACTTTGTCCTAAAAAGATTCTTTTATACGAATTTTCTTATTACAGGTACAAAATTAAATTTCTGAATGATTTATTATTTTTTAATTGATATTAAATAGCATTATGGTTATTTAAAAATATTATTGTAGTATTGCGATATGGAAAAAAAGATTAAATACATATACCTATATGCCTCAAAAACTAATGTTTTCAAGATGTTTGTAAGAAAATAATACAGATGACTATAATTGTATAATATTTAATGTTATTACACGATCGATCCATCGATTCAAGATTTTAATACATAAATATGAAAAATAGTTAAAACGAAGCTTCACAAGGGACACGTTTAAGAAAATTATAAAAGTACCGTCGACCATACCGATGAATTATTACGGATATAAACTTTATATTCGATTATTGCGGCGTTGAGCGCCGCCACTCAACACGTAATGCCTCAAACCCGGCGGAAAGTGGGGAACGGATGTGGAACGAAGTGTCTTAACACTAGGTTGCTAAGTTTCCCCTGCCTACCCTGCCAAGTGCGGGATACAGCGTGAAGCTGAGTGAGTGAGTGAGTACAAACTATATATATGTTTAGGATAATATTCCCTTTACCTACTTGATGCTTAATCTACATTATCTGTGTCTATATTTAATCATTTACATCCACTGCTAAAATATAATTTGTAAGTCAAAAAATGTGACAAACCAAAACATTATAAACATTCTTAGATCACTAAAATATGAGAATGACTTTAGTTAATAAAAAATTAAACTCTCGCTCAGGAATCCCAAATGCACTAGGAAATAAAATTTTCTTTGCTACTTTAACCTAAGCCGGAGTACGGGCAATAGCTCGCGATCCGATGCGATGCAGAATGTTTGATGAGGGCCGTCTGGGAGTTACGTCTGTAACATTCATACTGTAGGTGTACGTACCGCGAAGGTACGGCGGGAAGGTCTTTAAATATGTATGCGCATTGTAGCGGATCCTGCAGCTCTGTAAGGCGGGTCATGACTCATGAAATGTCTGACGATCTTTGTTTACGTTTTCTGAGACAAAGTTTCTTAAATTAGGTACAATTGGACTGCTTTAGACCAGATAAAATGTATCTAATTTACTAGAATTTTTAATTAAAACCACTGTAGTGGTAAGTACCTGTTGTAGTTATTTGTGACTTTATTTAAGATATGGAATAATATCAAGCAAGTTATAATCTATGACTTATAACAAAGTATAGTAAAGAAAATTTAATTTAATGTAACAATAAAACGTAAAGACTTTTACAAAAGGACTTAGCTACGGTCATATAATATATATACAAGAAAAAATTCAGCGTAGCACATTTATACCGTGCTCGATCATTTCTTCGATACTCTAGTTTCTTTTTCGTATAAAATGGAGAGAGAAAATTTATTTTATATTCTCTTAACTCTTAACTCTTTTATATACAACTTTACATACTTTTTAAGTATTATCGTTTCAATATTATTTTTGAATACTTAAACGCTCAGGCACGGTCCATTTGGTAACGAATATACCCGTGCAATATCTGCGACCTACTTTATTAAAATTCTATCCCCTATAATTGGAACTCTTGTTGCCTTTCAAATGTCTTTTAATGAGGTGGATATTTTCAATAGCAAAAAGGTAAATACTTTAACTGCGCAATATGACCTTTTCTAGTATTTTAATTATGTTAATAGGCGCATCATCAAGAAGATCAACAAATATAACATCTTAGTATGCAGCATCTATCCACTAGTCAAGTTCTAGTCAGCGGTGACAGAAAAAAAAATAGTGTCAATTAACTTCTTATCTAATCATTATCATTTCAAAAATGTTATTTTTTTAATATAACTACCATTAAGTCACATCATATATAGAAAGAGGTCAGTTATATATTTTTTTTACCAACGTTAAACGTCTATAATATAAATAAAAATATTTTCTAGGCACAAACAATACTGATTACCAATTTGACCAATAAATGATTCTAGCTGTACTAAATAGTAAATAAATAAAGACTACTTTTTTATTGTATGGCCTGATTTTGCGATGACAGGCACAAAATAATTGCCAGTGTCACGTATTTTAGAAAAAAAAAACACAAATGATATGAAACATTAAATTTAGTATCTATATTATTATAAATTTTGAAGAACTGGTGAAGATGTGATGAAAGATGAACTGGTTCAAATATTTAAATAGACATACGAGAAGGTATACCAAGTTACAAATATATATATAAAAATAAATACATTTGTTAAAGACAAATTTGTAAAATATTATTCTTTATGTCAGAAACAAAGTTACCATCGACAACATTCATCTATAAACTATGATTGTGGCTCGACATATTGTATAACCGCCACAAAATCAATACGTATACTAAGTCGTATTTTAACCGCAGACAATTACCGCCCACTTTCACCCCGTGGGAGGAATTGCTAACAGATTTATCAATAATTGTTCTCATCAACCCTTGATTACGTTTGCTTAGCAAATATTGCGTAGATCTTTTATTTACTACATATTGTATAACGATTGAACATTCGATTCAATATTATAGATTTTTTTATGTTTTATTTATATGCGTTAGAGGTAGGAGCAACGAGTGTATACATATGTGAATTCCCTTTTTAGTGCTTTTATATTTCAGACTGCTTGAAACTCACGATCTAGATCTAATTAATCATCGTTTTATAGATCATACTTCAAAGGCGTTTAGCGGCGTTTGTAAAATCGTTTCGTGTTTGGTAAGGCCTTAACGTGAGTCGCAAGTCTTAAGCGCAATCGCTGATTTTTCCCCTGCAAAGCACCTGGACTTGCACCTATACAATTAATCCTTGGATGCTAAGAAATTCTCTCTTTTATGAAACATTTAAAAAATCTTAACACTCACATGAGAAGGCAACATTTATTCTATAAATCGAATATTCTAAGTATAGATCGAATCTACGTCATCTACAACAACATATACGTGTTGATCGGACTTCAACTTAAATATTGGTATTTAGGCAAGATAAAAATTGTGAATTCGGGTCTTGTTCTTAACTAAGATTATTGGTCCTCTTGATTTTTAGAAAATAAACTTAGCTAAGTTAGCTTCAAGCTGTATTCTTAATCGGGTAGCCAGTAATAACGGAGCGCCAAACGCTACGGACTCGGCATACCTCTCTCGCCTCGTCCACTGTCTTCAACCTCTTCATACATGCCCTCTGGGTGGTCCTCGCACTTAGGTCACACAACTTAGGTCTCCCTCACTATTCCTTCATAATTTTTATTTTATATTCTTTCATCATGCATTCTACTCTACTCAGCTTCACGCTGTATCCCGCACGAGGCAGGGTAGGCAGAGGGAACCTGGGAACCTAGTGTAAAGACACTCAGTCCCACTTCTGTTCCCTACTTTCCGCCGAATTTGAGGCATTGCGTGTTGAGTGGCGGAACTCAACGCCGCGCTTAGCCTTATTACCAGAGCGAAGAAATGAAACATTAAATATTTAAATTGAAAATATTAAATATTTCACTTCCTCGACTGGGGATCGAACCCAGAACCTGTCGGTTACAGTCACACGCTTGTGCCGCTGCGCCACGACAGGCTTCCGGTTCATGCATTCGCTCGTATTTTTAATAAATAAAGATGAATGTTAATATGTCTACATTTATATTGAATTAATATAACATTTACTTGTATCTTTAAAAATGCAACCTTTGTCTGATTGAATATATTGAATAAGCCACACTAAAACTCATATAATATTACCCTTGGCGGTGGTCGCAAAATAAATATACTTTTATTGCCGCGACATCGGCAGACAACATCGGCTGTAAAATACTCATAACGTGGATCCATAACGGCTGCTATAGCTGATAGCTTTATTACGTATTATTTTAATAGCACTGTCTAGTTAAACGACACTTATATCGATTTGACATATATAAAATGTCATATTAAGATAATGGAGGCCGTTGTGGTATAGGGGCAGAAGCTTGCGATTTGGTTGTTCGATTCCAATCGGAGTAATGAAATATTTAATATATCCATTTTCTTTTGTAATGAGGTTTAAGTATGGAATTGATTTCTGCCACTAAACACGTAATGTTCAAGAACTAGACGGTAAAAAAAAGAGATGTAGAGTAAAATTTTAGTTCATATAATTATTACTAGAGGGATACTTCTTGTGTCATGCGTTTTAGTGTAACTTATACAATGTTATATCTTTATATCGACCGTTTATTGATAAAAAAATGATTTAAATTTGTAAAAAAATCATTCTGGTAAACGTATGTTGAATGGCGCGGTTTCGAACGCTCTTATAATTTGAATGTATAAACAAAATATTATATAAATTGTAAATAAAAGATTATTTTTTCAATATATATTATATTCATTTAAAATTAGCATCTTACTGGCTCGTCACTCACTGTAATGAAATATTCTATGACACGAGAATATATTTATAAGAGTGATATACTGTTTTATATGACCTCTAAGATAAACACAGTTTACGTCCCCAAACAAAGGGCAAATAGCGTGTGGTAAAACCTATAAAAGGCTGATACGCGACAGGGGAGCTTGTTTATTAAATCATGAAAGTAAGTCAGCTTAATATAAAACCGTTGTATTGTTCAAATATAACATAAGTTATCAGTAAAATTAATGTCGTCAATGTTATCACGGGGTAGAGAACGTAAATATATTACAATGAATAAATATTTTCTCCTATTAGGCCCGAGACGAAGAGTTGTTTATAGTAATATCTCTAATTGACAAAGAGCTGAAAACAGATAATATTTTTGTTTCGCAAAATATTCTATATATGTCAGTATACTTTTTTAGAATATATATGTATGTATAAGTAACGTATAGAAACGTAGCGAGACTCGAACTCGTGTCTCTTGGAAAACGTCCACACGCTATCCAACAAAGCCTATACTAATATATTCTCACATAATTACGTCCAAATTTTACTAAAAACGAGTTGCTTTCCCAAATATGAAATATTACTTAAAATGTGTTAAAATTATTTCAGTATTCATTATTTCTGAAGTTTTAGGATATTCAAATTATTATTTTACATTAATAAGTACTTGTTATATTTCTCTACTTTTATTTCATTTAAATATTAGACATTTACAGACCTTTGATAGAACTCATTAAGCTTTGTCCTTTGCCTATTTAATATTAACAGATGTGGACTTTATAAAGCCGGCGGTTAAACCAACTTTAAATGGGTTTATGCGATCCATGCATATTTGAAAAAGCCAACAAAGTAACTCTCTGTTGTAACGTCAACGTTTTAATAGACAATTACTTTGCACGTATAAAGGACACCATGTATGTGTATCGGAACACATTGTAAATATATGTATATGCCTAACGCGGGATATATATATATATATATATATATATATATATATATATATATATATATATATATATATGTATATATATATATATATGTATATATATATATATATATATATATATATATATATATATATATATATATATATATATATATATATATATATATATATATATATATATATATATATATATATATATATATATCCCGCGTTAGGCAGAGGGAACTTGGCAACTTAGTGTTAAAACATTCCGTTGCATTCCCAACACTTTCGAGGCAATGCGTGCTGAGTGGCGGAACTTAACGCCGCGCTTTGCCGTGTAACCAAAGCGAAGAAAAAAAGAAAAAAATACCCAAATTAAGGAATTTCCCGTAGATATAAGTCAAGTACATATACATAATATGTACTTGACTTTTACGGGAAATTCCTTAATTTGGGTATTTTTTTCTTTTTTTCTTCGCTTTGGTTACAAGGCAAAGCGCGGCGTTAAGTTCCGCCACTCAGCACGCATTGCCTCGAAAGTGTTGGGAACGCAACGGAGTGTTTTAACACTAGGTTGCCAAGTTCCCTCTGCCTAACGCGGGATATATATATATATATATATATATATATATATATATATATATATATATATATATATATATATATATATATATATATATATATATATATATATAACAATTAAATGAAAATAATTTGTATAGGTATGTCCACTACATCCACTTACGTTTCACTGCATTGCCTAGAGCATCGAGTTCCCTGCCAATTTGGCTATGAACTACATGCTAACAAGCTTGCTTCCTATTTAACCAACTTCTGAAATTTTCGTTAGAGCTCCCGTACTTTCAATATAATTCCATATTACTAGAAATCTCCGTAGACCGCTAAGAAACAAGTACGATTTATGCCTAAGGGAAATTTGTTAGAAAACTTTTTTCTATAGAAAAGTCGCCTTATTTTATATAAAGTAAACCTCTTAAGGATTTTATGATTTCTCAAAGTATACTTTTACATAACCTTATAGTAATATATGCCGGTTTCCCTTTAAATAAGTTTTGATAAAAGGTATATAAACATGTTAAAAACAATATTGCTGAAACAATAAAAGTATTAAGAAAGCTTTGATTATATTATGACTATTTAATGAAATGTTGTCAGATTTGAGAATGAGAAGAGCGCTCTCGTAGTGTCGGTGGTCTCTTGCCAGGGGCTGCCAGGCCGCGAGCCCGCTGGACCTGATCCCTACGTTAAGCTCCAACTTCTACCCGATAAACAGCATAAAGTCAAGACTCGGTAAGTCATCTCTCGGACTATCATTTCTTTTGAACTTAAGCACTTGTGCCTAAAATTCATTAAATATATTATTTTGAAAAAAGTATTTTGACGTCTTAATAGTTACGTGAAACGTCACAACTGTCTTTCTCTCGTAACTCCATCGTGTAGTCGGCGTCAAATAAAGGCGTATATATAGGCGTTAGCTATGAACTTTGTCATTGGGAATAGCTGTAATGTTATATAAAAATGTTAAACAGAGTCGTGCGCAAGACTCGGTGCCCTGTATACGATGAAGATTTCACCTTCTACGGCATCGCTCCGCACCAGCTCCCTGCTATAACCCTCCATTTCGTCGTGTTGAGCTTTGATAGGTTAGTACTCTTTATTTGAAATATTTCACATATAAAATTCGACTCTCTGTCCCCAATTAGACATTTCTTTCCCCAGTGTCCACTAACATGTCATTGCGTATTGAGTGATGGAAATCAAAGCCACGCCTTGCGTTTTTACCAGAGCGTAGAAACGAAAATATTTAATATTTAATTTCTTCGTCTGGGTATGAACCCGCAAAGTGATGCTTTTGCGCATCGATTAACTAATTAATATTTTTATTAATAATAATAATAATCATAACATATGGTCAACATATTAACATTAGACTTATTTTTTGTCAAGATGAACAATTAATTAATTAAGTAATTAAGCCTTTATTGTTACATACACACACACACATATATATATATATATATATATATATATATATATATATATATATATATATATATATATATATATATATATATATATATATATGCCTAAAACTTAATTTATAATTATAACTTATTTCTAAACGAACATTTTTCTAAATGTTTATCGGCAAACGGTTTTTAATCCTTTTTAACTTGTCTTCCGACAAAGGCCTCCTCTAAAGATTTCAAAGGTGAACATTTAAAGTCATTTAAATACAAAGTATTTTTTTAAGCAAAAATAAATTTCTAAAAATTACATGTATTTAAATATTCATGTAGATACTCTCGTGATGAGATCATCGGCGAGGTGGTTTCGCCTCTGTCCGCGCTGCAGCTGCAGAGCGGGGAGGCCATGGCGCTGTGCCGCGAGATACAACCACGCAGCTTGAAGGTAAAGGGCAATGTCTTAAGTGCTCCAAGTTGAGACATTTCTGCGGATTTGACACCCTGACCACGTATTCTAACGACTAGTTGATGCTCTATACCGAAATCAGCATCAAGCGTCACTAAATGCATGCTCCTAATATCTTAATTATATTATTACAGGAATAAGTCAATTATAATTTCATCCTTAGTTCTCTTCTACGTCCATAACTCTTACAACCGTTTTGCATATCTCTGACATATTCTATGGAGCTCGTGGTAGATAGAACAGCATTAGATAGAGCTGGAAAGGATTGCTACTAGCAAAGCTTTCGTCATTGATATATTTCATATTTTTGAGTAAGTCTTGTTAATGAATCCCTATCGTTTATATAGTTAGTAAGGAAAGTCATTGGTAATTCATGTGAGTGTCGGTGGTTTGTCAGATGCGCAGCGTGGGGCGCGGCGAGGTGCTGGTGTCGCTGTGCTGGCAGCCGGCGGCGGCGCGCCTCACCGTGGTGCTGCTGAAGGCGCGCAACCTGCCTAAGATGGACGTCACGGGACTTGCTGACCCGTAAGTATCTTATTCATTTCACTAATCTACTTTTTTCAGCTTTACGACTTTTTATGCATTATAGGCCCAAAGAAACAAAATATATATTAAAAGTTTTAATCTTTTATCATAACAAATTGCAAAATAATTGAAACGAATAAAGTTTTCGGTTATCTTGTTGAAGCTATATTGTTTGCCAAATTAGAATAAAGAAATCAATCTGTTTGCCGCATTACCATGAACGGATTATTATACCATTCAACAAATTATACAAATAATTAAAGTAGTATAAAAAAATGTATAAAAAAATAAAAATCTTCGGCCTTTTTTGCGGAGAACTATACGCTATGTGGTGGCTAAATTTGACTGTCTCCACTGGTTCAGTAAGTGATCAATCAACCAAACATAGACCTACCGAAAACGACCTACCGACGACCTACCGAACCTACAAAAATAGACCTACCGAAAACGACCTACCGACGACCTACCGAACCTACAAAACATAGACCTACCGAAAACGACCTACCGACGACCTACCGAACCTACAAAACATAGACCTACCGAAAACGTTGCCACTGTTCGTGAGTGAGTGTACAAGAGAATTCAAAGTAGCCGATTTCACATCGCTTATGGATCCTGAAAAAGTCAGTTGAGTATGGATTATTGGTTGGCAGCAACGATCCAGGTTTTTTTGGAAACGATGGTGGTCAAGGGCATGTTTAGGGCGAGTACTATAGATCGACGTTTACCAACTTCTTTTGGTTTGAATGGGATAATCTAACCAACGATACGTGGATTCAATAGGACGCCACATACCTTATGCCTCAATAGATAATCTGCGCGGTGTTGTGAGCATAATATTCTCAAGTGGTAGTAATTTAAATTGGCTACAAAGATGGTGCTTATATGTTATGGTATTTTTTTAACTCGATTACCAATTAACAAGCCACAGCCTGCTCAAGTCATCATACCATTAGTCAATACAAATTTAACATTTAAGATACACTCAACTTAGAGAAACCGGCGGACATTTGAATGTTTTTATTTTTTACTCATGATGGCATCAATAGACATTTCAAGCGAATAACTACATAGCTTTGTGTTACACACACATAGTTTTATTTAAATTTAAATATAATGAAACATATATTACAATATTATAGTTAGTCTTACTAAACAAGACACTTATATGTAATATTTATTAATTTATAATTTTTCTAAAAAATATTTTACTATAGTAGAACAAATCTCAATTTTCCAGATACGTTAAAATGTACCTCCTGTACAACGGCCAACGCATCGCCAAGAAGAAGACGCACGTCAAAAAACGTACCTTAAACCCGGTGTTCAACGAGTCGTTTGTATTTGAAGTCCCGGCGGCGCCCAACGCCGCACTCGACCATGTCGCACTAGAGCTTCTTGTGTTGGACTGGGATCGGGTTACTAAGAACGAGGTGGGTTTCTCGCAAGTAAGATGTTGGTACCCGCCCACTTCCTACTGATTCAACACTATTATAATTTTAAATGAAATCGATAATATCTCACCTCTAGCTCTTTAATAAATAGTTATGAGATTACTGGCTCCTCTGCTGATGCTAAGCCAGCCACACTAATTTAGTATTCTTCCCATTTTATCATTAATAATTTATCTTGTTTATTACTACTTCTAATACTAATTACTGTTATGTTTTGCTACAGCTTTGTTGTTTTGTTGGGCTTTGCTGCTCTCTGCTTACAAACATCAGTGTTTAACGACAGTGTTCATGTCGTATATTTTTAATTTCACTAAATGTACGTTTGTTTACTCATTGTTCTTGATACACCCAAATTGGCTTACTATTCATTTACTTATAGTAGATATTACAACTGACCAATAATATCAATAACTAGCCAATATATTCTATGTTCCAGGTAATCGGTCGTCTAGAGCTGGGCGCGGACGGCGTGGGCACCGCGCGGCACCACTGGCGCGAGGTGCAGGCCGCGCCTCGCCGACAGATCGCCGACTGGCACAAGCTAAAGGAGTGATCCCATAAACCAACTAAACCCATAATCCTTAACCCGTTACAACTCATGACCCGTTACCCTATGCACCGGTGAATCCGTTATTTTGGTATAACATTTACCCATCCACTTATGAACCCCTCACCCATATGTTTTAATGTCGCGTAAGTCGAAGTGACACTTCGAGGCAGTTCTAAATTCAAAATATTCGTTGAAGATGAAAATATAGTTTTTTTTAGTATAAAATTTGAAATGGACTCTGGGAATTTTGGTACAGATCTTTAATTATAACGTTTCGAGCGTGCAGGTTGAGCACGTATCACTTCCCCAAACACTGTCTATAAAAACAGTAATTATAAAATTACTTTTTAATTTTGACAGCCACAAATTTTTGTTTTTGACTTACGTGATGTTAAACGATAGTGACATCATGCATTGATAATACATACCAGGCTACCATAACAGAATATAGAAATATGAAATCAAACCATTCCAATATTGACACTATGACAAAAATATTAATAAGTAACACTATTTGGTTTTGTTAAGCATGAAATATTTATCGACGTAATGCAATAAAGATCGCACAAGGAAAACGAAAGCTTCTTTTACGTATCTCAAATACATTAATATAGATAAAAATAAACAAATTATTTTTTTTAGGCCGTCAGTGTATAATTTAATAAAAAAAATTATTCTATGTTATTTTTAATAATAATAACAGTTTTGCGTTGGTTTGTTCTGACTGATAATAGATTTTATAGTCGAATCCACTCAAAATTTTGTTTAAATTAGTATTAATCATGTGTCATCATATCTGGCTTAACATTGACGGTCCCTCAGCTTTCTTAGCAAAATATGTATATTTTTAATAATCAATCAAATAATAATAAGCCGTCTAAAATTTTTATTACAATGTAATCCGTGCTTGCAATGCAATAACTAAATATAACAATAGAAGAGATATATAGTCGAACATTCTTAATATATTATTACAGTACAAAATAAACTATAAACTGTCTGTCAGTTACAATATTTGTATTTTTTTCTGAACTCTACTCATTTCAAGAACGCTGATAAAATCCACGAATTGACATTATAAATCGATTTCAGATTAAAATTCGATTAATCTACAAAAAATATAGAAAGGGCCAAAAAATCAATTCATAATCGGTATTAGATAAATTTTCTGCACAAGCACATTTAAAACAAAATCATTATTGTATGAAATAAAAAATATTATGAGGAAGATATATATTGGGTAATTAAGTAGCCAAAGTCCAGAAGCAGGTAAACGTTTCATTTAGTATTAACAAAAGAAACTTAGTAGTAATATTTTGTATTAGATAGTAAAATTTTTTTCATTACCGAATTAGGATTCTTCATACATGTTTGTTTAAAGGAACGCACATGTCCGTTAGTCGTGTCTCAAAATTAGATATTATTGTAAATGTCATGTCTAAAAATGTATATTGTGATGTTTTCAGTAATATTTCTTTATCACGCTTTTAAAATAAAAAAAGAAGCAAATAATTACTTCGTGTAATTAAATAAATATTACAATAGTATATTTAATAATTATTCGACTATGAGATGGTTTAATATCAGAGGAAACGGAATATTGCTGTACTTTAAATATATTAACATATCTAATTTGTAAGACACTCGATTATTAACAAACAAACATCCTACTTGTTTTTTATATATGTATAATTTATATTTTTAGTATTTAAATTTGTTAATAGTCATTTTGTATTGTAGATAGCCTACAGATTACCCAAAAAAAATATAAATGTCGCCCTTTTCGTTGTCATGATTGTTGTAATAAATATTAATATGGTAATTAATAATAATTAAATCATCAGTGTAAAAGATAACTATTGAAAAAGTATATAAGAATTGAAAATTATTTAGAGTCATTATTTATAAGATAGAATTGTGTTTTATAATTTAAAAAAGCACCAGTAATGGTATTGTTTTTTTTTAAATAAAAATTTTAATCTATGCTAAAGTTTGAAGTAATAAATGGCGGGACTTAAAAATGTAATATTATCGTCTCTCTCTAAGAGACCGTAAGTTTAAACTTTAGTATACTTTAAAAAAAATATTTCCTGTTTTATATTGGCTTCGAAAGCGGTAATATATTATTTCTTATTATTTAAAAATTGGATTGACTCAATATAAACGTATTAAATGTAAGTCTAAACTGTTTAACATCACTTGTGTTATCGGAGGTTTTGGAAAATGGAGAGAGATAACGTAATTGATGTTAAATCATTGTAATACTCATCTACCTAGTTTAAAGTTCTTACAATGGATAGACCATTGTAGAAATAAATCTATTTTATACGTGTAGCCATGTAGGTAACAACGGCTCATTTGACGAGGCTTCGAGCTTGTAGTCACGTGTACCTTATAGTCGCGTATCCCATAGCTTTTGTCTGTACCCGGATTCTTCTTAATACTACGTCGCTGACAACCGGAATATAATTATTCTGTCGACTCTAATTGCATGTCACAAACAAAAATAAATATTTAAACTTATAAAATAAACAAACTGCTAACTAACTGCTTGCCTTGTTAAATTATCAATTCATGTAAGAAATAATAAATTGATCGTTAGTCAACAGTGTACTTGTATTTCGGTTGTAAGCAGACATTTTTGTATATTAGACGTTGTTGTCACAATTTCACGCATATTAATCTTAGTAGACATAGATCTTCAACATATTGGTGTTACTCTTATGTAGCGACAATACGGTAGTCTTACTTTAAGAAACTATCGACTAATAACGATATCTTACGTGGTTTCCTATTCTGTTAATTTTCAAATATTTCTGTTGTTTTTACAAAAAGTACCTAACTATAACTAGTTTACTCCTTAACCTTAAATTAGTATTTATAATTTAAGTTACTAGATTTAGATCAATTTAAAATTCCAAAAATGAATATTTTTAAAATTTATTATTAATTATAAGTATTATTTAATATCACGTATATCATAAAAAGTTATAAAATATGTATTTCGTATATAAATCTAATATAGTTATGAACACTTCGCTCCATACTAACATTCCAGAAGTACCTAATTGTAAATATTCATCGAAACGTAACGAACCTTTTATTCTTAATTAAAATATTTTTAAGATATTTTCGTATAGTATTAAGTATTATTCGTTTTGGTAACATTTTTTTTTTATATTATATTTTCTAAATGTTTGAGTGTATTAGACGCATATTCAATTGCAATCTAAGCGAACACTGCACATGCTATACTATGGCAGGAAGCAAGCTATAGAGCGTAGAGAACATTTAAATTTTAAAATATATTTTTATCATGTTTTTGAAAGATGTATTTTAATATCTAATTATAATTGAAAATCGAATAATTTCTTATAGCTGATAACTTAAATATTGATTCTTCACAATATGTTTCACTGAATCGATATTGTCTCCTGCCAGAGTAAAGAGCAAATTGAACCTGAAATCCTTAAAAGTTATCACACCAGAACTTTATAGATTTATTAGTTAAATATTAGCATAAATACAAAGTATCGTAAAGTATACTTCTACTATTGTTTTTCTTTTATCTAATGCGTAGCTGATATCGATAACCAATTTTTTTTTATATAATATAACTTTTGTACGTTCTTCTGTGATAATATTTGAGTGCAATAGCATAGTCCAGCACAGTGCAGCCATGCATACGTACAGGTCACACCACCGACATCAGATTTGTATACTAAGGGATTTTAGTGAATAAATTATTGACTGGTGCTTTCACAATAATTGTAAGTTTTATTTCAATAACCTTATTACCTTTTCCTCTGCCTCCTATATAGGTACGCGGACTGAAGGATGTAAAAAAGAAGCTATGTATATCAATATATAAAAAAGTTAAGTAACATTTGGTTGCTTGTAGATGTTTACAAGCAGGGCGATATTTATTTTATTTTTAAATACCAAATATCTTTCAGTATTTTACTATGTTTTAAAGTGTTATACCACACTAAGGACAGAAAATACTAAACTTAAATTTAAAAAGCGTATAAAAATTTTGAACGAAGCAGGATGTGAACCCGCGCCTCTGGAAAACCGTTCCAGCGCTACGCATACTTGGCCTATATCATACGTCTATTAATTAATACTAATATCTAATCGTTATATATTATCATCAGTAGCAGACTCAAATCCAATATCAACTAGGACGCTATCCCTGTGATTGTAAACTCGAGAGAGCCAATTCCCTTTTTTGACACAGAAACGTATTCATTCTAACGTTTTCACCACATAACAATACAATCAACAAGCGCATGCAGATCTCTTTCCATTATTTTAGGCCTTCAATACTTCCTTCCGCATTAGACCAAAATTATGCTAACGCAATGTGTTCTTCTGACTCTCGACTATACTGCAATTGCTACGTGGACGTGACCGAGGAGCTAACAAATTAAAGTGTCTTTAAAAACTTACAGGCCATATTCCATGTATACGGCTTACGTAAGTATGATTCCGAGTTAACCTTATTGGCATTCATCTCCGTCATGATATGTATATCCTTATTTTCCTTTATAAGTTGCTGAAATATCAGGATTTTCCTGCTCCTGCTTTATGGTACATCAGCAGAAAGCCTTCAATGTTGCATCCTTGCGAAATCAACTTCTTAATCCTATTCAAAGTTTTTTAAATTTCTACTGAAAGTACACTTACTAGCATGTGAGAGCAGTTTGTATTAGCTTTATTTAGCGTGGTTAAGTATATATGATATATGTATGTACATATGTACGTATGTCTGGATGTATGTATGTATCTATGTAGTGAAGTATGCATTAATATATGTATGTACTTGATAGTGTTCATTTTCTATTTTCTGTTTTTTTTTTAACTTCTTTAATCATTGGCACATTATACACTTCCGTTGGTTGGCTGGAAGATATTTGTTTTCGAAGTAAAGTCGGCCTTTGTAAACTGACGTCAATAATGTTATGTTAAATGCAAAAAAAATACGAAATATATTCAGTTCACTTTACCTAATGTTAGAAAACAGAATTTTTGTCTTGTTATTAAAGGTGAGACTGTCAAAGTGACAGAATCAATCAGTTATAATCAGTGGCATAATCAGTGTTTATAAGTATATATAGATAGGACAGGGTGGAGGACTACTGTGGAAGCCCTCTGCCCCACCTCGGGCACTAAGGACATTAAGTCAAGTAAGTCAATAGATTCCAAGCTTTAGTGGAATTTTATCTCTCTACATTCGCAGATAAACTGAGCAAAGCCGCGTTCGCAGTTAAGAAATTAAGACAAATGATGACGTCGATACTGTCCTACCAGTTTATTTTAATTATTTTCATAGTATTATTTCTTATGGGAAGCTACTATGGGGCAGCGTCGCTGATATAAATTCCATATTTTTACTGCAAAAAAGAGCCGTAAGATCTATTTATAATCTTAAAGGTCCAGATTCTCTGTGAGGTGTTTTTAAAGATAGAGAGGTATTCTTACGGTTGCTTCTCAATACATATTTTAGAATATTTTGGGTTTCCGGCAACATATTCAAAGCTATAGCAAAAACAGTGCAACAAGACGAGAAATAAGGACAAACTTGTAACGCCTTGTTATCGCCTCCAAAAAGTAAATAAATCATTTATGGGTCTGAGTATACGTATCTATTATAGTATTCCGCAATGTATTTTGAATTTGCTACTGGAGAAATTTAAAGTAAATATTAAAGCAATGTTAACCAAGAAAGCTTAATACACTGTTCAAGAATATTTGAATGATAAAAATGTATTTGATTAACATCATTTGAATTTCATACAGGATAGTCACCATTGAGTAAACAACGAAATTTTAACCTCATTCAATATTGAAAAGAGCAACTGTTGAGTTTGTTGCCGGCTCTTCTCAGCAGAACCGCATTCCGAGCCGGTGGTCATTTTCATGTTCGTTTGACGATTCAAAAGTGCTTGCATAAGTCTATTTGAATAAAGAATGATTTGAATTTGAATCTAACGTTTTATTTAATGTGCAATACAAAATATACTGGGCAGGTAGGTCCAATTTGTTAGAGTCATTTATCAACTAAACTAGTTCTGGGTTCGATCCCCAGTCGAGGAAATGAAATATTTAATATTTTGAATTAAAATATTTAATGTTTCATTTCTTCGCTCTGGTAACAAGGCAAAGCGCGGCGTTGCGTTCCGCCACTCAACACGCAATGCCTTAAATTTGGCGGAAAGTGCGGAACGGACGTGGAACGGAGTGTCTTAACACTAGGTTCCCGGGTGCCCTCTGCCTACCCTGCCTCGTGCGGGATACAAGCATACGGCGTGAAGCTGAAAAAAATAAATAAAAAAGGAAATATCTTGGTAAATAAAATAATAAATGAAACAACGCTTTATTTATTAATTGTATATTTGATATCAAATCTTATTACATATAACACAGCTTAACAAATTTAAAATATATACTAAACTAATTCATCATTGAGTAGCCATCGTGAGATGCGAGTGAGATCCGATCAAAGTTTTATTTAAACAAACATGAACATGGTACAAAAGATTCCGTGATGATTTTCTTAATGCAAAATGTAAAATAAATAACCCTAAGGCAGTTATAGGCCAGAATATCAAAAGTCTTAACAATAAATTCGGCTAAGATATAACTAAAATAAAATCTGTATTTATGTTATTTATGAACATTTTGTATTCTTAGATATGTTAAGAGTAACGTAATATGTTGTCTCTCATTATTTATATAATTGTAAAGCAGCGTTTTAAAATATTCATATCGTTTTGCATCACGTACACCCGGGATACCGTGTTTTTATTAAATTAATTCCAAATAAATACATTCTTAATTTAAAAATATTAAAAAAATGTTATAAAAATAAAAGCCATATTATAATATTATAAGAAGTTAATAACTGTTATTTACATGGATTTTAGAAATTTTATTACTTTTTAGTAAACTCAGAATATGTATCACAAAATTTTTACTATTAATAAATAGAAAAAACAAAACCTATCTTTTTTTTTTAAATTATACAATTTAAAACATATGTTTTTTTAGTATTTCTTTATTTTTAATGATTAAAGATCATATGTCGATATTGAATAAAAACAATTATTTAAAATGCCACAGAAAAAAATATTTTAAAGTGTAAAAACTGTTTGCTTGACAGTGATGTGATTATAGATAACAAATATTGTAGTTTGCACGTCGATTTCGATTATATTTCAGTAACAATAATGTGGAATTACTTAAGAGCTTTTATATATTTAAAATATCTCTTATGTATATTAAGCTTCATTTATTACAAATATTTTAAAACATTCCCATATTTTGATAGGATTCAGCAAATATATCTTTAAAACAAAAAAAAAATACGTTTATATCCTGATAGACTACAAATGTAGGGCAGATTTTATTATAATTAAACAAAATATACAATAAATTCAACATGCAAACTATTACAAATATATATTAAGCACGTAACTTAAAGCTAGACACTCAACGAACAGTACCAAGCTACTACATACAGTACACAACATATTGTCATTTCAATACAACTACTCGGACGTCTTTGATATCATCTAGCTGGCGTTTACATTCGAAAATTCAACAGCTAAATTGAAAATGATTAAAAAGTTTAATTTATCAAAGTATTTTAAGAAAAAAAATATGTTTTTATATATAAAGTGATACTAACATATTTTTTGGGTGATAATGCAATTTTTTGTGTTGATGTCAGATAGGTCGCGTGGTATGAACATGATACAAGTACAAGTGAAACTTGTTTCTTTTTTGTATTTAAATAATAATCTGCTGACGTGAAGTATGGCTCAATGAAAACTCTAAAAAAAGGTTTCCATTGTTTAAATTACTTCAATATCATATATCTACTGTTTCGTGGCAAGTTTGTGCAAGCGTGAAACGTAAACACTACCGCTACACTTAACATTTGTTAACTAAAAACTAAATTCATTTATTGCTAATAAAAAAGATATGACGTAGTTCAGATATGTTTGAACTATTCTAGATATTATACTTTTGGTCCGAATTGTCATGTTTTGTTCATTTAAAATACTTTTAAAATAATATTATCGGTTATTTTATACAAAGAAAAGTGTCAGAAATATTTAAATAGTGTACAAGTGTTATAGACGTTAATAAATTATTGTATATATGTATATATGTAAAGTTATATAAATTAGAAGTTAAGTGAGATATAGTAAAGTTTAGTACTAATTGTTATATGTTTTTCGATAGAAATGTAATATTAAAATATTTATTTCGATTCGTAGTTAATAGTTATTGAATAACATTAAAGTTAATTTACAAAGTATTGAGTTACTGGCAGCTCACTTGTTAAAAGTTTAAAAAAAAACTAAATTTACATATAAATAACATATAAAATAATAAATTATATAAAAGTTAAAAGGATTTATTAAAAACTTAACGTTTTATCGCTTAAATTTAAAGTAAAGTTAGAAATATTGGTAACGGCAAAGACAAAGAAAGCCTTACACTAACCATTGAATGTACAAATGTAATTCTAATATTTACATAACGCCAAACACAACAAACATTCAAGAAACATCGATTTGTGAGGCAAGAAATGAATCATTACTGAGGTCGGATATAATATTAACTATTTAAATTATTTTATAAAAACTATCTAATATAAATTGTGCAGCAAAGTGCATAGAAAATTGAGTTCTAGGTATTATATACTTATATATTTTGTCATTTGTTTTTTATCGATGTTATTTCGTGTTGGATTATTTTCTTTAATGAATGTGTTATTTATTTTTTCTTCGAACTTAGTAATGTGTTTTGTAGTTAAAAATCCGACGCACAGTTTTGATACAGACAAAAAGATACTAACGATTTCGTAACGCTACTACAGCTCATATTCATACAAATTCATTCATTATATATATATATATATATATATATATATATATATATATATATATATATATATATATATATATATATATATATATGTGCGTTACGTATTGAATAGTAAATAAAGTCAGGCATAGCGATAACTAACGGCAAAACACGGCAAGTTCTTGTAAATTGTCAACCTTATAACATTCTTCAATTTATAATACTACATGTAAACCTACTGATATATATATAGTATAACATGTAAAATTGGTATTTATATAACCGTCAACCAGGGGCCATCTATTAATGACGTGACACAACTTTCATGACATTTTTGTCATGACAGCTGTGACAATTTCATGACAATTTGTTCAAGCCGAAGTTCCTGCGTTTTTTTTTAGATAGGATATTTCTTTTTCTTTAATACTTAAAAAACAAACGGGCAAAGTGTTTCAATTGAGTATTCATTACAGTCTTGTTTTACTGCGCTTTAGGTTAAAGAGAGCGTCTGTCAGTTTTCCCTCTTTTAAGAGCCAAATTAAGAATTAGTTCTAGTAATAATTAGTGAAAATTATGAAACTTGTTTGTATGTATTGTCATAAGTTTTTTTACGTCCAATTTATCTTTTACTTTGCTTGGCTCAACTTTTAAAAAAGCAAATGTTTGCGATAATACGCTTAAGCGACACTAAATTGTAACAAAATCTAGTGCTGTATAAGTTTACCAAATCTCCATTTATGGAGATAACGTTTGAGTGATCTCTTATCAAATCTTTTTTCGCTGATAAGACCAATTGGAATCGTAATTATACAGTTTTTAGTATACACATCACAAATACATTGATATTTGACATATATTAATATAACAATTCAATTTCCAGCTTCACGCTGTATCCCGCATATGGCAGGACAGAGGAAACTTAGGAACCTAGTGTTAAGACACTCCGTTCCCTCTATTTAATTAACGTTTTCATGAAGAAAGAAAACGTTAAATATTTATTTAACATTTTCACTTCTTCACTTTATTATATAATATTAAATTATTTAATATTAAATTTCATTTCTACGAGTGGGGATCGAACCCACAACATGTTTAAAGTCACTTGCTTGTTTCTCTGCGACACAACTGACGAGAAGGAGAGAGAGAACCATTCAATATATTTCAAATATGAAGCTATTTTATGCAAACTTAAAAACCATTTACGATTCCTATAGGACATATTGCAAGGATTTTAGACTCTAGATCACAAATCCTAAGACATATGTTTTGAAAAGTAGGACGGCACATGTGTATTAACATAATTATATTAAAGCAGGCCTCGGTCCAGCTCCTTCCGCAGCATCCTCGTTAATTTGAGGACATCTTCGTCTATTTGTCCTGAAAATAGTGAATCCAGAAGCTCACCTCTGGAGGCCAGGGCGAATACACCGGCAAGCCGCGACACCGACTTGTCGGATAGATGACGCTCTACCACTGACCTGGAAACGAAAAATATTATTTTTTTTTAAATTATATAGATAGAATAGATACAAAATCTCTCACAATATATAGTCAAAAGAAAAAACCAAAACTGCACTTTTTTTTTAAAATTCACGCTACATTACACAACAGCAGGGCAGGCAGAGGGTAGGTGGAAATCTAGTGTTAAGATACTTCCGTTCGCAAAGTTCCGTTTCCGCCAAGTTATAGAGGCGAACGAAGTGCCCGTCGCTCGTCTCTCGTTACCTGAGGACGGAAAATGAATATATTAAACATTACATTTCCTCGAGCGGGAATCGAACCCTGTGCTCCCTCCAACTGAATAGGAATAGTCAGTAAAATATTATGGTATATAAATTATAATACAATGTAAAATTAGCTGTTAATAGTAGACTTATATTATTTATAAGGCATACTTAAAAAGTACATATCGTTGAGGCCTGTCGTGGCGCAAGGACACAACTGAAGGAAGTGAAATATTAAATATTTTCATGTCTTTGCTCTGGTAGCATGACAAAGCGTGGCGTCGAGTTCCACCACTTAATGCGCAATGTCTCAAGTTACGTGGAAAATGGGGAACGAAACGGAGTGTCTTAACACTAGGTTCCTCAAGTTCCGTCTTCCTCTTCTACCATTTACGGGATACACTGTATTAGTGAAAAGTATGTGTAAATATGTCATAATACGACCATCTGCTACGCTAAAATGTAAAAGTAATACAAGTTTTTATTGCACAGTCAAACTAAATCGTCGAAGAATTTAACAAAATTAAAGCTTAACTTACTTGAGTGATTGATGTGATTCGCGCAAAGCGTCCTGTAGAAAACCCCTGTCATAAGAAAAGTCCACCTCGCAGAACGATACTATCGCCATTAATACCGTCTGGAAACAAACAAAAGAACTTCTCAGCAAGTATCGAGAGAATTAATTGAGTTTATTTAGAACAGATAAAGCTTTCATGAACGCCATCCAATAGAGTAAATGTTTATACAAGGTCTTTGTGGTGTAGTGGTAAAGCTTGTGTACTTAGATAGCAACAACTGCTGTGGATTTGGTTACTTAAGAAAATGAAAACATTTTAATAATTATTTTAATTTTCTTGCTTTGGTAACAAGACAATATGCAGCGTTAAGCGGCGTTAAGTTCCGCTACTCACGCATAATATAAGTAACGAAGTGTCTTAACACTAGGCTCCCGCTGTCTACCTTGCCAAAGGCGGGATGATACAGCGTGAAGCATAAAATGTGTAACAATTCATAAAAAATATTTAATCAATGTAAATGTAATGTATTCTCTACTTTATACTTTTGCACGATTATGGTAGCTAACAAAATTGTTTTTATAGTCAACTTCACGCTGTATCCCGCGCAGGGCAGGGCAAGCAGAGGAAACATGAGAACCTAGTGATAAGACACTCCGTTCCATTTCCTATTTTGAGCCGAAATTGTTGCATTTCATGTTGAATTGCGGAACTCAACACCGCGCATTGCCTTGTTACCAGAGACAAAAAATTAAAACATTAAATATTAAATTCCAGAATAGCAAGTAATTCATGTCATACAGTCAATCTTGTTCAACAATCATTGTTAATGTAAATAATGTTATTTATATTCGAAATTGGGTCTGGATTTGCTATTTATATTGTTAAATCAATATGGCGATGATTTTCGATTTAATTTCCTACTCAGAAACGTTTATGTTTTTGTTTAAATTTATTAACTTCAGTATTAATTTGACGAATGTAATTGATTTTTTCTTATTTAAAAAAAAGTGTAGAATATTTCTCTTTCTCTTTCTTAGCATCACGCTGTATCCCGCACATGGCAGGGTAGGCAGAGGGAACTTGAGAACCTAGTGTTAAGACACTCCGTTTTATTCCGTTTCCCACTTTCCACCGAATTTGAGGCATTGCGTGTTGGGTGGCGGAACTCAACGCTGCGTTTTGCCTTGTACCAGAGCAAAGAAATGAAAACACTAAATATTTAAATTAAAAATATTAAATATTTCATTTCGAGTGGGGATCGAACCCATAACCTATGTGTGTGTGTGACACGACAGGCCTCGAGTGTAAAATATTTTAAATGATAAATGGTTAGGGACTTAAAATTCAGTGTATTTATTACTTTTAAATTAAAATTGATAAATACACTGAATTAAAAAATTATGTACAGAATTTTGAAAAACGGAATGAGACATATATTGACTATTGTTGGCATTGAACTTTATCCCTGGAGACTTACATGAAATTTAGAACGGAACGCGGCCAGGGCGCGCTCGTCAGCGGGCGATAGCTGTCCGTGGCGCCGCAACACTCCTAACTTGACGGCCGCTTTGATCACATGCTTGACCAGCTTCTCCGCTTCTCTCTTCTCTACGCGCTGGCGCAGAACACATAAGAACTGAAAATTAAGAGCGAATTGTGCTTTTGTAACATTTTTATATACAAAAATATAGAAAATGTATAAAAAAGATCGATCGATATAATATGTATAATTTACAGCTGAATTTAGGATATAATTATGTTCCCGGTTACATTTCTGCTTAACAGTAGATTAGTATTATTATTATTTTTAATAATATTAAGTCAAGACTTAAAAAAAAACACACACACTTCTTAATTATTTTTATCTAAATTTAAAATCTTTACAGCAAAAATATTGATATATCATTTTTTTTTATTTTAATATATATACAATATTAGCAATGTACCTGGTCAAGTAGCTTAGCAGCGTGTTCATCGAGCACGAGTGCCCGCGCGCTGGCCGCGCCGCCGACACGCGACAGGAACTTCTTCTGCGCCCGCAGGGAGATGTCGCGGGCGCACCACGCGCCACCCTCCATCGCTGCAAGTTATTGAATTTACTATAAGTTATAAATGTTTATTATACTAATTTATGCAAAAGTTTGGGTTCGTTCCCTACACGAGGATATGAAATATCATTATTTTCGTTTCTTTGCTGTTGCAACCAGGCGAGCCGCAGCGTTGAGTTCCGCCACTCAACACGCAATGCCTCAAATTCAGCAGAAAGTGGAGAACTCAACTTTCAAACTCCTTCTGCCTAAGCTGTCATGTGCACGATACAGCGTGAAGATGGAAAAAAAGTTTAAGAGTAAAAATTTATTTTAAAGAAACAAAGCTTCTTTTTAAATAAGACGCTTAACCGTCTTTTTTAACATGTGCGTGATTCCACGCAATACGCAGTGTAAGGAATTTATCTCAATTCGCTACGACAATGGCCAATTTGATTCTAATTTAATCAGTCCGATGTAGGACAGGTCTCTACGCGACCCGCTTTGTTGTATAGCTAATATATTCGAGAGAATTTAAAAAACAGTTTTATTTATCAAATTTATAAAAATTAGGACATTTTGGCTATTTTTCGTTTCCCTTTATTTTAAAACATTGCATATTAAATGGTGACTTCCAATGTTTTAATGAGACCTAGACAAACATATACTTTAAATGATATAAATCCAGTGCAGTAGCGTAACTCAACGTCGCGCCTTACCTTTTTCCCAGAGCGAGGATATGAAAACATTAAATATTTCATCTTCTACTGTAAGAATCGAGCCCTGTCGGCTTGTCGCTTCTTACATAATGAGTCCCTCGAGGGTGATTTCATTCTATAATCATCGTGTGAATTCAGACATTATGTGACTAAGACGGTAATCACAGGGCACTGAACTACTGCTCCGTTATATAAATATATTAAAGGATACTATAGCAATCATCTTCTAAAAGAAATATATCAAAATGTTAGGTAACATTCATTGAAAAAAATCACTACGTAACGGATGTTAAGTAAGTATGGTTGATAAATAACATTACGTCATGCTTGAAATTTAATATAAAATATTTTATTCATTAACATAATAAGTTGGTTATAAGTAAGTTAATATTATCTTAACAGTAATTTGTTGAACAATTAAAATGTCGTTTAGCCAGATTAGTTACAAAGGTAACGGTAACAGTGACATTGATGTATTTATTGTTTAGGTCTTTTTAAAAATATATATATAAAATGTTATTGTATCAGAACAAAACTTATGAGAAACCCAGAAATGTATAGGTGTATCAATCATTTTCTCAAGGAATATAGCAAGTTGTGAGGGCTTCGCACCCTGATCTAGAGCCCTGATTTTGGGAGTAAATTAACTTTAAAATTAAATAAGCGCCTTTACTACGTTATACTTCAATCAAACACTTCATCCGAGACGATAAAAAATATTTTTTAATAATAGAAAGCAATTTATTATCTACTCACTTAACTTAACTAAAAGTGCAAATAAAACAATGTCATATAAATGTACATATAAAATATTATAAAAATAAATTTAGAACTAATAACTGATTTTAGTAGCAATATTTATACACAACTATCATCTCCCGTATGGTCTAGTGGCTAGGATACCTGGCTTTCACCCAGGAGGCTCGGGTTCGATTCCCGGTACGGGAAGTCTTTTTTTTTATTTTGTTTTTTTTTCATTCTATTCATGCTGAATATTTTTTGATTAGTTTTTAAAAAGTATATAAATATTATATCTTGATTTTTTTAGAACCTAATTTAAAATGTAAATAATACCATTTATATTTTGACATGTATTTATGTTTTGCTCATTGTAATTACATGGTAGTAAATAAAGACAAAATTTGATTAATTATAGTTTAAAGCCACTTTAAAATTAACACGATATTTATACACTGTGTCCGGCAATAACCTCGGATTTGAGAAAATCACAAAGAAAAACACAATAAATAATAGTTATATAAATATTCTGTTTATTAAAAATGTTGCCATTAAACTAATCAAAAACAAATGCTTTAATGTATTTATTTATATCGAAATGAGGTCACTCACCTTTTGCCAGACCGGCTATAATGCGAATGTTATTTCCATATGATGAATTTACATCCCCGAGGAAAGGTTAACGACATTCAATCAGGTAAGAACAGACCCTAATCGCTTATTCATTACGTAAATACTGTTATATTTGGAATTAAGACGCTCAAGGGACCCTTTTCAACCCCTGACGCAAAAATACGTTTGACCTGTTTGTCTAGCTGTGGTATTGTAGCTCCTAAATGATATAAACCATGGTAAATGCAGTTTTTTTTTTTAAATAAAGCCTTGTTCTCAGAAAAAAATACTTATTAATACTACTGATACTACATTAACAGCGTAAATTGGTTCAAGGACATTTAGACATTTGTCGCAAGGTCGTATTGTAAAAACGTCAATACAAGTGTAATTATGTTATCTTTTATTTGTATATGTATATTAAATTATAAAAAAATATGACCTACTTATTTATAGCATAAGCTAATATTTTTGTTTAATTGATTTATATATAGTGCTTTATTGAGGTACGTTAGTACAGTTTGTGAGGTAATCGAAAAAAAATTAGTGTGACCATCGTGGCGTCGCAGCACAGCGGTTGACTATAAACTTGACACTTATTCGATTCCCTCTTGGCGCAATTAGCCTTGTACTTCCCTACTCTGATAGCAAAGCAAAGTGCGCGTATATTGAGTTCCACCACTCAACACGCCAATTGACTCGAAAAATGTACAGAGCGTCTGAACATGTAGTTTAAAGCGTGAAGGTAAAGTGATTCCTTAATATTTTCAACTAGATAAAGTACCTAATATAAAATATCCTCTTCCCCTCGATCGTGATTACATTTTATTTACCCAAAAGCATTTACGAATAAATTCCTTATTTATTTTGCTAATTATAAAAGGAATATAAGAGAATAACCCATTAACATATTAATTCATTTAAAATTAAATTATTGACTCAGCTTCATGCTGTATCCCCCTAATAACAGGGTAGGCAGAGGAAACTTGGGAACCTAGTATTAAGACACTCCGTTCCACTTCCGTTTCCCACTTTCCGCCCGATTTGAGGCATTGCGTGTTGAATGGCGAAACTCGACATTGCGCTTTGCCTTGATACCAGAGCTAAGAAATGAAAACATTAAATATTTAATTTGAAAATATGAAGTATTTAATTTCCTTGAGTGTAAATCGAAACCACTGCACAATCTGAACCCGCTGCGCCACGACAGGCTTCAGGCCTCTAAATAATGTCACGCTGTATAAATAATAATATGTATTTATATATTAATAAAATTATCAGCGTTATAATAAAACGTACTGTTTGTACAGGGAATACTGTTTCAAAAAAAGCACTTAGGGTAAAAGATACAAAAGAACTGGAATTTATATAAACTTTTAATGTTTTATGGATACTAAAAGCTCAGACGGGTATAATGAACTCGCAGAGGTTTCCAGGTATCGATAAACATTAAACAATTAATCATCTAAATGAATAAAAATTTAAAAGGATTAATATATAATAATAAATTATAGCTACTTCATTTAAAAACATTGTAGACATACTAAAACACATTTTTTTATTGTGGTAAAAAGAAACAAAAAAATACGTTATCTTTCAAAATGACTCATGCGATACGGTTAATGTGTATAAATTGAACAGTGACGTATATCGTGCAAAGTTAATTTAACAGAAGTTTAACAGAACTGGTGTACTGTAATGTTAGCAGCTTCCCGCATACGGCGGGGTAGGTAGAGGGAAGTATAGTAAGAATTTAATCAAAATCAAAAGAAGTCGTACGTCTAGTAAGAAGTTAATCAAAATCAAAATATTCTTTATTCAAATAGGCCATTACAAGCACTTTTGAATCATCAAGTTACATACAATTGTCTGTAGTGTCAGTCCTACAGGAAGCTACCGGCTCGGAAGGCGGGTCTGTTGAGAAGAGCCGGCAAGAAACTCAATAGTTGCTCTTTTCAAAATATCAATAAAAAAAAATATATATATCTAACATAGTTTCCTGAGTGAGTATCAACAGCATTTAATTCCACGTATTCTCATCATGGGTACTAAGTCATACTAGTTTTAATAATGTTTTACGCACTACAGATTATTCATTCATTCAACCATTACAATTCTCATACTATAAAAGTATACAATTTCCTTCTATCGTACGTAGTGCGGTTAGTCGTTTGCTCTATTACATCATTTTGAGCTTCAGTCTATATCCTGTACATGGCAGGGTAGGCGTTCCGTTCCCCAATTGTCACCGATTTTGAGGCAGCCTGGTTTAGAGTGGCGGAACTCGACGCCGCAATTAGCATTGTTATCAAAACAAAGAAATGAAAATCGAACCCACTTCTTACGTTTACAGCCGTATGCTTGTGCCACTGCGCCACGACAGGCTTTTGTGGCTATACTATACAATCAATCAAAAACCTAATATTAATCTGTTTTTCCATCAAATTTCCTATACAACTATGTGAACTATCATTTATAATCATCCATCTGCCCTTGAGTAAAAAGCTGCTGACTCAAGCGAGTTACTTTCTTTACACCTAATGAAGATTCATGATGTCAGATAAGAAATATCGTAAAAGAACTCTTATATCGAGGGTAGGTAATGTAAATTTCGGGTGTGCGAATACATATAATACCGGTTAGGCGGAACTCGATAGCTGTATATTAGCATATTGCGTGCCATACCGGCCTTGGCTTGGGATACTCGATCTAATCAGGTACAAAGTCAAGTTGACGGCTTGCAATGTCATGTACTAAGGTCGTTCCCTACCAAAATGCGGAAGTGTGGAAATGAAGGTTCGAAGCGATAACGGTATTTCTTTTTAATATAATGTACAGTCTAAATATATAAATTTAGTATGTTTTGCGGCGTTGAGTTCCGCCACTCAATGCCGTGCTTTGACTTTTAATAGCTTTGTTCACAGCAGTATTACAAATTTCATACAAAATAATAATAATTTTATTTTAGATAGGCGCTAATTGATTTCTTTAATAGCATATTTAGACGTTTGTTTATTAAAATTTTCGTAAGAATGATTATGATTTATAACTAAGTTTTAAATTAATATATTATAAAGATAATCATGATGGTCAGTCAGATCATTCACTATGCAACATATCCTTGGGTGTCAATCAAAGTGAATATGAATTATAATTAACTATGAGCAACTCTAAATGGTACAACACCTACATATATTTATGTCTATATATATAAAAACATTATTGATGATTTCACCTGCAAAACTGACAAAGGAACGACGAGGAACGTGACATAATGTCGGTTTTTGTGGGTACAAAATGCAAAAAGTAGCAAACCTGTTTAAAATTTGCATTACCTATCGAAATTTATTAATCTTTTTATGGAGAATATGTTATTGCAAAAAAAAAATATAAAGCAAAAAGCAGCCGGTTCTTGTCAGTCCATTGAATTCAGAATTACATATTTACATATGTAAGAATTTCATATGAACGTATTATGCAGATTAAATTCCCACATTTACTTTGAAGAAATAAAATTTGATTACCTTTTTTTTATTTTTTCCTTTCACAATCATACACTCTTCTTCCTTATTGTTACCTCTACATAGACAAAAATGGGGTGAATAAAAACAAGAAAAGCTACAGTCCTATTCCACAATTGTCTTTTTTTATTACTATTTTAATAATATTCAGCAAGAAAAATAACGTAAAAAAGTTAGAGGATATACAGACATACAATATATAGGCAAGAATGTAAATGTAAAAGAAATGAGATAATGATTGTTATGGTCATAACCGCCGATTCAATTGTTGTTTAAATGACCGCAACGGGCCCAGCGTCGTTACCGAGGCTCAATGACCTTGCAATAATTGCAATTTTAACAGGCAAATGCTGACTAATTTACAAAATATCCTGTGTTGAGAAGTATCTTACACAATTTGCTTTTATATCTAATTTGTAATAAATATGAATACTAAGAATAAGTACGTACGTTAATCAAGAATAAGTACACAGATTTGTAATATATTTAAAATATATATATATATATATATATATATATATATATATATATATATATATATATATATATATATATATATATATATATATATATATATATATATATATGTATATATATATATATATATATATATATATGTATATATATATATATATATATGTATATATATATATATATATATATATATATATATATATATATGTATATATATATATATATGTATATATATATATATATATATATATATATATATATATATATATATATATATATATATATATATATATATATGTATATATATATAAAGAGTGATATTATATGTATTCTTATATGAAATATAAAATATATTTCATATAAAAATACCAAAAATGTATTTAATATCCGTAAAATGCTCGTTAAGATATTCAAACTAATAAATAATGCGAAGAACGGCCTAGCTTAGTTAGTATCACTTTTGTAACCGATTAAAATATTTTCTTTAAAATTCAATGATTGTACAATAAATAATACTAATATAAGTTAAAAATGACATAAAAGACGTAGTAACTAAGATTATCTAATTGATGCGGGCTCTGTAATGTCCTAATCGTAGCGGTTATTCCATGATAAATGTCAACGACACAGCAGATTGTAATGACGATCTTATACTTGGAGACGATTTCAACGCGCTTAAATTCTAATATATTTAATATTGATTTTGATGTACAATGAACTTACTTGGAGATTATTTCATCGTTCACGTGTGTTTAGTTAGGATGCAAAAATAATAACGGGACAAATTAATACCAATGGAGAATGGAAAAATCTCTGCTGGTGTCTGTAGCCGTCGGAATATCATAATAATATTGTAAAAATCGAATTGCACATTTATACGGTTCGGCTTCTTTTAGTAGCAACATTTTTTATTTTGCCGTTTGTGGCGCTGACTTCCACCTCTCATCTCGCAGCGTCTTAAACTTGAAGGGAAGGCGAACAATAGAGTGTTTGACCTATAAATTGTAATAAATAACTCTCAGTATAATCTCAGTATAATGGATGCCATTATATTAAATCAATAACTTTATCTTTCATATTAAGAAGTATAATTTTAGTGATTTTAACATCTTTTAATTGAAACTTTTTAAGAAGATTTTTTGCTCAGCTTCATGTTGTATCCCGCACATGGTAGGGTAGGCACAGAGAACTTGGGAACATAGTGTTAAGACACTCCGTTCCCCATTCCATTGAATTTGAGGTATGTCGTGGCGCGGGGGCACAGGTGTGTGACTGTAAACAGTTTCAGTAGAGTTCGCATATATTTTGTACTTTAAATATTAATATTTGGAGACCTGACGTTTTGAAATCTTTGCACTTGTCCATAGTCACGAGTAAGCTAAGGTGGCCGTCAGTTCACACAATTATTTTATCAAACTACCGCCAACAATTTCTAATCGCTAGAGCTAGAGCAGTAAGCGGCTCTAGATTCTTACAGAATTAGCTGCCTACATCTTGCCCTCTGGTGAAGTAGATTGGTGAGGACTATAAAGATAGATACAAATATTAACAATTAATCTGAAAACAAGAGGTTTATTTGAAACCAACACGCAATGCCTTAAATTCGGCGGAAAGTGGAGAACGGAAGTGGAAGGGAGTGTCTTAACACTAGGTTCCCAAGTTTCCACTGCCTAGCCTGATATGTGCGGGACACAGTGTGAAGCTGAGTATGAGTATAAGTAATAGTAAGTTGTTTCCATTTCCATTTCCACTTCCTCGTTGTGGTAAAAGTGCAAAGCGAGGTGTTAAGTTTAACTAATGATGCAATGTCTCGATAATTAGACAGAAAGTGGGGAACGGAGTGTCTTAACACTAGGTATATAGAAAACAACCTTTTATTAATAGATCATCAAATGTTTCCTAAAATTGGTTAAAACTTTAACTAACGCTTATACAAATTGTTTACAAAGAAAATACTAAAAAGTTAAATAACTTAAGCGGAGCGAAACATGAGGGCATTAAGTTAACATGTCGGTATACATTACATTGTTATACCGACACAGGAAATTGCCCCCCAGGGTCGCCATTAACCCCTTGATAGCGAACACTAAAATAAGTAGTTTTACGTCAAGACCTACCGAATTTAAGGTTTTAATAGTATATAATATTTCATTTAATTTTGATGACATATATGAGCTGAATATAATTAAAGTGACATTTTTTTTTTATTGTTTTATATTACGCCGGTAAATTATGTGTCCTTTTTCAATAACTTTTATAAGCAAATAAAGTAGTGCTTAATATAGTATGGTCATGGTCATACTGGATATTTAATTTAGAAAGTAAGTTGTCTGAGGCCTGTCGTGGCGCAGCGCACAAGCGTATGACTGTAACCGACAGGTTGTGGGTTCGATCCCCACTCGAGGAAATGAAATATTTAATATTTTCTATTTAAATATTTAATGTTTTCATTTCTTCTCTCTGGTACAAGGCAAAACACGACGTTGCTTTTCGCCACTCGCCGCCGTAATGCCTCAAATTCGGTGAAAAGTAAGGAACGGAAGTGAAACGGAGTGTCTTTACACTGGGTTCTCAAGTTCCCTCTGCCTACCCTGCCATGTGCGGGATACAGCGTGAAGCTGACTAAGTGAGTGAATAATAGTAAGTTGTCTCCATTTCCATTTCCACTTCCTCGTTATGGTAAAAGTGCAAAGCGAGGTGTTAAGTTTAACTAATGATGCAATGTCTCGATAATTAGACAGAAAGTGGGGAACGGAGTGTCTTAACACTAGGTTTTTTTCTGCATATCCAGGTAGTAAAGTACAGCATGGAGCAAAACATGTATTAAATAACTATGTGTATACTTTAATAAAACAGGATATATATTCCTCATAATCTCAAAAGTTATATAACTTTCCTATACATTAACGAACTTTGATCTTAGCTCCTTATAATATAACTGTAATGGACTCCCAAATTACACTCTAGGACATGAAAGCTGTAATAATCACAGCCATCCGAAGCTTGTTAACAAGTTAATTGACTATAAAGTGACACTTATTGCGAAAAATAAACAATGTGAACATACATACAGAAAAGAAAATATAATTTATATATTCAGAGAAATATTTTGTCTTGTATATTAATATATTCAAATCATACGTTTCAAAGTACTTTTCGTTTCATTAATTATGAATTAAAAAAATTTGTAGTTGAAAATAATGAAACAGAAATTCTATCTTTTATAAATCTAGAAGTTAGCTCGCCCGAGTGTCATTAATATTCAACATAAAGTCACTGACCTCACATCTAAGTTGCATCCTCGTGGTATCAATTTAATACTTAGCCGCAATTGCTGACAATGCTCCTTGTCTAATTAACTTGGGTGGATTTATCTCAGATAGATGCGAACGTTGACTTTACTAGGGAATTTAACGCACGTATATCTTTGAACTTTATTAAGTACTTACATATATTATAATGAAGGCCCTCTATATCATGGTGGCAGTTATTAACAGAAACTGTCCCACCGAGACACTATGTAGTAAATGTTAATAATTTATGTTTATAATAAATCTGTAATCGGTCAATGTCTGTACATGGAAGACATATTTTAAAAAATATTTTATCTCTTAAATTTTTTGTCTGTTTGTCTGTACGTTTGTACGATTTCAGCTAGGCAAATTTCGGCTAGGCCCATTTTAATGCAGTTCTCACTATTAGGTATATTTTGGCAATTTTCCCTAACGTTGTAAATATTTTCAATGTATAAAAATTATCTTAAAAGTGATAATGTTATTAGAACAAGAAATACATGGAGATTAGTAAATAACATAATGTATTACAAGCGGGCGAAGCCGATACTAATTAATAAATCTATTAACATTTGTCCTGGTAGTGACCAAATATACTTAATAATTACTACGCTATAACATATAACCGTTATAATTCGAGCACCCAACACGCAATGTCTATAAAAATGTATGCAATATTATAAGAACAGTTAGAAAAAGAGAACGGTTACAAAAAATATTATATCTATATTTCTACACTATCACTTAAATATTCCATATATTGATGGATACTTTCGAATTAATTCAAAACCTGTCGAGAACTATAGGCAGAGTTCGTGTATCGACAACTATAAAAGCTTTTGCATGTTAGGTGTAAACGCAGCATTAGACGTCACACGTTCCACAAATATTTTATTTTTATTTTTCTGCAGGATATTTTTTTTCGTTTATATGTTTGTATTTACTTACAAATTATGTGAGTAATGATTTAAATAACCTTGTATATAATATGTAAATATTAAATACCAAGTGCACCGGAAGCTATACCAATTAGAGTTAAACAAGGTTTATGCCTTAAAAAATATTAAAATTTCCCTTCCACGAGCAAAAACCTCACATATAAGACTTGTCTCTAACCAACAGACGAGCTCATAAAATTGAATATTTACGTGTGTTACGGCACACACCCTACTCAGGAATAAATTGGATGTCAAACAATGTACATAAGCACTGAGAGTTTAGTACAAGCTGCGGTGGCCAAGATACTGTACACGATTTATCGTAGGTAGTGGAAGAAAACATTGCGTGACAACAAGCATTAAAATTGTCCCTGCTTGCTCGTTTCTACGCTAAGAAGTTCTTTTAATCTCAACGCAACTAATTTATAGAAAATATTTTTTAGCTTCCCGCAGTACAGGAGACAGACAGACAGGGCAAGCAGTGGAATTTAGGACCACAGTGTTAATAAACTCTGTTTCATTTCTTTCTTTTCGCCAAGTTTGAAATATTGCCCCACAACCTATGGCATTTCCAGTCGCACGCTTGTGCCTTTGCGCCAAGTCAGGCCTCAACAATTTATATAAAAATTATACAACAACAGTGGTCTTATGAAAGGAAAGACAGAATCTCATGATATGCCAAGTGTTGCTACATTTGGCTCTGCGCACTTTGTGCTTATAATATAAAACAAAAGCTACAAAGGCTTGAGATAAAAACTCTCTGCACGGGTCAGTAGTAAAGCTGGCAACAATCGTAAAACTAACGTGTGATTGTTACTGGGGCTCAAACATTTTGATGAGGCAAAGCTTTTTAACAGTCAGCACAAAACTGTAACTATGGCATTTAAATTTCTCTTCTAATTTTCATTATGATTTTATTTTGTATTAATCTCTAGTATATATATATAGTTAAATTTCTTTAATTACTTATTTATATCTTTACGTGCTCTGAATTTTATTTTTCTTTTAGTCAGTCAGTACGACGAAAAATCCAAAAACTTAATCTGCGCAGTTTTCTACGTTGACCTCAGGGCGGCCATGACTCGTCAGCTGTACTATGCCTAAACTATTTACGACGTCGGGTCCACCCTCCATTAACCATTCCATACAAAATTCCATACATAACAAACATACTCGTAAGTGGAATAGTGACTGACGTAAGGTCACGATGCCGCCTTGTTGCTGATGACATTAACTAATTACCTTCACTTAATTACAACGCTCCTAATTTATTATGTTAATCAGCCCTGCATACTTATCGTTCAAGGTTTCTATGGCAATATTAAACATTTAATTTTTACTATCGTTATATACTAGACAATTGAGTTTCGGAATTAAATTTGCAATATCTCTAAAATTATTGGGAAAATGGGGAACAAAATGTGTTAATACAAGGCCGTTTTTATTTTCACTGTTATTTAGTAGACATTGGATAGACAGAAGCTTTACTGATTTTACTTTTCCCTAAGATAAGAAATGTAGCTTATAGTTGTACTAATATATATTTCAGCCTTTCCGAAATACTCGTAACTTCTAAACAAATGTATCCTCATAAATATTTTAATAAGCAAAAGTTTCGATAGAACTTAAACGCGAAACTAAAAATCTATTGATTGTTACCCCAGTGTAGTGTTCTAAAAGTGTAACTGATTGACCGTCCCACGTGTATTCTCGCGATTTGAAAACCTAGCAATCCGAAAGAATCACGTAAATAATTCTTCTTTATTTCAAACTAAGCAAAAAATAATATTTAATAATAATAGCGATAGAAAAGACTCAAGGGCTTTTAGAAACCAAAGATTGTCAAGGGACGCGGGTTCGGGTGTCCCTCTACGTTTAAACTTTTATACGTTTCTAAATAATTTTCATCCCTTAGTACCAACATTCATATATAACTAAAAAATGTTTATCAATATTTCATATGTATTATAAGGCAAGCATATGGCACAATGTTAAAATACTCTTTTTCCCATTTTCCGTCTAAGATAAACATTGCATGTTTGACGAAACTTAACGCCGCCTTTATCCTGTTACTGGAGTGAGGGAAATGAAAAAACTTCATTGCAATATAAAGAGAATCGAACCATTGAAGCGTCGCCATTGCAGCCACAGGTAGCCGCTGTGCCACTACGATCTTTATGAAATATAATTGTATCCGAAATAAAATAGTTCTTACAATTGATACAAGTAAAATGTTATTTTCAACGAAAAATGACACTAACATATGGCCTGTGATTTATTTTCGTTGAACGTTAATACCAGCTGAATTATATTTTGTTTGCAATGTCGCTAAAAAGCTCATGTTGAAAACCAATAAAGAACTACCGCGCAATGTATCGATTTCCAGCGGAAAATACATAACGTCATAGTTTAAATTATATTCACTTATGTTCAAGAGATCAGAACTTGAGATGATTAAAACTTTTCCTTGGCATCTAAGTGATAGTTAATTTTTAATTATGTAGGTACTTATTAATGCAATTTAAATGACGATCGTTGATGTTCAAAGAGACCTGTCGTAATGCAGATATGACTATTACAGTGAAAGGTTGTGGAATGGACAACCACGAGGAAATGAATTAATTTCTTCGCTCTGGTAACAAGGCTAAGCGCGGCGTTGAGTTATGTTACTCAAAACTCAAATGTCTCAAATTTGATGAAAAGTGGCAAACGAAACTGTCGTAACACTAGGTTCCCAAGTTCCCTCAGCCTACCCTGCAATGCAAGAAAAACTATATAAATACTTTATATAGCAAATAACTAAACATATCAATTGAAGGTAATTATTACTTTTAAGGCAACCTGCAATGTTAATAGAAGCATTAGACGTTATAATTGACAGCCGACACTAGAGCACCATAAATGTCGAGCGTAAATTTATAATGAAGGAACAACCGTTTACAGCTTTATCGATGAATAAAGATTATTATTAGAAGAGAAATTCTCGAGTTTATTGTATTAAGTGTGATTTATTGAACCCACAAAACCTGTCACTTCTAAAGTCTCACGCTTTTACCTAAAATGCTCTTTGAATTTCTCCCTAAAAGAGACAAAATTAAATAATATAATTTTAATGCTAAATAGATAGAAAAAATACTAAACAATATAAAAGTCATGATATGCATTTGTATAATATGTAGAAAAAATAAATTAAAGAATATAATTTTAATATTCGCTCACTCAGCTTCACGCTATATCCCACACATGGCAGCGTAGGCAGAAGGAACTTGGGAACCTAGTGTTAAGACACTTCGTTCCGCTTCTGTTACCCACTTGAGGCATTGCGTGTTGAGTGGCGGAACTCAACGCCGCGTTTTGCCTTGTACGAGAGTGAAAAAATGAAAACATTAAATATTTAAATTGAAAATATTAAATATCTAATTTCGTCGAGTGGAGATTGAGCCTAGAGTCTCTCGGTTACAGTCACACGCTTGTGCCGCTGCGCCACAACAGGCCTATTTTAATTTATTTAATATTAAATAAATAAAAAATACTAAAACATATGAAAATCACAAGGCAACAAACAAACTCTAAGCTTTTTTGTTGAATGTCTCCTTACTTTACGTCCACAGTAGAGCACAGATGCGCATTAATAACAAAGTTGTTCACTTGTTTTATGTTGTTTTTTAACTATTAAACTGTGTCATTGGGAATAACAGATTTATTGGAATATAACTTTCTATCTCTTATTTTTTTTATAATAACACATGGTAAGATAGTTCGAGGGAACCTGGGGAGCCAGTGTTAAAACATTCCGTTCCCCACTTGCCGAATTTGAGGCATTGTGTGAGTGGCGGAACCCAACGCCGCACTTTTACCTTATTAGCAGAGCGAAGAAATGAGAAATGAAAAATATTAAACATTTTATTTCTTCATGTAGAGATGAACCTACTAGCTGTCGTGTTTACAATCCTGGGTTGTAAACACGACAGCTAGTAGGTTAATCTCTACATGAAGAAATAGCACGGTAGCACCTCAGGAGTACCTGGGTACTCCTGAGGTGCTACTGTGCTACTGAATCTATGACAGGCCTCAAAGAAAAAAATCTTAACATTATATTTACATATATGTTTCTTAACATGCCAGTATTACGAGGTTTTCGAGTATATTCCTATCATATTTAAATATTTAATGTTTTCATTTTTTCGCTCTGGTGCCAAGGGCAAGCGCGGCGTTGAGTTCCGCCATTTAACACGCATTTCCTCAAAATATAATGTACTAGTATCCATATCCATATTTATTTTTACACAAAGTAACAAAACAATAACGTTCACATAAAAATGAAAGTTTTATCATAAACCGACCGGCAATGATTCTCATTTTATAACGCCACCACTAACCATTTACTCCATTTTACTTTTTATTTTTTCCAATAAAGTTTTTAATGTAATATTGCGAAACTAAGATGTAGTGTCACCGACTAACTTTGAAAGTGGCTACTCGTTCGCTAGGTCTAGACATCTACAAAGTTATTCACTTAAGCGGACGCAGTAAGCGAAAAGTAGTTATATTTCTGGCATTTATTTCTTTTGTTACATTTTAATCAATTAATTCTTATTTTGCTTTTTTTTCGGTCCGCAAATCGCCACAAGATAGCCTAATACAGCGTGAAGCTATAAAAATAATCATGAATTATGAAATACACATACTTAAGAACTACATAGTTAAAATAGTAATGCATCTTCAAATTCAGTTTCACTGTTCTCATACTTAACCAAGAAGTAATTTAATAATGTTATACTCAGAACCAGCTAATCGGGTTAGGAGACGTGTAACTTCAGCATGTGGAACGAAAATATCCTTGACATGGCTGGTCTGCTTCAAACATTTACATATTACTTAACGCCCTTAAAGAAATTTTATGAAAACGTGAAAACAAAAGGAATTATTTCATTATAAATATATTATATCAATAAAATTCTGATACAGGCAGAGAGAATTTAGGAATCAAGTTGTGAGACACTCAGTTCCCCACTTTTTGCCATTGCGTATTGAGTAGCGCAACTTAACGCCGCGCTTTGAGCTACTAAGTAATAATCATTATTATTTCTTAATTAGAGCCATCATTATTATTTCTTACCTATAGCGCAATAGAATAGCGTCTGATTGTAATCGTGATGGTTTTGAGTTCGATCTCTAATGGGGGGATTTAATTGACAATTATTTATACATCCCCGTTCTAACAAAACATAACGCGGCGTTGAATCGTGCTTTTCTACACATGATGTATCGTATCAAAAAGAAGAAACATCAGATATACACAAGGATCTTTCTGCCTTTCCTAAAGAAAATAATCACATCGCATCCCATATATTCATACTTAAATATTAAAATAAATAAAAGTACATGTAATAGAACACGTAAGGTACATAAAATTAACTACCTATGAGAAATATGTTGGGAAAAGGTCTAAAAGTAAATAGTTTCGACGATAAGATCTTTCTAAGTGCCTATTTATATGCGGCTATTACCTAGACAGAGCATAAAGGGAGGAGCTTTGATTTTTACAATCTACAATAAACTTTGTTAAATTGTACGTAAATAAAGGAGATTGTAAGTAAGAAAAAGGAAATTTACTTATATAAGACATTTTAAAAATCTTAATTAAGGAAAAAAAGTTTTATTTATTGAAACTGCTTTCTAGACAATAGTAAGTTTTTCGAAATTAATTCCCGTAGGGAAGTACATTTCTTCTAAAAGTTGACAAATATAAATTTTCAGTCCTTTTAAATTATCTTTTGTTAGATATGTTAATATTTCCATTTATATTATTTTTTATTTTTATTCAGTTTGGCCACGAAAAGTAATATGAGACATAGATTTTGAATACGTAGCAAATTTCATACAAAGCGACATCATAATCTTTTGATTGTGTTGACTTCAAAGCTTAACTTTTTCTAAGCTCGAAGGGACCGTAGAACTGTATTTAATATTAATCTTTACTTGCCGGACATACAACGTAGTGATCCTTTAGAGATTCCCTTTTATCTTTTGAGGTTCAGAAACCTAAAAGGTGGTTATCTCGTCTTCATCCTTCTCATTTCTTGAAAAGACTTTCATTTATCGAGCACTAAGGATCTGGGTAAATATTATTTCTACGTCATTAAAACTTCTAAGAAGTAAATAAAGGCAGCTATATCAAAGCGCATTCGGCCTTCGACTGTTCTTATAACAGCGTTGTCATGGCAATCAGTGATCTGTATAACAATTCATACATCTACAGTCATTACTTTTAGCTACTGCACGCTTGAGGCCGTCCTGGCTCAGTGGTAGCGTGACAAGCGTGTGACTGTAATCATGACAGTTATGGCTCTCCTGGAATAATACTCAGGGTATAAGTAATACGGGTGGTGGATTTGAGACACATCTGTTCTTTGTTTATCTTTGCTCTCAGTAGCAAAGATAAACAAATAACAGATGTGTCTCAAATCCACCACCCGTATTACGCACTATCACGCAAGTTCTACAGAAAATAAGGAAAAGAGTGCCTTAACCCTAGGATTCTTTAGCCTACCCTACCATATGAGGGATACAGCGTGAAAGTAACAAAACTATACAGACTACTGATTGTCGAAAATATTAACACCTACGTAACTTACTAATATCCGATATCAGAGCAAGACAATATAAGTATCTACTTATAATGTCTTAGTCGAAATTCAGTTCGAACCATGAATACTATAATTTGTATCTTGAAGAGAGAAAATCGCAATGACACGCTATTGAACTCGGTTAAGCGGAAGAAGTTAGGCACGGCATTCGTTGGATACTAAAGTTTTATGATCCGCGATATACCCTATGTACTAAACTACAATATAATCTGTATTTATATCAAGTATCAATATCTAAAACTTAACATTTAAAACTGTTATATTTTATATATATATGTAGGTATAAGATACTGTGGCGTAGGGGCACAAGCCTGTGGCGGTAATATAACAATTTCACGCTGTATCCCGCACATGGCAATCTAGTGTTAACTTGTTCCGTTCCCAAAATGGGGCGTTGCGTGGTGCCGCGCTTTGCCTTGTTGAGCGAGGAAATGAAAACATTAAATATATTGAAAATATTGAATATTTTATTTCTTCAAGTGAGGATCGAACCCACAACCTGTCTTCATGCTTGTGCCCCTGATCCACTATACGCCTTCTATAAATAGAGATAAAATAATAGAAAATCTATAAGACACTTTAGTTAAGACGTTACATAAATCTGAAACGGTAACAAGTTAACGGTACCAAGGACAGCCGCGCCTGTACCTTGACCAGCGGAATCAGGACGGCTGTTAGTAAGTAGGTGCAGTACGATTTGTTCTGTTAGTTTACTCCAAAAAGCTCCAATGCACCTAAATATATTATTTCATAGAAAATATTACTAGCATTTAAAACAATATTATGACCTAGTTTCGCTATTTGCCGCATGACCTAGAAGAATATTATATTATTCATCTCTATTATAAAATAAGCTTTAATTTATTCATTTTTAATTAAGTCTATTCATGAAAGCTCGTTACTGTTTATTACCAGTTGATATCAATAAATTATTTCATGGACTAACCTACTAATAATACAAATTGTAAATATTACTATGAACAATAATGTGAATCAAAAGCGTATGTCATGTAAATTAATCTTTAAGAATGTATTACAAGTCAACGAGTTTCAGTTTCATGTTGTAGAAAACTTCGCTTTTTTATCGTTTTTTATTATCACAACGAGGAGCAATTTCGGAGCAAATATTTTCGTCGAAGATTCTAGAATAAAGGCCGCGCGGGCGGAAAATAAGATGAAATTGAATCTACGTCCCCGTTGATATAAATTAGGGTTGGACTTGGTGACGTTTTTCGATGCCTACGAAATGATGCTTTGTATATTTTACCACCAGCTGTGTCTAAAATATATTAGTGTTTGTTTTAAATGCAACACAGTGTTTGGACTTTAAGTATAAACTAAATTTTGTGGGCTTTAGGTAGAGAAAACAAATTTTTATTATTCAAATCGAGAAGATAGAAAAAATTAATACAAATTTCCATACATGGTAGACACAGTGTGAAATTCTAAATTATAAAAGGCAATACGTTTTCTTAATTCTCTTTTTAATTTGTATTGCGATTCCAAAATATAATTAGTTTTTGACGGCCCCGTTCTACGCATTTTCATATAAGTACTTACTTACACTTTAATACACATCATACACACCTGTACAAACAAATCAAGTATGATCGTTTGTCAATACATTTTACCAACAACCAGCACATTATTTCTAGGAATAATGCCAAGCATGACATACAAGTACTATAACGTTTCCTTTCGCTTGCTCATGTTTAATTCAAAGTTATTTAACATATTGCCACCATAATAATAGAAAGCCAGTTATCATAACTGAGCCGATACACTCTATTTAATTGAGTTAACATACGTGTAGCGTTTATTATTTTTCTTTATTTCACGGTACACACAGTTTCACGCTGTATCCCGCATGTAGCAGGGTAGGCTAGGGAGTCTAGTATTAAGGCACTGCGTTTTTCACTTTCTGCCAAATTCCGAGGCATTAAGTGATGAGTGGCGAAGCAGATCAAAGAGATGAAAATATTAAATATTTCATTTCCTCGAGTGGGAATTGAACCTACGTTCACACGCTCGTTCCTGCGCCATCATAGGCCTCCAAATTTTAGATTAATGATATATAATATTAATTAAAAGAAAGGTAACAATAAAATAAATTGAGATAAGCCTAAATAAATTTGACGAAGCTAATTAAGGTCAGTACGTTGGTTTGGATCTATTTTTTCAAGTTGATCCCCGCCCCGTGATGGAAACAATTTTTTATATTAAAACAATTAAAATTATAGAACTGATTAACAAAGTATTTTATTTTATATACCAACGCATTTTAGAAATACATGAAGAAGGAAAATGTTATCCTAACATAATTATTAATATACCACTTAGCTGTATAAGGATAATAACAAGTAAAATCTAGAATAGCAAAATATGTTACAAAACAGGCTATAATTAAACGTAATAAATTAAAATTCCAATATAATAAAATAAAATAATAAAAAAAAACAAAAAAAAACTTACAAGTGGCTACCATGAAGATAACTTAAAAAAAACTCGTGCCAAAAAATTATACGCGACACATTCAGCTCCTGCAAACAAAAGAAAATAAAGAAAATAACAAAAAAAAAATTACAAAAAATATAAATATTTCTTAAATAATAATCTTAAATCAAAATGAAAAAAATAAGAAATATATAATATATAAATAAAAATAATCTTCAACTAAAATGAAAATAAACAACAAATATATAATATATAAATATTAATGATCTTTGACCAAAATTAACATAAATATATTATTTGTACGTGTTTGTGTTTTTATAAAAATGACCTAATTAAAGACATAGTGGTGTAACGGTGCAGTGTCGGACTGCACGATACGCGACGATTAAAGATTCGATTCCATTCTGAGGATGAATCATTTTCATTTCTTAGATGGGTAACAAGACAAAGCGCAGCGTTGAGTTACGTCACACAGCCATTTCTCAATATCTCGAATATGATACGACATGTCTTAACACTAGATTTCCTCTGCCTACCCTGCTATATGTAGGACAAAGGGGAAATCAAAAGAAATAAGATTATTTCTTTAGCTAAATCATATAAAACTATATTTACTAAAAGCTAAGAGGTCATAATTTCTTTATAAAAAAATTCTATTTCTTACGAAACAACCCTTCTGTGGATTGATTTCGTAACGCGCTTCGCACGTTATTCAAATAATCAGTATTAAACCATAAAAGTGTAAAAACAAGTGTAAGTAGTTTTCTTGATCATATAAGTTATCACCTTAAGTCTACTTAGCGAAGGTATTTGTAGTCGATACGTTTTCTCCTGAGAAAGTAAAAGACATTAACGACCTGATTGACATACTCGTAAAATTCTTAATACATAGTACTTGTCGTTATAAGTTTAATAAATAATTTAAAAGATTTTCTTTTGCAATTATTAATAAAAATAATTTTAAGACAAATATAATATATATATATATATATATATATATGTATATATATATATATATATATATATATATATATATATATATATATATATATATATATATATATATATATATATATATATACATATATATATATATATATATATATATATATATATATATATATATATATATATATATATATATATATATATAAATAAGTGTACAGTTCAAAGAAGAAATTAATGTTTTAGTGATGTAGTGTTTATACATAAACAAATTATCATATTATTATTGCCGATGTCATCACGTCATTTTAAAAAGTAAACATTTAAATAAAAATACAATGCATAGCGGTGAACTAAATTATACCATCTCCAATGCACACGGCTATTTCCTAGCGTTATATTTAAATCCTTTTATCTTCTCCCGTCCGGATGCCGTAAAAAGGGATTCGCGCCACATGCACATTCTACGGATACGGGTGTTACGAGAAACCTTAGTTATTTCGAAAACATTTATTAAGGAATAAAACAGTTTAAAATGTATATACCTATATATAAATATTGACTATATAACTTAGAATAAAAAAACCTATAAAATGTCTTTTTGCCCTAGAAATTGTAATTAAAATTTATTTAAGTATAGTAAATTATTATAAATACCTATAAATACGTATAAATATACACATATGTTAATTACTTAGTTATTTAAAACAATATAAATCTAAAATAACCATTGCATCCGGTCCGTTTATGCGGAAGTAAAAATCATAGGATCCTTCGTTATCCGTTGGCGGAAATAGAAAACGTTTGAGGGTTGATAAAAACTAATGCTCAATATCAGTTCCTTATATATCCTGTGCCAGGATTTTTGTCCCACGATAGTATTGTGTTAGGCAAAAAGGCAGAACGAGATGCGCTTATCGCAAAGAATTATTTTATTATTATAAATTTAGAATATTTGAAATGATGTCTGTCTGATAGTTACTTTGTGGTATATTTTATATAAATCTTCTACATATAATTTTGCTAGAGAGTATGCAATTTGTTTTTTACTGACTCAGCTTCGCTGCCCACTTTTAGCCGAATTTGAGGCATTGCGTGTTGAGTGCGGAACTCAACGCCGCGTTTTTCCTTGTACCAGAGCAAAGAAATGAAACATTAGGTATGTCAATTGAAAATATATTATTTCCTCGATTGGGGATCGAACCCAGAACCTGTCGGTTACAGTCACACGCTTGTGCCGCTGCGCCAGAACAGGCCTCGACACTGACATATACTTTATACAAAATATTATTAATAATAAGATAAAAAAGATATTTAAAAAAAATATTAAAAATACTGTCCTGATCGATAATATATTTTCTACTGACAGTTTATCATACCAGTTTATCATGTCTATTGAAACATGTTGTGTTAATGCCGTTAATAAGGAATAAAGATATGTTTAGCTTTTCATATTTTCTGTTTTATATCCTATTTTCCTGTTTGTTAAGGAAGATATTATTATGTGATGTTTGTATATTTGTATGTATGTACGCATGTATGATGGTCATTACTATACACCTTACCGTAAAACTAAATAATTATTCTTTAAATTACAAACTACAGTATTAAAGGATGAGTATAAGCTGTATAAATTATACTTTTTGACTTTTAATAAATATTTTCAATTTAAATATTTAATGTTTTCATTTCTGCGGCGTTGAGTTCCGCCACTCAAATTTTACAAAACAAAGTTAATGGATGAAACTGGATGATATTATATTTGTATATACATTCACTCACTCACTCAGCTTCACGCTGTATCCAGTATATGCATATGGCAGGGTAGACAGAGGAAACTTGGGAACCTAGTGTTAAGACGCTACGTTCCACTTCCGTTCTCCACCTTCCGCCGTATTTGAGGCATTGCGTCAAAATCAAATATTTTATTTTATTTAAAATATTAAATATTTGATATTTGAGCGGCGAAGAAATGAAAATATTAAATATTTAAATTGAAAATATTAAATATTTCATTTCCTCGAGTGGGGATCGAACACACAACCTGTCGGTTGCAATCACACGCTTGTGCCGCTGCGCCACGACAGGCCACAAACATAAACAAACTGCGCCAATCTCAGGAACCACTATTTCGAATTAGAAAATGACTTTTGTCTTAGATAGTCAATATTAAGTATGGGTAGACATTATTGGTGAAAAACCCACTATACTTATGTACCGAGTCACTTCCGCATTTAGAATGAGCCGTGTTGTCATACAATATTCAATTAATAGTTATTTTTCAAATGACCACGGGTTCGAAGCAGCTGTAGAAAAATAGTATGTACCTGCATACAACTTATTATCAAAATATTTAAAGTGAAACATTTTAAAGACAATTAAAGTATATCAAAATTTTTGCCTCATCTCAAAGCGCATTTTATAAATTTTATATAGCGAAGTCTGCATTTTGACCGTCCGGTCTCAAGTTATAAATACCATGAATTAAAGCCCGTGAGTCATTAGGAAGAGGTAAAAATACTTTGATGCTGCACAGGACAGCTAATGCAGGTGGTAGCTATAAACATTATTGGGATATTCACTTATGACTCATAACTTCTTTTATGTGCAAGATATAAAACAAAATAAATAATTTCTTTTGATAAAGGGCTGTAAATAAGTGTTAGTAAATATTTATCGGATCGTCGGTTGTGAATAACATACGATTATTGTTAGTTCGTTGGTTCTAATTCCAGTCGGGTTATTTATTATTATTTCAAACTTTCAAGCCTAACTAATAAAATAGGCTTGACCAAACCTTTGCATTTTTTTACTGCTCAAAAAGGAATAAATTTATGAGAGGAAAAAATTATATATATTTAATTCGTAATGTAGGAGTAAAGATAGATACTTAAAACCAATATAAAAATCATGTTCTTTTTTAGTTTTGTGGTAAATCAATGAATACAAATGTGGTATATAAAAATATATGGCCAAGTTGTAACCAAACGTATACACCATTAAATATTAACTGACCGTTGAATTTTAAACGTTCTTCTGTCTGAACAAGTTTTGTATGATAATAATAAATATTTATTGGCATAAATTGTTAAAAATACATAAAATCTGTTACCTATCAAAATTCTTTTAAAATGCAAATCGAGTAATACTATCGCATGGAAGGCAGAGGGAGGGATTTAAATATGAGTACTGTAAGAAAAAAAAGAAATGCTAGAGAGCAGTTCTCGTTATATGTTATTTTCTATGGAATATATTTTACCATCAACCTAATAAAAGGAAATTCAGTAAAATGCATTACTAAGAGTGAAATCCAATATTTAGAAACATTTTTAAAATGATTTCCACACTTTTAAAAGCATTATTTCCATACACATTAAATTTCACACCTAAAAATTTAACTTAAATTAGCGAATACTAATAATTATGAAAAATTCTAAAAATTATATTATATAAGAAAGATATTCATATAAATAATCTATTGTAGAAATTGTATAGTATGTATGAGTGTACATGACGGTTACCTATTGGCAAGCATCCTCCTCATCTTGCCACTTAATTTAAATAAAAATATATTGTCTCTACCGCTATGACGTATAGTCGGTGCAAATATAACGACTTATTTAAATTTCCGAATAAATCACACTTTGCAAAAACGGAATAAAATTGTAAAATCTTACACGTGCGTGAGAATATTTAATTTTCTTTAACCAAGATGGTTACGGTGCTTGAGTACAAATGCACTCCTAGTTCAGTTTACTTGTGAATTTTGTAGCTTCACTTTTGTGTCCTGTAAAAAGCCGGTAAGGCAAAAAAAAGTTAGTGTTAAGATTTTTTCGCCCAATTTCTGAAACGATACCAATGCAAATAATTATTTTCTCTTATTTCTATTTCTTTCTCTTATTTGTAAATAATTATTTTCTCTTATTTCTATTTCTTTCTCTTATTTGTAAATAATTATTTTCTCTTATTTTTGATTATCTCGAGTGAACATTGGACGAGTAACCGTATTTAAATTTAAAACCGTATCTAAACACGCCCAGTTACTATTATATAAATAAAATTCCGAAGTTGGGAATATTCAATTGATTTTCCTTATTTAAGTTTCAGTGCTACGTAGCATACTGTAATATATTTCATTTTGACATATTGTGTTGCGTGTTAATAAAAGCGTGTTAAATATGGCACACTTTTGTCAAACCAAGCTGAGATCTTTAATTTTTTAATGTAATGAATCTCCGTAACGGATTTGGATTCACGACCAACGTACTAATTAAAATGAATTTTAAATGTCACAGGGATATAAGACATTTAACAGTTACGTAATTTGAAGCAAGTTGTGGCGCAACGCAGGTGCGACTGTAAAATGTTCAAGTTGTGGGTATGATCTTCACTCGATAAGTGATATATTATTTTCGCTCTCGTAACAAGACAAAGCGCGGCGTTGGGTTCCGCCACTAAACACGCAATACGTCGAAAAGTGAGGAACAGAATGGAGTGACTTAAGTAGGTTCCTAAGTTCCCTCTGCGCTATGTACGAAATTCAGCATGAAGCTAAAATTTTCCAAATAATTACAAAAAAAAATCTTTATAGATTACAAATAGTTATATTAAAACATATTCTTTCACAAAATCCACATAGAAAATATAAGCCTGTATTCTAATTATATGTATTCAGAAAAATCTTTTCAGTATTCTCATAATTTACTTTGAACGCTTGCAACCCTGAACTAAATCTCATTCAAGTTAATGTGTTAGATCTCTTTTTTTTATTTATAATGAATTTACTTCTGAAGCTATGGTACTTGGCGGTCGCCTTGAAGGTCGTCTCGGGTAGTTTTCTAAGGAGCTTTAATAAAATTGATGTTAATCAAATTGTTCCTACTCGGAATAATGAATTATTTTCATTGCTTCGATCTGATGCAAGACGATGAGGCCCGCAATATATTTGGAAATTATATGTGTTTGTAAATTTTTGTGTTCGTATTATACAATTTTAACATATTTAGCCAATTTCAATATTTTAATATTAGTTTTGTGAGCTTTATTGAAAGGTTTAACTACTTTTATATTACAAATAAACAATTGTGTTTTAATTTCTTTTTAAGAATCAAAATTCTTATTTAGAGAAATCCCATCCCTAACTTGGCAGGGTAGGCAGAGGGAACTCGGGAACCTAGTGTTAAGACACTCCGTTCACATGTAATCTAAAATTGTGTAACTAACATTGTTTGCAATAAGAAATTTGGGATATTAATATTAACTAAACATGATAAGAATATAAATTTGATATTCATAAAGTAAAAGATGTCGTTTTTTTATACGTTTTCTAAATAAAAATATTATTCTTTTCCACGTTTAGGAAATATCACAAGTTTTCTAGTACATTTCATAGGCATCCTAGACAATAGTCTAAATTAATTAAATTAATTGATGCATTTTTTTTTAGCTTGACGCAGTATCCCACACGAGGTGGGGTAGGCAGAGGGAACCCGGGAACCTAGTGTTAAGACACTCCGTTCCACTTCCGTTCCCCATTTTCCGCCGAATTTGAGGCATTGCGTGTTGAGAGGCGGAACTCAACGCCGCGCTTTGCCTTATTACTAGAGTGAAGAAATAAAACATTAAATATTTAAATTGAAAATATTAAATATTTCATTTCCTCGAGTGGGGATCGAAACCAGAACCTGCCGGTTACAGTCACACGCTTGTGCCGCTGCGCCACGACAGGCCTCGATTGATGCATAATATGGCATAATATTCTAAATTTAAGAATAACCCTATGTTCTTATAGTTAAAACATTTATGACACGAGTGGCATTTGGAGAACAAAATAATGTATTGCTGCGAGTGATATGTGTGGGCTTAAAATCAATATTGAAAAAAAAAACTAAAGTAATAAGAATCAATTTTACATAACATTCGTTTACATGATGTGTAAAATAATGTAAATCGTGCAACATGGTTTGTTTACATCATTAATTTTCCTCAGACATCACGTACTTGTTATTATAAAGCAATTTTAATTTAAATAATATATAAATATCTAAATATTATAAATGAAAAAGAACATTCTAGAAATATATAATATTTTAAAATGATTTTGATATTGCTATAATGGTTAAAAGCTAGATGGGGTCTATCGTGGCGCAGAGGTACAAGCGTGCGACTGTAAAAGCGGCAGATTGTGGGTTCGAGGTGGAAATTAATTATTTCATACGTGTATTTCTTCGCTCTGATAAAAAGACAAAAGGCGGCGTTGAGTTCCGCCACAAGTTCAGCGGAGAGATAGCGGTAAACGGAACAGAGTGTCCTAACACTATGTTCGCAAGTTTCTTTTGCAGCAGGATGTAACTTAAAACTAGAGGCAGTGTAAATAAAGTAATTATATTTAAACTTTCTGCAATATGAGTTAATAAATAATGTACATAAACACGACATTTCAACTCATTACTTTATACTTTTAAAGCGTTGAAGCACTAGCCATTATCTATTTAGTAAATTAAAATTGTGAAGTATAGTTTTTAGTTAAAATCCTATTTACGAATGTTATTTTTATGTATGTATGTGCTTTTCATTTCACAGTTTAGCTTATGTAAGTGTAACAAATGTTTACTAATATTATAATCTAAATATTTTTACTACACATTTTTTTAAACTGACATGCCTTTTGCCTATTAAACTAATTAGGCCTATTAACTTTACGCCATAATAAATGTTATAGGTACAATATTCTTTAAATTATTGTATTTAAGAACAAAACTGTAAATCGGTATTTCGAATAGGTAATAACGAAATAAGAAAATGTAGAGTAGTTTGTAAAAAAAATAATATATTTTTATTATAACTACAAATTTTTACATGTTATATCAAATTTCTGAATTATTATATCAATTGAGGCCTGTCGTGGCGCAGCGGCAAAAGAATGTAACTGTAACCGACAGGTTCTGGGTTTGATCCCCAGTCGAGGAAATGAAATATTTAATATTTTCAATTTAAATATTTAATGTTTCATTTCTTCGCTCTGGTAATAAGGCAAAGCGCGGCGTTGAATTCCGCCACTCAACACGCAATGCCTAAAATTCGGCGGAAAGTGGGGAACGGAAGTGGAACGGAGTGTCTTAACACTAGGTTCCCGGGTTCCCTCTGCCTACCCTGCCTAGTGCGGGATACAGCGTGAAGGTATAAAAAAAATATATCAAATTTCTTACTGCCTGCCTGAATAAGTATACCGATAATTTACATTATACCATCAAAGAGTATTTCAAAACAATATCTTTTGTTTTGTAGATTTGACGCATCTATCCTTTTTTTGTTTTTGTTTTTTTCAGTTTTACGCGTTATCCCGCACATGGCAGAGCTGTACGCAGAGGCCTTGTGAACCTAGTGTTAAGATACATCGTTTTGCCACTTCTCACTGCATGTAGGCATTACGTGTTGAATGGAGGAACTTAACACCGCGTTTTGCCTTGTGAACAGAGCGAAGAAATGAAAACATTAAATATTTAGTATGAAAATATTAAATATTTTATTTCCTTTAGTGAGGATCGAACCCGCAACCTGTAGTATTTATAATCACACGTGTGTCCCTGCGCCATGACACACATTCACTTTGCGAAATTATTAATCAAGAAGAAATAATTTAATTAGTAATAACTATATAAATATTTTTAAAAAATGAAGAACAGACACATTAAATGAGCCACACGATTGCGTTAAAATTCATATGAACTATTAAACTTAAACGGCTCTAATAATATAATTTGTTTCTATGTTATGGTCGGTAAGCATTCATTGAATGGGACATGAGCAAATCATTTCACTTGACTTTCGAGAGTGGAGTAAAACCGTGTGACTATTATTACAATAACGAAAAACTGCTGCCACTGTTATTATTCATTAAGAATACGAATAATGGAGGCTATGTCTCAACAAAAAATATTTTACGTATAGCATTTCGTGGTTTTGGTTACGTAAACAGTTTATGCATTGAAAAGTAATTTTCAAATAAAGTTTGATATAAAAGGTATTGGGTGTGTAGTGGGTTCAGTTTTCACTTAATTATTTTCTTTATCTAGTTAAAGAAATTGTGGTTAACTACTCTACACTAGCTTAACACGCAATGTCTCGTTCGGATGCAATTCAGAAGTGGAGCACGAGATCAATGTAAAGTATAAAAAAAATATTTAAAATTATTATTATTTAAATCAAATTTTAAATAAAAAGAAAAACCGCATAAAAAACGCATTATTACCTCATGTTGGCAAACCGCTTGTGAGCCACAAGCACTTTATTTCAAATGCTAATCCGATAAAAACATAACCAAAGACAACCGCAATTAAAAAGCATTCAAATCAAAGTTTATTAATTCAGGAGCTGCGGTGGCATAGACAGACACACATATAAACATGTCAAACTTATAACACCTTTTTACGGAGGTTTAGGGATTAATAAATAAAGAATTTACTTTCTCATCTATTTATATACTACAATTTTTATAAATTTTAATATTTAAATTTTATTTAAAAAATAATTCATATATTCGTCGAAACACAATTTTTACTCGGAAATTCGTTCGTGTGTACAATGAATGACTTATGAATACACCTTGGTATTCCCATTTCTATGACAACACTTAGGAAAACATAAGAACTCGATAATTGTTGCGTGGTGTTAGCACTAGTCGTGACTTTAGCCAGCTTTATGAACTTAGGCACTAACTAAGCTAGCCCTTTTAATTTATTATCAACTTCTTTACATATAATTAAATAGTAATGGCTGTTTGTATATAAAATAAATTTCGGAAAAATTAGTAATGGGGACATTTATTGCCGTAATAACAAAAAATGTTATTAATTTTTTTGTCTGTTTGTCTTTGTGTTTGTTTACATTAATCTCTAACGGCTTAACCGATTAGTTTACACTACTGTAACTTCACTTAACATTCAGTGTTTATTTTATTTCAATCGATTGATTAATAATTAATAATTATAAAAAAATATCGTAATTAAAAAAACACAATTCAATGATAATGATATAAGATGTTTTCAAAATGATATTGATATTAGGCAAAATAAGTACCAAAATCAGATTAGTAAATTAATAATGGTCAAGTAAAAACGGGCGAAGCCGCAAGCGTTTCGCTAGTCTGTAGGTCGCCATTTAATAATAATAATCCAAGTAAATATAATATTAGCTCGATTAAAAGCTTATGACTTTTTTTTTTCTGAAATTATTTTATTATACAAAAATGCTTTTACATTAAATATCGATAAATTTGGCTATGTATAAAAAATGTTGCGTAGAAATAGTTTGTGAATAATTCTATATAACGAAATGTTAAGTCATTACACCGTCTTAACGTACTTTGCGTGTTAATGCTTAACTACAGTATTTATTGCCTATTTACATGGATTTACTTTAGTATTTCTTCGTACTTTACTGTTATACTTTTTAACCTCAGAAGTCCCGTCGTATATTAAATTATAATTTAATATTTAATATTATATTTTAAATAGCATTTATACTTGTAATAAAAATATTTTTGGTATTTACAGTAATTTAAGAACGTTGAGTTTTACCACTATTGAAAACATTATTCCGAAAAAAGCAAGAAAGAAATACGGATCATGTATTATAATTTATTTAGATTATCATTGCCGTCCCCAGTAAATAAATAATTCTCCTTATTTTTAATAATATCTTTGATTTTCGGAATTGTTACACACATTTTAAATGAAACATTTTACCAAAAATGTATAAAATTCTATATACGATTTTAATCAGGTTAAAACTGTTTAATTTAAATATTATTTTATAGATTGTTTCAAATTAATACAATATGAACAAATTCTTCGATTGATATATGAACACAGTCTAGATGAAACATAATAAGCGAATTCAACAAAGGCCGGCTCGCGGTAACAATGCCGGCGTCGGATTACGGTCACGTATCATACGAGTATACGTATAAGTTTGCATCAGATAATATTACCGAATGAATTTCAATATATGTAGTATTGATACTTTATAATTAAAACGTATATCATAATGATATGAAATTAATGAATATATTCATTTTTTTTTTTTCAAACATCTTCGTAATGCTGGGTTCACATATTAAAAGATATATACTTATATGTACGAGTATATAGTGAAAAGATTATGTATGGATGTGATCGTATATCCATATTGATTGGAGTTCTTAGACATGTAATCTAAAAAACGCGTATGCAAATTCTATTTTGGAGTTAGGCTTAGGTTATAGCCAGTTTTATTAAAATAAAACTGGCTATAACCTAAGCCCACCTGTCCGAAATAAATGTGACAGTAGTTACAATAGCTTACATTGAAAGGCTATAAGTATCCTTTTAAAATAAATAGACCTACTCGAAGAAATTAAATATGATAAATTATCAAATGTAATAATTTAATGTTTTCAATTAAAATCTAATAATGCAATTTTGAAGTACTGAAATCCAAATTACCGTTTTATACATACAAAATCCGCCATTAAAAATGTTTAGGCTTCCAGATGATTGTCGCTTTAAAGCAGTAGTTTAGTAATCAATGTTACAAACAAACGCAATGCCAAGCGTTGATTATATCGTTGAACTCGATTGCATTGAATAAACAAAGATATCAAATGCCGTTTGTTATTCCTTCATGTTTGTATTGAAATTTAAAATTGATTTACTTCATACCTGTTTGTGTACGGACGATATCGATGTTTTCTGTGCTGACTGCTCTAGTGCAAAATGCATTATGTTTATTGAAATAAGTGATAATATTTAAGTTTTCTGAGACCATATCAGAATTAATTACATCTTAATTTTTTGTAATTAACTTATTTGTCAAGCAACATTATTATGTAGGTAATGATTTTCTGCTTATATCCAAGACCTAATATAGGTACTTTTGTGATAAAATTAACTGCTGCAAGCATGGAACACATGTTAACGTACAACTCTAAAAACCTGTCTTCGGCACTTGAATAAATGAACCGATTTGAGTGCAGTTAGCTATATTTTCAAAAATCGTATTAGCAGATTGAGAGCTAAAAGTGCTTGACTTTGCCCAAATTAAAAAAAATATATTTTTTTTTTATGTATAAACATTAATGTATACCCAAGTCGAGTTTCAATTCAATACCTACCATATTTACAAACACCTAAGCAGATGCCTTCTAACTACCCCATAATTAAAAAAAACTAATATTAGTTAAAACAAGTTCGCTCTCACTAAATCTAAGTCTCTATGACATTTTAGATTTAAGAACAGGTCGTCTTGATATAATTCTTAATTAATTGACCGATACGGTACCGGAATAGCCACCGTTATAACAGTTATATATGATGCCAATTTGGATCGTATTTTAAATTGATCTACACGAATTTGTCGTCCGCAACGTGATGAATAGTTAGATGGAAGTGACATGGGAGCATTGTGACCTATTTACTGCCCGAAACCTTGTTACTGAAGTGTTATACGAATATATTACATATGCGATGGCGATAAATTCTGTCACTTAACACGCAATGTCTTTAAAACTGGGTGAAAGCCATAAGGTGAGAGCGGAATGTTGCCGCTGCTTATCATGCATTTCGGGAAAAGCGTAAAAACATCGTTTTTATTATGTACCTTAACAATAATTACGTAAAGTTGAGTTCGACACTTTAAAATTACGTACATTTATGGTTAATCTATATATAATTTAATATACAATGTACACCGTAAATTGTATTTTAAAAAGAAAAAAAAGTGTTTTAATTTTATCATTTTTAGTGTCATTCAGCTCTTTGTGGTTTGCGATAAGCAATGTGTAAGAAATAGACAATGGAAAGGAAATAATAGTATAATATTCAATTTTCAACCAAAAGAAAAACAAATTAGTGGCGATACTTAATGTCGCACTTCGCTTTGTTACCGAAGCGAAAATAAACAAACCCCAGTGATGAAAAGTAGGTTTGAAACCACAAACTGTCGCGTTTACAGCCACACGCTTTTGTCCGCGCACCACGACAGGTAACAAAAAATATATTTGTAGTTGTACTTGATTTTGTTATAAAAATACAAAAAAACCAAAGATATCTTTATGAATATTTTTATATAGAATTAAGCAAACGCAAAGTAGTTGCGTCAAAAACAAACTAGTGATTGTCTGTTACAGTGAATCATTGTTGAATCACGTACCGGTTTCCATGTAAGTGTGGTGTTTGGCTTAGCACTGAATGTAATATTATCATGTACGAGTATGCAAACGCCCGCTTTAAACGTCAAAAATTATTGTATTTTAAAATATCAATTAGATACTTAAATGTACCAAATATTATTTATCGGGCATTAAGCATAGCATTAAAGATATGTTAAAAAATTATATCATCGAATTTACACAATTAATTTTGGCCTCATGAAATTAGAAAAAAATCCAAGCTTTTTGGGTGATTACACTAAAGATGATAAAAAATAATGAAATATATCCTTTGAACTCTTATATTGTCTTGGTATCTTTCTTATATTGGTATATTTTACCGTAATTTAACCTTTTAAAATCATTTATATCTGTATTCTGTACATATCTTCGAACCCTTCGGGAAGTTTGAAATTTTTACCCCGTTGTTATGCCTTGTTACCGGAGCGAAAATAAACAAACCCCAGTGACGAAAAGTAGGTTTGAACCCACAAACTGTCGCGTTTACAGCCACACGCTTTTGCCCCTGCACCACGACAGACAACAAAAAATATATTTGTTATTGTTCTTGATTTTATTATAAATATTAAAAAAATCAAAGATATCTTTATGAATATTTTATATAGAATTAAGCAAACGGCATAATAGGCAATCCTTAAATCGATCAATAATAAAATATGTTATGTACCTATACGTGCAAATTCATCAGTTTCAAAAGAGGGAATTTCTTGGTAATCCAAGTATAGTGCTTGTCTATGATTATCTAATTATCTAATCTATGTCTAACTTTTAAATATTACTATACTTAGTAAAATAGTCATATGGCTAATAATTATTCGTAAATGTACATGAATATGTCTGTCTACATTTGATCGAAAAATTGCTCAATTAAAAAAGATTTACAACATATATTTTTTTCTAACGAAATTTATACAAGTCAGTTAACAATGTTTTTTTTTTATAATAATACAATTGTGAAATGTATAGGTTTACACTCTTTTGTCTACCTGAACAAAGGCGGCAGGTATTGTGATCTAGACTTTCTACAATTGTCACTGTTGGAATAGAATAAAAAATGTGTGGAGGGCTCGCGTTCAAGTGCATACATCCATCTTTGATAAATAATTTATTTACATTGCTTTCTTTAGTAATCATGCAAGTGCTATATAAATTATTGGCTGATACTACGAAAGTTATTCTTTTCGAATTACTTTTTGTTTGTATGTCTATGTGTTTGTACGCGCAAATCTTGGGAACCACGAACCATATATAAATACAGTTATCACAGTCACAATTACATTTTGGCAAAGTTCCCTTAATATTTAGAGTTCGTTTTATTTAAATCGGTTAGTAAATAAAAAAAAACACTTCATTTTAAGATATCGAGTTCGGCAAAATAAAAACAACTTTTTTATTAATTTGGCTGTAATTTTAGATTTCAATGTATAGATATTTAATTAAAAGTGATAATGTTATTGGAACAAGAATATAAGTAAATAAAATAGTTATGTTAATATATTGGTTATAAAATATTTTTTTTAACAAAATTAGAAATAGAATCCGTAACTAAAGCAAACGGCGGCGCATGAGAGTTTATAATAGATATAAGTAAAAAAATATTAAATAAAATATGACTGTGTTTTTAGAAAATGCTACACTGCTTTTTTGTATCAAAAAGGATTGTAGCTGCCACATCTTCTGGAAATGTAATTGAAGTCTGAAGAGCAACCTAAAATGTCATATTAAAAATGAAATCCAATCTGCTGTAGTGCTTTCATAACACAAAATGTCGCAGGACTTACATTTTTACTCCGCGAACGTTTGTCTTTCTCTTGTTATAGAATATTCTATGAAATGTAGTACTTGAAGCTTAATTAGTTCATTAATAATAAAGTACTGCTAAAAGATTTTTTTTTACTTCACGCTGTTTCTGACATAGAGTGGGGTAGGCTGAGGAAAACCTAATATTGAGAGAGACCACTCCAAGTAACCAACTCAACGTTTAAGAAATTACATATTGAGTAGCGCACCTTAACATAGTCGCCTTTAAAGTTTGCTAAAGCTACTTATAAATAAAATTAATTAGATCTATAATACAAAGATACTGGCGCTCCAGAAGAGATTATTTACGAACGCTATTTGACTTACACGGGCATATACATATATAATAGTTAATTAGCGCTGATCAAAGACAATATAAAAACTTGGAGATGTATTAAGTTGATGTAAAATTGCATAACAGTCAATCGTTTTATGATACATTTTAAAAATATATTGGTATAAAGTATCATCTCTGCATACATAAGTATAACTGTAAAATACAACATTTAATTCTAAAATGTTCATATGTAAAAATATCATGCCTCTCTCTATTATAAGTTGAGTAAATTTTAATATTTTTACCTACACACTAAAGTATATACGAAATTAGAAAATATGTATATGCTTACATAAAATTCTTTACACATTTACACGCTTTACCGCTTATAAGGGGTACCAACCTACTTTAAAAATAGCTAAGGAATACTTAGTTCTTTTTCTTACAGTAGACAAAAGGTTACGACCCCAATAAGAAAGGTAATTTTGCAGGTACGAGTATATAAACATCGTGCAGGATAAGGACGGCCGTTAGGAACTGACAGCTGTTCTCACACCTGCCGGGCCGGCTGCGCACATCTTTACTTTTTACGTTGCGCCGTTTTAACTTGAGGGGATGAATTGTAATCGAAATTCATTCTTATTGAATTTTGGTCGTATTAGATCAATTTTATATAAATATTTAAGAATAATTTTAATTATTAGTGATGTATGGCAAAAAAATTATAAAAAAAAAAAACGAAGAACGGAATGCCATAGACAACTTAGCAATAAAAAATTGAGTGCAGATGAAAAATGTCAAAATTTTAAAAGGAAGGGGAAAACAAAATAATACTGTATATTTATTACCAAAGAGATAGATAATATCCATATAAACTATGAAACACTGAAATTATTATCGGTCATATCAAATACGCTTATGTCCTTAGTATAATATATTAGGTATATTTCAGAAACATAATATTATATACATGTATATAATACACATGCTAGTGATGGTTCGTCTGTCGGTACGTCGCGCTGTGTCATAACCTTCGTCTTTATTCCACATTCCTGGATTCCTATCTACGTCTGGCACGTACTTACTGTGATATGTGAGGACAAAGCTATTAAACTCAACGTCATAACTGTAGAGATGTACACATGAATTTTTATTATCTTCAATTTAAAATGCTTTTAATTAAATAATTAAAAATTTAAATTGTTGTTATTTATTCTGCTGGAGCCTGTCGTGGCGCACCGGCACAAACATATGACTGTAACCGATGGGTTGTGGGTTCAATCCCCAATCGAGGAAATGAAATATTCAATATTTTCAATTTAAACATTTAATGTCTTCATTTCCTCGCTCTGGTACAAGGCAAAACGCGGCGTTGAGTTCCGCCACTCAACACGCTATGCCTTAAAATTCGGCGGGAAGTGGGGAACGGAAGTGGAACGGAGTGTCTTAACACCAGGTTCTCAAGTTCCTTGTGCCTACCCTGCCATATGCGGAATACAGCGTGAAGCTGAGTATTGTGAGTTATTTATTCTAATATTATAATACTGAAGAATTTGTACGGTTGAACGAGGAAATCTCGGGAAGTAGTGATTAAAATTGAAAACTTATATTTGGGTTCCATTTATCGGGGTAGGCTGTAGGCATATCACGTCACGTAGATCGCTATAGCCCTCTTTACTTTAGTTCTGAGTTATCGTGAGCAATCAGAATTTGTCATGTGTAATGTGTAATTTACTTTTTAAGTAACAATATAAATGTTTTAGTTGCGCTGTAGTTTGATGTTTGTAATAAGTTAAGTATATTTTATATCTTGTCAGTATTTTATTAAAAAGAACAATAATAATTTTTTGTTCGTTGACTCTAAACGCGATAGGTTTTGGGTTTGATCCGCACTTGATGAATATTTAAGATTTTCATTTCTTCACTCTGTTAAAAAATTCTACGACGACTAAGTACGTACTTTATTCACTTTTCTGTTTCTGTGTGGAAATAAAATTATAAAAGAAATGTTAGTACATTTATTATTACAATGATATGATGATAAGCGGACTTCCAGTGCTTTCCGGAAGTACCACTGACTAACTATTCGTCATGTAAACTGTAGATCACACATTCAAAGATACGACTAAAATGTATGAGTCATGGCCATTAAACTTAAGCTTAGAGAAAGGAAAGCAAAAGAATGATCAGTATGATCATCAAAATATTGATTTGAATATACGAAATAGAGATTTATTATGAGATGAGAAAGATAAACGAAGTGTATACTTTAAGCCTCTCACATTTAGGATAAATAGTTGAAAAAACATAAAAATGTAAAAATAATTTAAAAAAATCGTATGAATTCCAGGAGATCCTGGTTCGAGTCTTGCTGCGTTCAAATATTAATACTTTTTATAAAATAAAAGTAGCCTTGCCTTTACTTATTTTTTTTATTTAAGATGAAAGTCATAAGAGTGAATTCAGAATGATTTAGCTTTTAAAGTTTGTAGGGGTTGGAGTGACGAAGGTAATTTAAGGAAATATACAATGGAGTCACCGAATGGTTTAAGTTTTTGGGGCACATTGACTTACGGAACATCTGTTACGCCAAATATCGGGAAAGTTTTCGTACTTCGCATGATTACTTTTGTTCGTAGCTGGGAACTTACACGTATACATTTTAATAATATATTGTATTAAAGGGTGACGCTGATTTTAAAAGAAAATTACTGCACAAATTGTGATTATTTATTATTTTTTAGAAAAACAAAATGTTACCTAATACTTTTTCAGCATAACAAAATAGGCAGAAACCGCTCAGTATCAAGATACTCCATTCTTCGTATTTTGTCTGAATTCGAGAAATTGCATATTGAGTGGCGGAACTAAACGCTATGCCATATCCAGTAATTTTAGTCAAACGTTGTGCAACTGCACCACAATGGCTTCAATTAAAGAGGCATACTTACTAGTTACAATAGTATACAATAAAATCATTGCAATGTCTATGTAGGTTAAAACTCTTAAAAGATTTCCTTCTGATATTACGACCGTTTCACTTTATAATCCTGTTTTGTAGGAAACATTTTAATTGGCTTTTACATAATGCCACTTTCGATTCGTAATTACAATTTTAAGTCCCCCTAAGGCCTAAGTAATGAAGTATTCGTGACACTCCCAAATAAAATGCGTTGCTTTTTAAAAAGTTAAGTATGTATATTTCGCTTATTTAATTTCAATAATAATATCTTATTCTATATATAAACAACAATTTGTATACAAAAAGATTATAATAAAATAGTTTAAAAAATACAGTAACTCATTTACCACTGAACTCTTTGCTCCTTATATAAATTAAATGTTTCCATGTGAACACTTAACTGTTACTGAAAGGATGTATGTCTTATTTTATGTTATGAAAATCATCTTTGTATGTGAATTTAAATAAAACGCCACTATCGATGATTAATCTTTATAATAAACTTCTTTTAAATAAGAAATAAATAAAAAATATGTATAATAATTTCTAAATGTCCGAGGTAGTGGTAATTTCAAGTATAAAGAATTATACAAAAAGTTTGGTTTAAATTTCATCGATTACTTCCTATCTTCTATAAAATTATAATTTTATAAAACAGATAATTTCATTAGATTTGTTATATTATTGCTATATATAACTTTTATTCACTATTTGAAAAAAACATTTTTATTAATATTTTTACTATGTTTTAAGGTGTTATTCCACGCTTAGGACAGAAAATACTAAACTTAAATTTAAAATTTTTATACGCTTTTTAAATTTATGTTTAGTATTATTATTAATGTTTAGGATTTTAATTATTATTAATTTTAATTATATTAAGCGGGCGGACGGAACGGAGTAGCTTAACACTAGGTCTTCGAGTTCCCTCTGCCTGCACTGCCATGTGCGGTATATATCGTGCAGCTGAGTGACTGAGTAAATGTATATTAGCTAAAGATTACTAATTTGTATTTTATAATGACTTTCCAAACGTATACTTTTCTAGCTAAACAACAATCTCTTATCATTTAAAAAAAACCGCCCAACCTGTTATTGTAACAATTTTAATTTATAATTACTATAGAATCCCCTGGATGATATTTCAATTACGTAAATTTAATTGGCGATGCGAAGCCTTTGGAAGTTGGGAGTACCGGGCGACGGTCCAGGCGGGAACTACTTTAAAGTTTAAGTCACGCTCCTCACGTGTATCACATTTAATATCTGAACTGTACTGACTTAGGTCATAAACAAATGTCGATGTTTAATTTATTTGTCTCTCCTTTTAGTTTTTTTTGTCTTTTTCTTTTGAGATGAGTCTGACTGTTAATGCGACAGGTTGTGGGTTTGTTTCCCACTGGAGGAAATTAAGTATTTATTAATATTTTAATTTCGTCGTTCTACGCAGTGCCTGTACACAAGGTTTCCAAGTTCCCTCTGCATACCCTGCTAGATGCAGGATTTGCGCGAAGCTGAAAAAACAATCTACATAATAGATATGTATGAAAATAAAATTATTTGAAGCGGAAATAATTTATCTATATTGTATAAATCGATGTGAATTGACAAGTAATAACTGAGAAATCAAATTAATGTAGAAAACTAGAACGCTGATTTTTTTTAAGTAAAAAGATATGTGTACTGATTACGACAAACGTTTATAAAACTGAGCGTATAATATGTATATATCTTAACGAAAGTATTCGATAGGCAAAAGGGAGAGACAACTTAAAAATAAAACCACTGATATACATATAACTAAATTATTTAACCATTCCGTTCACAAGGTAGTTATTACAGTCGTATTTTACACGCACCCTCGATGGATTCGTGGCAAGGTCGCGGCTTGTCCTTGGACCAGCTATGAGCCGTGAAGATCGATTCTTTAAATTAATACATAAATTAAGGCATATATAAATATGTATGAAACGTTAGATAGGTAACTAGTTTGTTAACAGTAGGAAATTAAATTTATTCAAATTTTATGTTTTGGTTTTAGATAGCTTAGCTGTAAACGTGACCCACAAGAGTTCAATCAAACTCGACGAAAAGAATATTTTTTTGTTCTAATAAAAACAGCAATACATCAAATTCGGTGAAAAGTGGGGAACGAAATGGAGTGTTTTAACACTAAGTTCCTATATTACCTCTACCTATCCGGCAATCTACGGGGTACAGTGAGAAAAAAACAATTAGAATGACGTACGTATCTGTATAATACAAGACACACCTGCAAGGAAGGCTATTACAAACCAAGCTGATATTTCCGCCCATGTAGAGAATGGGAATAGCTAAATCCAGTTTAAAGCTCTTTAGGATCCATGAAGTATAATTGACAGGTTTTTTATAACAAAATTGACCCTTTATTTCGCTCATTTACTGCTACAATGACGTATTTGCACAATTTAAAGTAGTTCATGAGATGGAATAAAAGATTGTAAATAATAAAAGTATTTCCGTACTCTTTTTTTAACATAGTGAATTACGTCATCGTTGCGTCGATAGAAAGATTTGAAGCCGCAACGTTCGCTTGTATAACTACTGAGCCATAGAGTCCGTTGTAAGTTATAACTTATGATTACTTTGAATATCGACACGTACGAGTACACTAAAAATGTAATCAAATTAAGATAGTTTTTTTTATTTATTTAAGTAAGTCTTGTGAGTTGTGACTAAGCGTGATGGTTTTGGATACCAATTTGACATGATTCTTCCATAATGCTTATTTCGCCAATAAATTGGGCAACAAAAATACCAGTCTCTTATTTCAAAATATTCTTCAAAGATTATTTTTTGGTAAGTAAAACAGAATTATATATGGAAAAATTATAAGAAATAAAAAATATTTAATATTACAAGTTCATCGTAGTTACGTTATACACATACCATAATATTAACTCAGTGTCTAACCACAATCGGTTGTTTCCTGTCCTTTTTTTTAAAATACTCAATGTTTTGTTGAACGAGATATTAATAATAAACTAATAAAAGAAATATGAAATAAATATTAATTCGTTCATTTAATACGTAATAAAATACATATAAGATAGATAGTAATACTTATGATTATAAAATATTTTAGTTATTTAATTACTAAATTACATATATAAAAAATATATAAACTAGGTTTATATATAGTACATTGTAGTTAATATAAAATTGTCTACATCATATCTGCCTTGCCATTCATCAAAATATATAAAAGCTGGTCATGCGAAGAGCATCGCCAATTAACTTTAATTAAACATGTTTAGTGTTTGGCGGAGAACCAGCACATGTTGCAATTGGACCTTGCTTAATTAACTAACTACGCTTTGAAAATTAAAAGTTATTATTATTCTTACTCTTCATTGAAAGTACAGCCTAGTGTATAGTATTAAACTAAAAAATAAAATTAATTAAAATACGTACATGAGTTGGAGACATGGCACTCATTAAGAACACACTGGTAGATTATCCAGGATTCCAGCTCAATCATCGTTGAAGCTGTCATATTTTCCTCAATTATTAAAATGTAACACTTTAGTCAATTAATTATAAAATGCCTTGTATTTCACTTGGGCCTTTCACTTAATATTTGTATTTAATAATTTAAATTCACAAATGAACGTGTTTCTGTTATTATTTATTGTTATAATGTAGTCTATCAACATGCGCTCGTACTCAATGTTTTGATCCCGCCCACGTAGGTCAGTAGCTTTTATGAAATAATTCTATAAGCCTCTCCCTTCAACCGCTTGTGTATTTCTGTGCTAGCCGCCCCGGCCGGGAACGGAAGTTGGATCTGAGTTGCCATTATTGTAATGTGCTTTTTACCTAATAAGTTATAATAATTATTATTGTTGAAAATAATGGTGTTTATTTCATTCAATAGATTTTTGATTTTAAATCTATGATATTTATATAATTAGAGTTAATTTTATAAGTATAAAATTACAGTTTTATATTTAGTTTTCTAATATGAAATTCATTGTATATAGAAAGTATGTATTTAACAATTTTATTTTTAAAAGAAAATTATTTTATTTGTTATAAATAATCGATACATTAATAACAAAAAATATTGAAAATATTATGTGGGAAAACTTACACACTTGGCAACATTTTTATCATAGACAAGTGATGTTACAGAGCAAAATAAATTTGTAATTAACTATCGATATAACAAAATTACTTTTAAATATAAAGTGTATTTACATAATTTTAAAGTGTATTAATTATTTCTGTATGAAATAAACGATGTAATAAGCCTATAATACAATAAATAAACATTAATATCGCTAAATACTTTTCATCGACAACTTACACAAGTGACATTACTGGAAGTCTAAAACATCTGTTTTGTCTATGACTTTTCATAAGTTAATCGTACGTAGAAAGTGCTCTATTTGTAAATATTATTAAATTGTAAATATTCAAGTGCATCGTGCTAAACACAACATTGTTTTTATTTTGAGTATTTAAGACGGTGTTTTATGGATATATTTGTCTGCTGAAACGAATTTAAGCCCTTTAAGGTAAGAAATATTGTGTTACGCCTAATATTTTTAACACCTGTACATTTCCGTATTTAAATTATTACAGTAAATAATTTTAGGGACAATAGAATTGTTATATTTTTTCTGAATTAACTAAATAATTTAATAATATTATAATAAATACTAATAACTGTTCCGCGTAACCTTGAGCGGAGAAGTGTCATCGTTAAAATCGGCAGCTGTGTTAAACAAAACATATTAAATGTGTGCATTTTAATTAAGTGCCATTAAGAATTGTCTGTGCCTCGTTAAATTGTCATAGGAAAACTTTATATTACCGAATGTATAATTTGCATATACAAGAATAAATCGCTCATACCGATAAAATTAAAACAGATAAACGAAACAAAGAATATTTTTTTGTAGCCTAATATTTGTTATGTATATAGTTTTTTTTTTGTCAATTCATAATGAATACAATTTAATATACTTTAGTAAAAATCAAATTATTTTTTTTTATTTGTATTTTACACATAAATTTCTGGTTTTTTGTTTTCACAATAATATTTTAAAATAATACCCACTTTAAAATTATATTTATATATAATTTTGCTATCCAATAGAGAAAACATTGGCCATAGTTTTATTCTCCTATTTAAATTAACAAACTATTACAATACTTGTCTCTCATTATTAACAGAACATGAAAATTAAGCAATGCATTCACTTAGAAGTTATTCTACAGAGCCCTTCTTTTTTAATTTGCCCACTTTGTATGGTCTTAACATGGCCTTGAATTCCACCATTCAACATACAATGTTTCAAAGTCTAATATAAAAGAAAGAACAGAATGTCATGATATTACATTCTATTGGTCTAAATGTGTTTTTTAAATACCATATCTATAATATTTCATCCATATATCTAGCACTGAAAAAGAATTCTATTGTATTTAAAACATTAACTCTGTTATCAGTTGTCAATATATGCATCACATATGAGAATGTTATCATATTAGTCATATAAATGTAAAAGTAGGACTACAAACAGTTGATAACATTACAATTATATTTTAAGATTTTTATTTACACTTTGATTTGTTTTGTTTGTTGTTGTATTTTTTTTTACTTACAAGTTAATTGAATTACTTTAAATATATTTTTATTTTTTAAATTTTTTTATGAAAGCAATAATTTAAAAGAAAATTATGTGGACTTATGTCCCCATAATTTTCTTTTCAGATCATTATTTTCTATTCAGATCATTATTGATCTGTGAGTGGCTTGATACTTTGGCTTAGCGTAGCGACATATCCTCGCTGTGCATTCTCTACCATATTTTTCACGGGGAGTGTTCTGGAGAACTTTTTGATTTGTTACCTGCTGCCGAAAGTGCAAGTGCGTATCATCGCTGTGCAACTGCAGTTTTAGTATGTTTAAAAAATAATAATGTCACTAAGAAAGTTATTATTATTATTGCATTTAATGAATCCAGCACAATATACGAGAAAATGTGTATTAATATGTGAAAATATTTTTTTTACTTTGCAAGAATTGAACCCGCGTTTCTAAGATACCTTTTGGACGGTTAAAATTTTTAAATGTTATTCTAAAATATGTTTGTAAAGTTAAATTAACTATAAGCAATAAAATTAAAGCGCAAAAATATCTTGCATGTATCCTAACAGTCAACATGTAATCAGTATTTTTTTCATAATCTAAATGATTTCCTAGTTTCATATATGCTGAATCGGCCTCCGGTTTCAAGACGAATGTATGCCATTTGTTTGTTTGTTCAGTTTGACCCATAACTAATTCGAATTGTAGTTTTTTTCTCTTAACCGCACAGTACATCACAAACTAAAGTACCGTCCTCATCATCTGGATACGTGGCACTGGATGGCACTGGATACTCACCACTGTGCGGTTTCGTAGGAAGTTTTTTTCGAGCGCCATAAATCTGTGAAACGCCCTACCCGCGGCTGTAATACCTTCAAAAGCCCCCTGGTGTTAAACGGGGTCGTGGGCGGCGGTGATCACTCACCATCAGGTGACCCGTATGCTCGTTCCCTTGTCATTTCCATAAAAAAATAAGAAAATAAAATATTGTAATTATTTATCAAAATAATTGTTATTAATTTAGTGTTTGCTACATGGTGAGAACATAACGTAAACGTTTATTCAATGTGAAATGCAACATTTCTAATATAGTTAAACTAACTACTTTCTCTATACAAATAATAATTGTGGCAAGCATGCAGGTTGTCATTTTGTATACAAATCACATACGATTGCCGAATACAAACCACGTTGCGTTGGTGGTTATTGCGTTTAGCGAACCATTAGTACCTACATTGTTATGAAAATGAAGATATTATTGCAACAGTGTACGTAATTTAAGTAAGATTCTGTATGTTGATTATAATATTTCTGTATCTTATAGTTGATTGATATCATATTAGAACTTCAAATTGTACTTTTCAAAACATTTTTTATAACACTGCCTATATGCTTTATAACACTGAACGTAAACTATTGAAAGTACAATATTTGACGTCTTTATATTAGTTAATTGCTTAATACTTTTATATATATATATATATATATATATATATATATATATATATATATATATATATATATATATATATATATATATATATATATATATATATATATATATTATTTTTAAATTAAACTTAGGTTCTTGTTTTTGTCTTAAGTTGGGCTAGATAGTCCTTTAAAAATAGATTATATATTATTTGTTTAAACCTGGTTTCGAATGAGATGAAGAGTGACTGTAAACGTTATCACTGTAAGTAAGTTCAATCGCCAATCGGCAAATTGATTTTTTTTCAGTTCAATGTAAAGAGATGAGACAACGAGATATTAATTAGCTTCAAATTGCACTTCCTTCACTTATTTAGTGTAATCTAATCGAAGACAAATCTATTACATATAAATGCTAAGGTCTGTCGTGGCGCAGGGGCACAAACGTGTGATTGTAAAAAGACAGGTTGTGGGTTCGATCCACATTCTAAGAAGTCAAATATTTAATATTTTGTAATGAAATATTTAATATTTTCATTTCTTCACTCTGGTAATAAGGCAAAGCGCGGCTTTGAGTTCCGCCACTTAGCACACGATGCCTAAAAATTCGGCTAAAAGTGGGGAGCGAAGTGGACTTTTTTAACACTAGCTGCAAATTTTTAATAACAAATCGAACTTAACTAACGGTATTCAAGACAATGACAACTGAGTCACAGCGGCGCCGTGCATAATATTAGCGTATTTAATGTTTTGCATTTCTAGCTGCCAGTGGCCGCATAAGGTCTGTGGCGTGTGCCTTATCAGTCTATTGCTATGTCAGGTCCATAAATAACGCGTGTTCGTGTTTTTATATAAGTTATATCTATTTTTAAATGACCATTCTGCAATAAGTGCATAGGTAATTTCAAGAAAAATCATTACATAGTAATTGCCTATTTTAATATTTTTAACTTCTCCTCCGTCCCGTTACCCACTTTCCGCTGAAATTGGGATATTGCGTGTTGAGTGAACGTAACGTAAAAATATTAAATATTTAATTTGAAAATATTAAGTACTTCACTTCTGTTCTGTTCTCTCTTCTTCTCTCGCCATGCGCGGGATACAGCGTGAAGCTGAATAGATTACAACGAACAGACAGTTTACTGACAAACAATTCACTACAGCAGGTGGTCTTTAACTAGAGCCTATGTATAGGATCTTTTTTAGCTTGACTCTGTATCCTGCACATAAAAACGTAAACTTTACTATTTGATTATTGTGAAACAAAGAAAATCGCGAATTGAATGGACTTCCTCACAAGAAATCCTTTATTTCGCTTACATCTATTCGTGTGACCTCAGCAGACTTATTAGTCTCGGATGTTCTTCCGGCTCTTGTTAATCGCATTGTACGCTTTTAAAACGTTTTACTAATATTTCCTTATTTTAAAAATAATAAAATTTTATAATAAACGGTTACAGAAACCGTCTGTAAAAAAAGCTTACAAAAGTCCTCCTTTATAAATTTAACATGGCCAAAATTGGTTATTTTTAAAACTTGATCTTCAATTCTCTGTTGATCTGTGCGCTTGTACTCGCTAATCTCAGAAATGGCTAACCAGATTTTCACTACTATAGTATGGCAAACCGCTTGTTTTTTTCTTTTTTTTATGGATAAGACAGGGCAAACGAGCGTACGGGTCACCTGATGGTAAGTGATCACCGCCGCCAACAGCCCCGTGTAGCACCAGAGGGGCTACAGGAGCGCTGCCCATCTTTAAGGTGGATGGGCACCGGTGCCCGGCACTACCCAATGCGAAACGCAGTGGCCGAAGCCACTACTTAACGCCGGTTTTAAATGCCGGGGGTGGTAATGATCCGGTCGAGTCTGCACATGCGTGTTGCCATTTCTGACAACGTGACTCTCCCACAAGTACTTTAGACGCCTCTTACGACACCATCAGTACCATGGTGATCCTATTCTAAGCCGGAACCACACGGCGTAAACTGTAACTTTTTTATTTATTAGCCGATTTAAATAAAACAAACTTAACATTTAATATTTGTTTTATTTAAATCGGCTAATAAATAAAAAAGTTACACCAAATGTTAAGGTCGACATAATTGCTACAGAATGTTTATTCATTTAGCTAAAATCTTAGTTTTTAATGAATAGATTGTCTTTAAAGTGATAATGTAATTAGAACAAGAGAGTAGTTGACAAAAGGAAATAAAATAGTGTAATTCAAGCGGGCAAAGACGCGGGCAGGTCGTTAGTTGTATATAAACTTTTTCTGTCTGATATTTATCACCGCCTTTGTTACCAGGATCTGGCTTCTCACTGGCTTTACTCCAATTTGCACGGTTTTCAGCTACGTCGGTTAGCCTACTGTCCTATACTTGTCCCATGTCCCGACTTACAAAATAAATATACGTGATAATCGTTGCTTCGATTTCTTTCGTTAGAACTTGATGTTGAGGCACTCCTTCTCCTCTACTACCTGCACTAGACAGCTGCTAGATAAATATATTTAAAATATAATTCTGATTACATAATTAGATAACAGATGCCTTGTCCAGGCACAAGCATGTGACTGTAAATGCGATAGATTGTGGGTTTGATGTCCACTAGTGTTAATGAAATATTTTATATTTTTTAACAAGGCAATACGCAGCGTTGAGTTACGCCACTCGACACGCAATGCATCGAACTCGGCGAAAAGTGGAGAATGTCTCAATATTAGATTCCCAACATCCCTCTGCCTAACTTGCAGTGTTCGGTATCCAGCGTAAAGCTAAACAATATTATAATAATTAGATAATTATTATATAAAAATAATGTTAAACCTAGTGTAATATAATTTAAAATAGCGTTAATAATAACATCATTTGCATAGTTGATCGCGTATCGCGTATCGCGAACCGTAACCGTGTTACCTAGTCGTTTTATATAAACTCATTTAAATACTTATATTTATATAATATATTTTTTATTAAACATCCATTATTAGAAAAAATATATTTTATTGAGTAATAAGTAATAATACTTACTAATACTTACTTACTAGGTTGCGCTTTTTTAATGCTAAGCTTGTTTTAATAATATTAACTTTTTATTGGCAGATGTCATCTTTTTATAATTTATAATAAAAAAAAAACCGTTTAAAAACATTTAAAAGGCGCTCTTTTTTAAATATTTTTTTAAAGAGCATTCAATCTGCTTTTTACAAATTGATAAATTAACTATGTTCGTCTTATAATTTATCTCAGCTTCACGCTGTATCTCCGCATTTGGCTGGGAACCTAGTGTGAGACCTTCCTTGACTGTTCCCCTACTTAATTTAAGCCATTGTGTGTTAAGTGGCGGAACTCAACGCCGCGTTTTAACTTGTCACCAGAGCGAAGAAATGAAAATATTAAATATTTCGATTCCTCGAGCAGAATCGAACCCACAGTTTGTCTGTCACCTGTACAGTCACATGCTTGTGGCTCTACGTCATGACAAGTCATATAAGAAAATTTTGTACAAAAGGGTTTAGGTTACGGGTTTAGGGTCTAGGGTAAGGGTTTAGGGTCTAAGGTAAGGTTTTAGGGTCTAGGGTAAGGGTTTAGGGTCTAGGTAGGTAGACTAAGGGTTAAGGGTTTAGGGTCTAGGTAGGTAGACTAAGGGGTAAGGGTTTAGGGTCTAGGTAGGTAGACTAAGGGTTAAGGGTTTAGGGTCTAGGTAGGTAGACTAATGCGCAGTTACGACATAATTTGTGTATATAAAATAAATTGCTCCACTACACAAGTAAACTTAATCGGCTTTGCCTGATTACCATTCGCAAATATGGCTTCTTCACTCCACTTGATCGAAAATGACTTTGGCTACAAGAGTGTCTGCCCTTGGCCTAAATAACGTTTGAGGGTCGCGTATTGCGATACTTGAATCAATCTTCTTAACACATTGATATTTTTTTGATATATTATCTTTTTTTTTTGACCGCTGCGGCACAGTGGCACTTGGTCTGTATACGCAGTGCTTGAGTGTTTGATACCCATTCAGGGGACAGTTGATATCTTTTTTATTTAGGTTTATAACCTAGCAACTTGACAAACACGTTGTTAAATTTTGCCAATCAACACGTATTGTTTTGAGGACTGGGCGAAGTATTATTATATTGGTTATTTTAACACTAAGTTCCCTGTTCCTACACTGATAAAAGTGAAGTTAAAAATAATATAGAAGAAACGTAGCTTTGTAATTTGATTTTTCATACTCATACATTTTCCACATTGTTGATAGTTTAGTGTTGAAACACAGCATTTTCAATTATATAACTAGGTATATAATAGACAGTAAAATAAACAGTAAACATTTAATATTTATACATACGCGCCTTTAAAACTACTAGACATACCTAAGTAAATAAAAATATAGCTGTCTAAAATACACGACTTACCTAATTGAATTTGAAAACTGTCACACTGACAAAAAAAAATAGACTAGCTCCTAAAGTCTGTATTAAAAGATTAAATTTTAATTATTCAGCTTAAAGTATTTACCGACCGAACTCCTTAGAGATAATGATACAGCAAAACTAAAAATAATAAAACGGCGCTTTAACAGAAATTGCTTAACAAAGTTTAGGTCTCTAGCAGGTACTCCAAAATTTATATACAAAGAATAACCGAACTACGAGTTACCTACATTATAAAGATATAAAATCAAGTGTGCCCGCCCTCAAGGAGATCGAGCCTGCAACCTTCGTAGACTTACTAGCTGCGTCATGATGGAGTTAAAAATAAAATATTTGTAATGCGACGTATACCTGCGTCATTTCATATCGTTTTACTTTTCGAGTGAATCTTTAAAATTTACTAAAATGTAAGGGAGTTATTTCTACTCACTCACAAAGCTTCACGCTATATCCTGCACATGGCATGGTAGGCAAAGGGAACTTGGGAACCTAGTGTTAAGACACTCCATTCCGTTCCTCACTTTTATTAGGTGGAACCGAATTTGAGGCATTGTGTGTTGAGTGGCGGAACTCAACACCGCGCTTTGTCTTGTCACCAGAGCAAAGAGATGAGAATATTAAACATTTAATTTGAAAATATTAAATATTTCATTTTGTCAAATTCAGATCGAACCTGAGGCCTGTCGTGGCGCATCGGCACAAGAGTGTGACTGTAACCGACTGGTTCTGGGTTCGATCCCCAGTCGAGGAAATGAAATATTTAATATTTTCAATTTAAATATTTAATATTTCATTTCTTCGCTCTGGTAATAAGGCAAAGCGCGGCGTTGAGTTCCGCCACTCAACACGCAATGCCTCAAATTCGGCGAAAAGTGGGGAACGGAAGTGGAACGGAGTGTCTTAACACTAGGTTTCACTTTCGTTCCCTCTGCCTACCCTGCCTAGTGCGGGATACAGCGTGAAGCTGAAAAAAAAAAACAAAAAGATCGAACCCACACACAACCTGGTGTGTTACAGTCACAACTCAAAACTTAGTTAGTTTTTGTAGTTTGTTTTTTTTATAAGGATATCTCTGTCTGATTCTATCAGTTTATGATTTTCCACCCACTATATTTTCTTTTATTTGTTTGTGGCTAATACAAATGATGTGACTTTATATGGTTACGTTTACAGTATTACGTATTTATTCTTAATTATGATTGTATAATACTGTATAAGGCACTAACTGACTAATAACTGTAAATATATTTTTTTTAGCTTCAAGCTGTATCCCGCACGAGGCAGGGTAGGCAGAGGGAACCCAGGAACCTAGTGTCAAGACACTCCGTTCCACATCCGTTCCCCACTTTCCGCCAAATTTGTAGCATTGCATGTTGAATGGCGGAACTCAACGCCGCGCCTTGCCTTATTACCAGAGCGAAGAAATGAAACATTAAAGATTTAAATTAAAAATATTAAACATTTCATTTCCTCGACTGGGGATCGAACCCAGAACCTGTCGGTTACAGTCACACGTCTGTGCCGCTGCGCCACGACAGGCCTCGTAAATAATTATTTCAATTCAAAATATTTCTGAAAAAAAAAAAAAATATTAAAAAATGCTAAAAGATATTTTGGTTAATACATTACCATTCTTCAGATTTCATTGTTGCGTGTCTTATGAGATATTTTCAACTAACCGTGCATGTTTTTATTTTTATAGCATTGTTCCCCTGCAATGTTTTTAAATAGGCAGAAAATAATTTATAATTTTTTCATAAAAAAATATATATGTATTTCCTTAAACAAATATGTATATAGATATCTTTAGATAGAATTAACTAAAATTTTAAATAATCACGTTTACTGTTTGTCTTTTTTTGATATTGAGGTCTGCCGTGGAGCAGCAGCACAAGCGTGTGACTGTAACCGACAGGTTCAGGGTTCGATCCGCACTCGACGAAATGAAATATTTAATATTTTGAATTTAAATATTTAATGTTTCATTTCATCGCTCTGGTAATAAGGCAAACGCGGCGTTGAGTTCCGCCACTCAACACGCAATACCTCAAATTCGGCTGAAAGTGTAGTGACCTAGTCTTAACACTAGGTTTCCGGGTTGCCTACCATGCCTCGTGCGGGATACAGCGTGAAGCTAAAAAAAAAGATATTATTAGACTGAAACAACCAAAAATATTTCCGCGTAGGCGAATTATGTATCATACTTGAATGCGTTTATTCTCTCTTTTATTCGTCACTTTCCGTTTTGGCAACGGTAATCGTAAACAGCACGGTTGCCAAGATTTAAATGGAAATAAAAAAAACACATTCGCTATTTTTAGCGTGTTTTAAGTAGGTGTCATCAGTACTCTAAAACCATAACCGGTAAAAGGTACTAAGAGAAGATTTTTTGTTACTTATCTTTATGACATAGTTTTTCTAATGACAACGACGACGTTTTATTTTTTATTAAAAATGCTGATTGGTGTAAACTAAACAGAAGGCTAACAAAGATATTTATTATTGTTACAGGGTCATCGCCATGGTGGTTGAAGCAAATCCCATTGTTGAAAACCGCTCGGATGGTAAGTACTTCGAAACTTGTGGTTTATACTGATTACAAAATAAGGTAAATAAAGCCCATGCATGCAATTGGCTTATAGTAACGTAATGTTGAGAATTGAAATTATTCGAAGAAATGTTATAATAATATTAGCTCAATTTGGTAAATACAGAAGCTCGGGCAGGGTAGGCCCGAGTTAATATGTATGTTAAAGGATCTCAGGATTGCCAAGGGAGGGGTCTGGTATCCGCACAGTTAACCTGTGGATAGCTAAAATTCTCTTCTCTGGAAGAACATGGGGTATAAAGTTCCTGTAAATCTTAATGTCTTTAAAACGACTATGTGGAGAGCTGGGCAATGTTCGTTTTTGTCCGTCCCTTGAAAAAATATTCTAAAAATTATACATTTCTATTAAACAATATGTATGACTTGGATGTTATAAATGGGATATATATACACATGTATTAAGTGTAATAAATATTTAACCTAATTATTATTGAACATCTTAACCGAAAAGACGCCGATATTACACCAATCTTATGACCTTCGCATACTTTAAGATTACTTCATAGTGAACACAAAAAGACTTGTTTGTTTTTTATGTTATCTCATATTGGTAACTCTTTATTGTGAGAATATTCACCATAGAAAGTTGAAAAGTATGATACTTTATAGAGACATCTTCGTGTTAATAATTTGGCAAATAAAAGTCCGACTAACGTTAATTAAACAAAATTCAAGTATGACATAATTTAACAATTTTTCTACATACAGTATATTTGTAATTTCTTATCTTGAAATACTGAAAAAATCCACTTTTGCAACCATATAAAGACAAACCAGCATCTATATGAGAAACTAAAAAAAAAAAAACGATTTCTTTAAACAACAGCAGAACATCTGGCGCAGTCATTATTTTCGTTTCGTTTCGAGACAGCGACAAAGTAAGGACTCCGTTGTTAAGTGACCTTGAGCTTTGTGTATGTGAATTGGATACCTCGAAACTGTAATTGTCGAGTCTAATGGACTATATAATACATTGTAATCGCACTTTATTATGTGTTTTTGTATTTAGATAATATTATTTACTGTGAATATTTGTATAGACTAAATTGGTTATATTAAAATATTTTGACAATTTTTCGCGAATTTGAATAGGTCATGTTGATAAAAGTTGTATTTTCTAGTTTATATAGCATCATGGTGTATTCCGCTCATGACATTGTAGATTAGGAGACTTGGGAACCTAGTGTTGAGACATTCCGTTCCGTTCCTGAATTTCTGCGGAATTTCAGGCGTTTTGTTTTCAGTGGCAGAACTCAGCGTCTTTTTATCAAAAGAAACGTAAATATCAAATATTTTATTATTATTTGCTTTTTATCACTTTTTAAAACATAACACAGAGTAAAAAATATGAATAATTTCATAAACTGAGTAAAAATCTGTTTTGGCTAAATATAACTCCTACATTTCTGATTATCAAATTTATTTCGTAACTTTGGTAACAATTGCAATAATAAAAAATGTGCCAGCCATGTTATTCATGTACGCCACAGTTTTCGTGTAATAGTTTTTCTTATCTAGACAGATGCTGTTTTTTAATTCGCTCCGAAACATAAATAAAACGTATCCTACTTTCGCCCACGGAGAGTCGTTGCCCTAAATGTGTAATACCTAAAAATATCCAGCAGAATCATATTTCGTTTGGGCTTATAGCGGTTCATATAAAACACTAACCCTACCTATTTTGAAAGATATTAATATATTTCCATATTATATCTTCCATTGAATTTGAGGCATTACGTGTTGAGTGACGGAACTCAACACAGCGCTCTGCCTTGTTACCAGAGCGAATTAATGAAAATATTAAATATTTAAATTGAAAATATTAAATATTTAATTTTCTCGAATAGGCATCGAACCTTCAACCTTGAGCCCCTGCGCCACAAAATGTCTCACGGCGGAAAATGGAACGGAGTGTCTTAACACTAATTTCCCAAGTTCCTTCTACCTACCCTACCTTGTCCGGGATACACTGCGGATATACGTTATATAATTTGGTTAAAGTACGTAAAAAACTATACTTTACTAACGAATATTATATATATAAGGTACGGTTATTCGAACATACAAACTGCGCATTCAAAAGCGACAATGATATTTAATTTGTATACATGTAGATAAGTTACATGTTTTCGCGTTTTATACAATATGCCGTTTCTATAGAATGAGTATATACTTGCTGTCCTAACAACAAAGTTAGTTCACAGAACTATTTGTATATATTAAATTTCCTAAAATTCCGTTTCCATTTATGTGTAACACTTGTAAATTGTTATCGTCACGGAATTGTTAGAATTCTCGGAAAATATTAATCTAGATTAAATATTATAATATATATATATATATATATATATATATATATATATATATATATATATATATATATATATATATATATATATATATATATATATATATATATATATATATATATATATATATATATATATTGTATATATATATATTGCTGTCCTAACAACAAAGTTAGTTCACAGAACTATTTGTATATATTAAATTTCCTAAAATTCCGTTTCCTTTTATGTGTAACACATGTAAATTGTTATCGTCACGGAATTGTTAGAATTCTCGGAAAATATTAATCTAGATTAAATATATATATATATATATATATATATATATATATATATATATATATATATATATATATATATATATATATTTATTGCTAGTGAAGCTCCATCATTGACATGAACAAAAAAACGAAAAAGTTCTAATTGCCACCACGATTTCGAGAATCATCTATGGGAATGATAAAGCTAGATAAGGGAAAACTACTGTAGTACAAGCTTTCATTCAACATGCAAAACTGGTTTATGGCAGGTGAAGGTATTTACGGGTGACGAAACATGCAGGGCAATAACAAGTGTTACATACAGTGCGAATTACATTTTCATCATCGTTTTGGGTTTGACATATTGAATTCTATCTGCTCAATACTTTTCGTTAAAACATATATTCAGAGTTATAGTTGCATTTGAAGCTGTTTACTGTATAAGAATTTGTAGAAATAAACTTATTATAAAAAAAAAACATTCTGTTTCTAGCAATTTGTTGTTGAATAATAAAATTGCATTAGCATAGATCTTTACAATTTATTCATATAAAAGTGTAGTTGTGGCGAATTGGCACAACGTCAGACTTTAAAGGTGATGGTTGTGCGCTCGATTTTCGTTTAGGAAACAGAATCATTATCATTTCTTTAATCTGGTTAGAGAACAGCGAGGCGTCTGTGAGCCAAAAACATCAAGATATATTAAAAATTCTCCACAATTTTGAAAGATTAGATATTCATAATATTTTTATCCCTTAATATTTTTAAGTGCATGTTAAATAAACGTTTTTTTTTATTATACGCAAGCCCGTTGAAGCATGGTCTGTTCACATCAGACACATCCTGCCCGCTGCGGTCCATTGGGCCTATTGTCTATTATCAAAGGCTCCCATGTACACTCCATCTACTACAGTCTTGGTACTCTTGTTCTCGTATAATAAAATATTCTACACAATTTTTCATTTTTCCAACGGCAAACAAGGCTTCGTGATAAAATAACGATATGGTTTTTGCACATTTGCTAACAAAGTTTGATAAGAATTTATTAACATACCGTTTGGCCGTTATATAACTATGTGAAATCATAATATAATAAGTGATATTTCTCATAGTACAGTGGTAACTTCAAACAAAATTGTGCTCTTCCATATAAGTTCAATATTTTTCATATAAAAGTAGAGTTAGATAAACATTAAAATTGATGTACCTACTACTTTTTTAATTCTCTTTTGTATATAGCACTTGTGAAGCATTAAGTCAAAAATGGAAGCATTTTGTAATAAATAGATAATTACCGACGTTACAAAATATAAATATTTATACAGAGCTGATTGTCGCTTACATCTTTAAAAATAAAAGAAAGAAATGGTACGTCCCGTTTTCGGAATATCGGGAAATTCCCTCTTTGTAATCGCCTACATCAAAGAAACCTGTATTGCATATTTCAGCGTTCTACGCTACATAATATCGGTTGTGTATTGTTTTTCTGTCATTCAATTCAACAAACAAACATGGCTGATTAAGTTTTATATATTAATATTTATAGATTTTTAATAAAGTAAAACTTAGGCTGTGATGATTAATCATTACATGACTTATTTAATACTATATTTAAAGTGCTCCGATGCGCTGTATGAATATAGGATGACGAGTGTCTTGGCACTGGCAGTGGCGCTTGCCTGTAATAATATTTTGAAATCATGTTTAAACAACGTGTCACGTAAAGGACGAAGTTTTAGTAAGTGCATATTCTTTGTGTATTTAAAAAACAATTTTAATTTCAACGTTAGGCAGTTATCGTTAAGTCAAAAAAATCTTATTAAATATAAAAAGAAATATCAATAGAAGGCTTATTCGTTTGTTTGGACGTGGTATGAATAAAAAATACCAATAATAACCTTTTTTAGTATAATATTATAAGGCTTAGTCAAAGGTCAAGTACGCAATTTCTTCACAAGGCGTCTTCAGTACAATCGCCGACTGAAATATTAAACTATACACAAGACTTGTATACAGACTTTTCATTTATAAAATATTGTTAAATTATTAAATAACTTAATTTAAATATTGAGGCCTGTCGTGGCGCAGCGGCACAAGAGTGTGACTGTAACCGACAGGTTCTGGGTTCGATCCCCAGTCGAGGAAATGAAATATTTAATATTTTCAATTTAAAATATTTAATGTTTCATTTCTTCGCTTTGGTAATAAGGCAAAGCGCGTCGTTGAGTTCCGCCCCTCAACACGCAATACCTCAAATTCGGCGGAAAGTGGGGAAAGGAAGTGGAACGGAGTGTCATAACACTAGGTTCCACTTTCGTTCCCTCTGCCTACCCTGCCTAGTGCGGGATACAGCGTGAAGCTGAAAAAAAAAATTAAATATATTGTCATTTTGCACATTTCACTTTATTTGGCCGTTTTGGTTTGTTATTTTTAAGGAATGCTATACATACGTAATATTATTACAAACATTTATAACTAACAGATATTTTATAAAAGAAAGTTATATATAAATATTTAAAATAATATACATATGTGTATAACATAGAGTAGTTGTAGGCAGTCGGATTATGAAATTTAATATGGTTATTTGTATTATGGAAATAATTAAAATGTTATTAGTGACACATGTGGGCAGTTCCATATAACGCCAAGAAGTAGTAAAATTACGTGTTAAATGGTAAAAACGCAGTTTGTCACGAGAAATTTGCCCCTTTATAACCAAACCAAAAATAAACTATATAAAACATCTGTTTCCTTTTTAATTTCAAAAGGTGATATTACTTCAAATTTTTAGTTTGTAAGATACCAACTTCTCTATTTTGCTATTGATATTACTTAATTTTCTAATATTGAAACTAACTAAGCGATGCCTAAAAGAGTTTTTTTTACAAATTCTCATGGAAAGTGTCGTACGGATCATCTTAACACTAGGTTTCCTTTTCCTCCATCCATATTACCAAGTACTAATTACGTTCTTAATAATTCAATTGGAAAACTTTTTTTTTATTTTTTTATTATTTTCTTAGACAGGGTGCACAGTTCTTCTCTGAGACCTAGAGCTGGTGGTGACGTCATTCCAGACCGCTCAGTGGGCACCCTCGACCTTAATATGTCGTATTCAGCGCCCTCTAACTTGGTACTCACGCCGGCACCGGAATGTAAGTGACAGTTTTGTATTATAATTTATTATTAGATATCGCTTGTTTGTTTTTTTTATAAAGTTTATATGCATTGTAAAATATTTTAAACGAGGACGTACCTATTTATTTTTATATTTTTAAAATGTTATTTTATTACTTAGAAAAGATTTTTCTTTCTAAAAACAACATTTTTGAACATCGCAGGAATAGAACTTGCAACTTGCAGACAAAATTACATTTTTTTACTATTCATTTAGTTGAAATATTAGTTTTGAATGAAAATATGTAAATATTGGCTTAAAAGTAAAAATGCAATGAAATGTCTAATAGGAACAAGAAAGTGAGCGAAACGGTGGTCGGGTCGCTAGTTTATAAATGCATATCTATTTATCACCCTTCTTTCATCAAGTAAAGTGTCTATTGTTTTCTCAAATCATCTATTAAATTCAAAGGTCGCAAGCTTTCCCGTGGCATATCAAGGGCGACGGATAACGAGGGGCTCGTGTGGGCGTTGAGGAGCAACACCGAGCCCGAACCAAACACGCTGTCGTCCGACCACATTCTATTGTTACCGGATATATCCGTGTATCCGCCGGATTTCAGGTGAGGTTGTGTTTAGATTTGAACGTCTTGGTGAACAAAGTATTGGTTCATTTTACTAAAAGTGATTTTGTGATGATATCTAGCATAAATTATGGGTACAATATAGAGTAATATTTTTTTTTACCAATTTAGGGCGTTGAGTTCCACCACTCAACACGCAATGCCTCAAATTCGGCGGAATGTGAGCAACAGAAGTGAAACGGAATTTCTTAACACTAACTTAGGTACCCAAGTTCCCTCTGCCTACCCTGCCATGTGCGGGATATAGCGTGAAGCTGAGTATGAGTACCAATTTAGGGATCTTGAAGTTACAGTGACACTCATTGCCCTACTTATCGTCATATTTTTGAGTTATTTCATTTTTAATGTCGGAACTCGACCCTGCCTCTTGCCTCATTACCAGAGCAAATAAATGAGAACATTCAATATTTAATTACGTCTAGTGGGAATCGAACACACAACCTCCGCGTTTACAGTCGCACACTTACGTCCAACAACGGCCTTACTTACTTCACATTTTACATTTATTTTGGTCTTTGATTCCTAAAAATACAAAAATATTTTTTTAGAAATACCGTTTTTTAAATTTGTTATTTTATAATATAATATGTACTTATTTTAAAAATATTTTTATGTAAGTAAAGCATTGTCCGTTCATTATTTACTAAAACGGAAATATGATTATTTACGTTTCAAAAATTGTATTAAATATTAAAATAAGTAATTTAAATATTCGGCAACTTTTCAATTCAATTAAGAAAAAACTTTCTTAAATATTTTAGTTTAAGTTTATTCTAATATAGAATACCTTAACAAACTTAACGTAGTCTATTTTTAACTCGGAACTCCCGCATCGCGCTATTTGAAGTGAATGTATCTGAGGACTATCGTAGCGCAGGGGCGCAACGTGTGACAGTAAAAAGTCGCTGGTTCGATGCCTACTCGGAAAAAAATAATATTTTTACGCTTTTTAAAATTAAGTTTAGTATTTTCTGTCCTGAGTGTGGAATAACACTAAAAAAATAGTAAAAACATAATAACATTTTTATGGTGACTACATACTAAATGAATATATAAACTAGGATTATGAGGAAAAATAGGATTTGCAAATTGCAAATGGCTGATGACGCAAATTAAATAATATTTGCAAAACACCCACCGTCATCCAGAGTGAACCATACAACGAAATGCGAATAATTATTATAATAAATATTATATTATAATTAACATACTTTTCCTATTAAAATATTATTTCTGACAGTATTGCCTTATATAGAAACGATAAATGGTTTATGAATTACAGTAAAAATTTGTACGAGCGTGTGACTATCAACGAGATAGGTAATGGATTCAATCTCCACTCGAGGAAATGTAAAATATTTATACTTTCATTACGTCGCTCGGGCAATGCGCTTTGAATTTGGCAGAAAGTGGTAAACAGATCGGAGTATCTTAACACTAGACTCCCAAGCTTCCTTTGCTTAACTTGATATAGCGTGAAGTTCTTATTGATTAAATATTTAATTTTAAGAATAATATTTACTTAAAATAAAATACTAAACAGAAAAACAATACATAAATAAATCATTCACAAGAATGTATGAAAATATAAGATTAGATAAGAAAAATAGACATTCCATAGACAAAACACATTCATTTAACTTACTAATATCTCTTAATATAACTCTTGAACCTGTCTGATAATGCCCACACCTGTATATCTTCTAAAATAGCTTTTCTCGTTTTATATGAAATACCTATGTAATACTATATCTTAGTATTTTTTTAATTTTACAGCTTCACGCTGTATCCCGCATGCCTACCCTGTTAGGCAGGCTAGTGTTAAGACACACCACTACCCACTGTCTGAAACTTGACGAATTCTGTAGCCTTTTCTTGTAAAATAGTAGAAAATGCCTCGATTCGCCTCAACAACAGGGTGAAGAAATGAAAATATTAAATATTAAATTTTTTCGAGTGGGGTTCAAACACGCTCGTGCCCCTGCGCCATGACTGATAAATTATTTATTTAGTTATTTACTTTTAATGATTTATTAAAAATACTGCATCGTCTCTATGTTCCACTGCTTATAATGGTAAGCTTAAATTAAAAAAAATGATTAAGTTAGGTTCTTTCGAATTTAACACATGGTATGAGTTTATTCGTTGCATATTTATATATGTATAAGATTTTTTTGGACTCTTATAACAAATCACCATGACATTGCTTTGCTTTTGCTTCAATTTGCACGTGTTTCGGCAAAATGCCAATTCACCTCACACTACAGAGGCTCGTAAATTTCGGTCCGATACAAATCTAGTCTATTAAATGCTATACTAATGTATTGAGTTCTTTCGTTTTTCTTGCAGATTAGATAAAATCGCAATAAGTTAGCAGGTTTTATATATGGGATTTGATTATCTTTTATTTATATTTACGTATGAATTCTTTGTGGAATACTGTACTAAATAGAGGAGGGGTAGCGTTAAGACACTCTGTTCCACTTCCGTTCCCCACTTTCCGCCGAATATTGAGGCCATAGCGTGTTGAGTTGCGGAACTCAACGCAGCGTTTTGCCTTGTACCAGAGCAAGGAAATGAAAACATTAAATATTTAAATTGAAAATATTAAATCCTTCATTTCCTCGAGTGGGGATCGAACCCACAACCCATTGGTTACAGTCACACGTTTGTGCCGCTACGCTACGACAGGCCTCAGGATTTTTTATTCAAGTATATACATTTTGTTTAAAAAGTTTTTTTTTATTTTATTATTATTTAAACTAATACCAAAGAATTACATAAACATATATTTACTACTTAAAACCTAACAAAGCTTCTTAATTAAATATTTTTAATTTTAAATGTAAATATATCAGTATCAGTCTTTACACAAAAATTAGTCGTAATATAGTTCGTCAATATAACAAAAGCTGTCCTCCACATGTAAACGTTTGGCACTCCCCACATTTTCAGACATTGACCCTATCAACCTTTCACTCTTTCAACCTTCAGTAATCGGAGCTTAGACTTCACGGTCATTACAATAGAAAATACAGTCACGCAAGCCTTTTCAGCATGTTTTTACAAATCACTAATATGTTTTAGGCGATGCGTTTTAACCAACAAAAGGTACCGGTGTCAATGTACTTGTGTACAACTTTTCTTGTATTGTATGCAAAAAGTGTGTAATGCTTCGTCACCCGCTTTCATCGATATCGGATTTCGTCATTTTATTTGACTATGCTATATTTTCGCTTTATGTTGCGTGTCGAAACGCGTTATAAATTATATTATATTAGTAATTATTCTTCTTTTTTAGTACAGTAGATGAACGATCGTCAGGCTGGCAGGCACACTGTTGGTAGGCTCGATTACAACTCGAGAAGACTAAAATGTTTACTATTTTATTTTTGTTTTAACAACAGCGGAGCGTTGACCTTTGCCACTGAACTCAAATATGGACGTAAATTTGGCTCAAAATAGAGAACGGAAGTATAATAATGGGAACAGAGTGTATTAACACTAGGATCCGAAATGTCCGATCCTATGTCTATTTTAAATGATAATATCTTGCAATTCGCAATTATTATACCGTTTCTGGAAATGATATAATAATTGCGAATTTCGCACTGAATTTGACGCATTGCGTGTTGAGTTCCGCCATTCAACCTGAAAAACACTAAAGAACGGAAATGGAACGGAGTGTCTTAGCACTCGGTTTCCAAGTTCCCTCTGCCTACCCGGCCATGTGCTGGATACAGCGTGAAACTGAGTTTCGGAAAACCCGTTTCAAACTCTTAGTAGTAATCCATGTTCATGACTAGACTGAAGTGGAATTAGTCTATTAGTTGACATAATTATATAAAACTACTGCCAACGATTTCTTAATTGCCTCGCGTATTGTCCTAAATTCTCACTGTATTTTGTCGTCTGGTGTGGTGGGTTTGAGACTTTATATTTTTTAAGAGTAGATCCCAGGTAGTATAAAATTTCCAAACACCGCCTCTACTGAAATTATTTCAATTTGTGAATTTTAATAGCCTCGGGTATCATTCATAAATAAAATTTCAATTTATATCAATTTTTCCTTAGCTTCAATATTCAACTTCTTCATTCCTCCATTTTCAATATAAATATCTACTCAGCTTTACGCTATATCCCGCATATGGCAGGGTAGGCAGAGGGAACTTGGGTGTTAAGAGGTTCCCCTTCCGTTCCCCGCTTTCCGCTAAATTTGAGGCATTGCGTCGAGTGGCGGAACTCAACGCTGTGTTTTGCCTTGTACCAATGAAAACATTAAATATTTAAATTGAAAATATTAAATATTTCATTTCCTCGAGTGTGGATCGAACCCACAACCTGTCGGTTACAGTCACACGCTTGTGCCGCTGTGCCACGACAGGCCTCGAATTACAATATTTACCTATTAATATTTTTCTCTAGGATATTCATAGAAAAGGATCTTCTCGAGACAGCTACATTGGTAACACTGGAATCAGCTAGTATATTAAATTGGTGGCGCCACGGCCGCGTTCCGGGGGCTCCCCGATTGTTACCACTAGCTACTTCAGGGGATGGTAACTGTTTACCGCATGCTGCTTCCTTAGCAGCGTATGGGTTTCACGATAGATTGTTGGCTCTCCGAACGAAAGTACAAGCTTTGTTGTCCGGTGAAGGTGGAGATGTATTAACACGTAAGTTTTTATATTTTTGATCAATTAACGAAATTTTTAAAGATTTTTGACTATTTTGAGAAAAAGCTATTTTAATATAGTTTTCTAGACACTTAATAAAGGAATCATAAATAAAAAAGAATATTGCCTTCTCTTAAACGTTTTAATTTAATTTCATTAAATAATTTTACTAGTGTCACAAAAAAATAATATTTTTTTTTATTTAAAAGAAAATGGACATATCGGATTTTACCATTACCAAGCTCTGCACCGCGTATATTCTAGCCATTTTACAGTTAGAAAAGCGCTGTAACAAATTGCATTGTACAAGGTGTCCAGAAAGGGTATCGGGTAAGATCAATGAAACAAAAATTATTTGGACGCAATAAAAAAGTTTATTGTTTATTATTAGCATATGAATTGGAGAATTATTTGAAAAACATGATGTTATCCAAATGATGACCTTTCCAGAGTGTCAGCAACGTTGCTGACACTCTTCTAAACGGAAACGAAGATGGGCGATAACACGTTGACATATACGAGGGGAGGTCCTAAAGTTCGCGGAATGAAAGGGTTGTTAATAAAATATAACAATAAATAAATTTTTCTAAACCATCGAAAAATATTTTTTGTCTTTGGCCTCAAAATCCGCCGAAATTGCCTCCTTCACTTCGTTATCGTCGGAAAATTTCCCTTTTTTTTTTTATGGAAAAGACGGCAAACGAGCGTACGGGTCACCTGATGGTAAGTGATCACCGTCGCCCACGGCCTCGAGTAACTCCAGAGGAGCTACAGGAGCGTTGCCGTCCTTTAAGGTGGAAGGGCACCGGGGCCCGGCATTACCTAATGCGAAACGCAGTGGCCAAAGTTACCAGTTAACGCCGGTCTTAAATGCCGGGGGTGGTAATAATCCGGTCGAGTCTGCCCATGCGTTTTGCCATTGCTGGCAACGTGACTCTACCACACGCACTTTAGTCGCCTCTTACGACACCATCAGTACCAAGGTGTCCTATTCTAAGCCGGAATCACACGGCGGCCTTCCCCTTAGCTCTTTTTTTAAATTTGGAAACAAATAAAAATCGCTAGAGGCCAGCTCTGGACTATAGGGTGGGAGAACAAATGGTTCGAATCCATGCGTGTGCAGAGCAGCCATGGCAACTCGGCTCTTGTGAACCGGCGCGTTGTCTTGCGAAAGCAACACACCCTTGGCCAATTTTCCTCGACGTTTTTCTTTAATTGCCTCCTTTAACTTTTCAAATATCGTTGCGTAGTATTATCCGGTTATAGTGGTACCCTTTCTTTATAATCAATGAGTAATATTCCCTCACAATCCCAAAAAACAGTGGCCATCAACTTTCCAGCCGTGTCTGACGCTTTGATTTTTTTGGGAGGTGGTGTACCTTTTTGTGTCATTGCATGGCCTCCTGTTTTGATTGAGGTTCAAAGTGATAAACCCATGTTTTATCTCCAGTAACAATCCGCTAAAAAATCTGCACAGGTTCGTCTCCACACACCTCTAAAAAGTACTTAGACGCGTCGACGCAATGCTGTTTTTGAAGCGGCGTAAGCATTCTCGGCACCTATCTTGCGCTGACTTTTGACATGCCCAGGTGGTCGTGCAGGATCCGCAAAATGGTTGTATCTGATACTCCAACAAATGCAGATAATTGTTTTTTCTTCAAACGTGTGTCTTCGAGTGGTAGTTTTTCGACTTTTTCGACGATATCTGATGTGGTGGTCTCAACTGGCCGCCCAGAGCAAGAGTCGTCTTCAATTGAATTTCGACTATGTTTAAAAAGTCCATGCCACTTATAAACCATTGTTTTAGGGGTCGTTCATGCTTTCGTCTCGGATTCTCCACTACCCAGTACCGACATTTCTGCTTATTCACATGAGACCATTCAGGTGAAAATTTGCTTCGACACTGAACAGTTTGTTGTTAAAGTTGTTAAATCGCTGCAGCATTTCGTTCGCAAAATTCAGTCGATTAGCAAAGTCCAATTCTTGAACCAATTGAATTTTATAGGCTTTTAGATGTCTTTTTTTAAAATCGAATGTAAAGACGATTTTTTGATGTTCAACGCTTGGCTTCGCTTTCGGATGAATAAAGACGGATTTTGACGACGAACCGACGCCTCAACTTCTTCAATTGCTTCTTCATCGCGAACTGAACGAGGACGACAAAAGTTTTGAATTTTAACTGTCGCACCTGTATTCTCGAACATCCTGATCCATTTCCTAATGCTATCGTCACTTGGCGCGTGGCGTGTACGATATTCCGCACGATAGAGACGTTGAGCATTCACTATTGAATCACCATCATGATAATACGCTGTTCCATCGTGACTAAAACTCCATAAAATGGCGGACGCTACGAACCCCTCCCCGCACCCTTTAGACGTTTCCCCGTTTCGAATATGGCCCGAAAACAAACACCCGATACCCTTTCTGGACTCCTTGTATATAATATTCATACGTTTCTTGTAATAAATATAAATCCCAGAAGCAATAAAGCGTCGCTGGCGCTGGTCGGAGAGCGTGTCGCTGCGCGGGGCGGGGCTGACGCCGTCGGAGGCGGAGTGGGAGCGCGACTGGCTGGAGTCGGTGCGCGCGGCGTCGGCCGAGCCGCGGCCGCGCCCCGCGCCCTCCGCCGCGCCGCACTACGCCGGCCTGGAGCAGCTGCACGTGCTGGCGCTGGCGCACGTCATGCGCCGCCCCGTCGTCGTGTTCGCGGACGTCGCCCTGCGGGTCAGTGCTGCCGGAACTCAACGCCGCGCTTTGCTGTGCTGTCACGAAAATTTATTTGACAATAAATAAATAAAGCTCAAACCTAGGCAACAATCTTACAAAATATTTCTAGATACGCTCATGAGAAGGAGGTCATTAATAATTAAATGATGATAAATGTTAGGACAATTCCTTCACTTTTGTCACAATGCAAAGCTCTTATAATTTACCCCGTCATATTCAGAATATAACGTGTAGGTGAAAAAAAATATGTTATTATATTTGATAGCATTTATAGATATGATTTGTCCACATATTTGCGTAGCTCGTTTAATATGATTGAAAGCGTGTCCGCAATGTGGGGCAAGTTCACACCAGCCTCCATTAGTGTCAATATAGAGGTCAAGAACGCGCTAAACAGATTAAGTGATTTACGACTTACTTTTGCTATCATATTACCATAACTTATTAAGATTTTTTTTTAGCTTCACGCTGTATCTCAAACGAGACAGGGTAGGCAGAGGGAACCCGGGAACCTAGTGTTAAGACACTCCCTTCCACTTCCGTTACCCACTTTCCGCCAAATTTAAGGCATTGCTTGTTGAATGGCGGAACTTAACGCCGCGCTTTGCAAAGATATTATTAAAAATAAATATACTTTTAAATATTAGCTGCCTAAAACAACACTTGCAATACTCTCATATATCTTAAGAAATTTCAGCTGTGTTATATCTAGTGACAAATTAGTTGCTTCTATACTCCCTTGATCCAAATCCTTGACCATTGCATTCAGCTTGAGCTTTGAAAAGCTCAGTTGTGAAGATTTAAAAAAAATCCTAAAAATCTGAGAAGCAACTTCATAATATTAGGTACCTGAAACTAGAAAAAAGAATGCTTGTAGATGTTTTTGCTCATTAATTTCAACCGAGTTCTTTTGTTTCTTGTTGGGCCTGTGGTGCTTTTTGCATTCAATATAATTTTGTTATTTTTGTCGCACTAGTAATTACGGAGTTACTACGGATTATCTATACTTATCCTGCCATGTGTGTGCAACAATGGAAAATTGAAATATTTTTTTCTATATTGCAGGATTTCCGAGGCGATCCAATCGCACCAATACCTTTCGGAGGTATTTACTTACCCTTGGAGCTCGAGCCTGAGTTATGTAGCAAGGCTCCGATATTACTAGCGTACGACGCCGGACATTTCTCCGCTTTGGTTCCCTGTGAGCCCCTACCTACTGATGGTGCTCGGGTTCCTTTGGAAGATCAGGCTGGGAACCCTATGCCTATACGGTAACATTTGTTTTTTATCTGTATAGATAATACTTTTTTCCTCGATTTTTCTATAACATTATTTTGCCATGTCCCATTTTGAAAGAGAGAACTTAATATCAAAACACATTATGTAAAAACACCATATTAAGCCACCTCAATTTTTTAGGGGCTTCTTGTGGAGGAACATTTTTTTTTCAATTTCTGCTCCACAAATACCACCGAGAGACGTTTTCTATAATATTTTTCTGTCTCTTGCGAAATTTTGTTTATTAAAACTTATAATTTATATCAATATAAGTTTAATTTCTAAACATGATCATTCGTTATAACTAAGTGTCATTTTAATCCAAGATTCACAAGGCAGACAAAATTGTCCTTAAATTTTTTCGCACAGTATACATTACATTGTATGCATGCTAAAAATATCTGAAACATATGTTATAGTTAGGTAATTAATTACACATTTTTTTTTAAATAATAATATATTAATAATTATGTATTTAAAAAAAATGTATTTTTTTTTAAATGGAAATGGAGTGTTTGAACACTTAGTTCCAAAGTTCCAATTACAAAAAAATTAAGTGACACTTATATTTCAACTATTGTAACATATTGTTTTTTTTTTTTAGTTTCAACGTAGACCCAGGCGAAGACTTCAAATGGGATATCGAACCTGATCAAAAAACGATAAACAATTTACTCCCTGACGAGTACCAACGGTCCGCCATGCTGGCGGCTTACCTAGATCTGGAAAGAGTGGAATGCCTGACACAAAGCCAGCCTCCGGAAGAACTCAGAAGATCTCTAGACGCACTTTCTACTAAAACTTCCAAGCAATTGAATTCTGTTGCCAAGCAATTTGGGAGCATAGGAAGATCGATGAGTAGCAAGCTCAAGAAGAACTTTGGGTCGATGGCCAAGTTGGGGAAGTCGGGGAGTCAGAGTAACCCGGAAGAGGGTCTGATGAGGAGGCAGTCCACGTGTGAAGTGTTGTGTTGTAGGGTGCTGGCGGCGCGGGCGCCCGTGCAGGAGGAGATGGTCAAAAATTATTTGAACGAAGCATGGATTGGGTGAGTACTAGGACTTTTGGGGCCTGTTGTGGCGCAACAGACCAAGCGTGTGACTGTAAACGAAGGTTGTGGGTTTGATCCCCACTCGAGGAAATGAAATATTTATTATTTTCAATTTGAATATTTTATGTTTTGAATTTCTTCGTTCTGCCTCAAATTCGGCGGAAAGTGGAGAACGGAAGTGGAACAGAGTGTCTTAACACTAGGTTCCCAAGTTCCCTTTGTGTTTTTGTTCCCTACACTGCTGTGTGCGGGATATAGCGTGAGGCTGAGTAGAATTGAGTTGAGTACTAGTTTAGATCTAAATTAGATGCAAAGAAAAATATACATAGACACTCTGTTCGCCATTTCCCATATGAATAAAAAACAATATGTATTGGGATCAAATGCCGGTATTATATGCCGGTATATATTAATGCCAAAAATGTGTTTTTTTTTTTAATTTTTGTCTTACTGTCGTCTGTATGTTTGTACGCGCTAATCTCAGAAACGGCTAACTAGATTTAAATGCAGTTTTCACTGTTATATTTTGTCAACCTTTCCTCACTCAACATTGAGGATTTTTTTCATTTAAATCTGCTAAAATTAAAAAAGTTACATCAATTTAAGTAAAAATGTTCCAAAACAAAATTTTGATTTGTTTAGCTGAAATTGTAGTTTACAATGTGTAGTAGTAAACTGCATACGGGCGACGCCGCGAGCGGGTCGCTTGTATTTAATAATGGTATATTATCTTACTGTTAAAAATCTTAAATATCATTTTTATATTCACGCTGTATTCCGTACATAGTAGGATAGGCAGAGGGAACTTAGGAACCTAATGTTAAGAACTCCGCACTGTACCCTAATTTCCACTATTGTGCCCCACTTAAGGCCAATTCTTAAATAACAATACCATATTTCCAATAACAGGTACACAGCAGAAAAAAATAGAAAAGAAGAAAGCACCAACAACCAGCCCACACAGCCCCGCTACGGCACCGGCCGGTCACAATTCTACACAGAAGCTGACAAAGGTGCACACGAAATCACCAGAACTAGAACTTTAACATCTAAATCTGTGAAACCTGCACAGGATCGAACCTTGTACCTTTCTAAATCAACATTCTACGACGATCGTCCGCCATCACCGAAGCCATGTAGAGCGCCCTTGTGTATGTACTATGGCAGTCCAGAGAATAACGATTATTGCTCTAGATGCGCGAAGTTACAGTAAGTTGTGGCTTTTTATATTATTAAAATTAGATTATATATCTCTTTTTGTTTCTATTTTGCTTTTTATTTATATTTAAATTGTTTTTTTTTTTGGTTTTTTTTTAATCTGTAATTATGAATGTTATATAATCTGTATTTTTTTTATATTACATATAATCTGTTTTAACTCTTTAGTATAAGCGTGTAGCTCTAGTTATTGGTACTTACTAAAATAAATCAAAGTTTTTATTGATACAATAAGTTCTGGTTAACTTAAGTTAACTAGCTAATATTAAAAAAAATATTTATTTTTTTACCTCCAACCGGACGTACAAACTACAATAAAATAGCTCCATATATTAATATATGTACTTATACATGTTAGAATGTCATAAAAAATATGATAAAAATATAGTCAAATGTTTTTAATTTAACTTTAATTTGTGAGATAAACAATATTTTGTTAAAAATATATTAACAATACTTTTTTGACAGTATTGGGCTTCCAATACATGATATTACAAAATTTATTCAATAAATAATCAAATTGTTGTTACTTACTATAGTTATTTCGTTAACTATAATTCTGAATATGGTAAAGTTTCGCGTGGATTATCAAATGGTAATTAAAAATCGATTATAAATCGTTTCACTCGATTGTATATCGATTCTTCATTTGTAAATCGATTGCTCGATTGTCAAAAAGGGTTTCATTTTTTTAATAATTTTCTATTTTAAATTCAATAATTCGTATCAAGACACATATGAAGTAATAATAAAATAAAATATTTTTGTAACAGATTGTTATATTTTAGACTAAGAAGTTGCTAGTTGTGACTTTTAACGAAGATACTAAATATATAAAAATGTATTATTTTTATATAAATAGAAAAGTCCAAATAAAAGTTCAGCTAGCTCCCTAACAAATTAAGTGAAAAATCCTAATGAATTAGTGTTAATTGAGTCATAATCGATATTAATTATAGACTTATTTAAATGAACGTATTAATAGTGCTTTAAAAATGTAGCTTAAACAACTGTTAATGCAATCTTATGTCAATTTAAAAAAATAGATTATGTATATATATATATATATATATATATATATATATATATATATATATATATATATATATATATATATATATTATATATATATATATATATATATATATATATATATATATATATATATATATATATATATATATATATATATATATATATATATATATATATATATATATATATATATGTTGATTATACCTCCATAAAAAGAAATCATATATTCAAATTGCTTTCATATTTATAACAGAAATTAATAAATCAATTATTATTTTATTTTGTCACTAATAGTCATAAATTAACAAAAGCATATTTTATATATTTTATAAAAAAAATATGACATATTATTGCATAAAACAGCTTTTTTAGTATTAACAAATGAAATATTAGATTAGCGTTAACGTTTGTTGTTATTATTGTATTTATATTTGGTATACCGTTGAAGAAGGATAATATTTAACAATAAATATATCTTAATTATATAGATACTTCCATAATAAATGTGATGTCATCAAATGCTTATGAAAAACGTTAGTGCCCTTTCACATTGAGTGCCAAGTTTTGTTTTTTGTGTTGTCAGGTTTCATTTGATTAAACATATGAACCTGGCGACATTAAATTATAAAGATTTAAGAAATCGCATCATAATATTTACATATATAGTTGGATCAAAATGTGTTCAATAATTAGTATCAGGTGCTAGCGAGCGAAATATTGATTGTTGCATATCTGTTTAAGGTGAGACAATAAAAATAGAGAAATAGACAAGAAAATATTACAAAAATACTTTAAAATTTATATAAAACACATAAATTTTGCCATTCCAACTCTTAATTGCTCTCTTAGATAGCTACTCAAATTTGTTACAGTTTTATGAAGAAGAGTATATCTCCAACTATATATTATTTATAAGAAAGGCTAAAATGTAATTAAAACCTTGCAAACACACCAAAAATAAAGTTAAAATAGGTCAGTAAATTTAAAAAATCTCATTCAATATTAAAAATTGGCCTAAAACATTTTATTTAGTTAAAAATCATTAAGTCTTTTTTGTTTCTTGAAAAAATATGCTTATGCACTTAAAATGCCATTAAACTTAGTTATTTTTTTCTAACGTGAATAAATGAGCTTTGACAATTCGCCGTCCGTACTTAAAAAAAAAATTTTTTTTTTGATCTTCTAGTCCCGTTTTCATAATTTAAACTGAAGTTTTAATTTTATTTATTAGCTATTACTGTTATTAAGTCCAATTTATTATTAAGTTTTAATAATAATAATTAGTTTCACTATTTAGTTTTAATTTCCCACCCTTTTGTTAATATAAGTTGTTATTTTCACTTGTACTAACTGGTTTTTTTTTTTGTATTATTAATGTTTTACCATTCATATTTTTAAGTTATTATAATAAAAATGATACAAAAGTTACGATAGATACCATAGTTTGAACTACATCTAAACAGTTGCAAACTCTTTTGTACTGAGCCTTGGAGATCTGTGGAATAATTACTTGACACATATTTAATAAAAGTGAGATTACATGACATAAGTATGTTTTTACCGAATTTATAAAAAGTAAATGATAATATATAATTAGTGTGTTACAAATGGTACTGTTATATTTTGGTAATAAATTATAGTTAAGATGGCATATCATGTTTTGTAGAAAATAAATGGTTACACAGTATATACCTAGTTGTTTTCATTTTGTTTGTTTACTTTCTTTGACAAATTGTTAATTTTTAAATAAGGAATTTGTCAGCTTTTTAAAAGGATAATGAATACATGTTTTTGTATCTATTTTTTCTTATTAAAATAATTTCTAACATATTTGGAATGGAAATGGTTAATAAAAAAAACCGTAGTACGGTACAGAGCAATTGTAATGGACTTCAGAAGAATATAATTCTATTATTTTATATCATTTAAAGTTTATTCAAATTGCATTTAGCTACACATATATATATTTTTTTATCTTCACACTGCACATGGCAAGGTAAGCAGGGGGAACTTGGGAACCTAGAGTTAGAACACTCCGATCGGTTCCTCCTTTTCTGCCTTTGTGTTTAGTGGCGGTGCTGAGAGGCGTCATTTTCCTTGTGATGACCACCGACTAACAGAGCGAAGAAATGAAAATATTATATATTTAATTTCCTTGTAGTTAACAGTTGTACGCCTTTCTCCCTGTACTTCGACCTCAATTGACATTTTCAGTGAAATTATCTAATGGAAAACGTATTTTAGACTTAAGAAGAACAAAAATAATACACAAACCGTCCTTTTTAAATAAACTTTCTTATTTATTATCTTCTTTTCTATTACATACAATACAGGTCCATGAGATGTACAAAGCGTAGTCAGCGTAAACAAGAGGAGACAGTATTAGTTATATTTATTTATACATTTTATAAATGTAATTTAATATTTAAGCAGTCTCTCTTAAATATATTCTACAACGTCGTCTTCAGAGACACGAATTATTTACTAAAAGTTACTTGAAGAGATATTTTGTATTTGTATAAAGGGCTCTGATGAAAAAAGTATAGGCATTTGCCATAATCATTAATATTTTGTACACAATCGTATATTTACCTTATGATCGTAAAATTGATTATTACAATATATGGTTATATATGTTTAATATAAAAAAAAACATCAATATTTATCGTAGTTGTAGAATTTCTATATATTACAGTTCCTTTGAAGGAGCATTTGAAGGGTGTCTTAACATATTAAAGATGTAACATAAAGATGGCGCAACTCAAAATTAATTGGTTTAAAATTTCTATTACACATCAATTCACATTTAATTAATAAACTAACACTGGAGTTATATAAAAGTGCTATTTAACAGATTTACACGGACAACACGTTTATTTTACACTATACATACATATGTTAGGAATATGTTATAAAATGTAAATACTGAGACTTTACATGTAGATTTTACAAGAAAAAGAAAATTATATTCTTATAATTACATTATAACTTGTCCATTTTTTGTACAGACAGACATTTGGATTTCAATAAGATAAAATATTTAAAATTTTATTTCACTGAATACTGAATATAAAAATAACTTTCATTTCCTGGCTGTGATAACAACACAATACGTTCAGTGCTGCCACTGTTTCGAAAATTAGAATAATGTATAATAAGTGTATGAAAATAAAAATGGAGTGTTCCTCCGATAAAGAATACACGAGTCAAACTAAAAAAATCTGTTTATGGTAGATGTTAAAATACAACTTTACTATAACATGTACAATATCTTCAATGTATTTAATTCTCGAACAATATCAATCGAGAAAATATATATATAAAATCAGAGCCCTTTTAAATCAGCAGTGAGATAACTCTACTAAATCATACATATTCGAAGCCATTTTGCACAGCACTATATATTTGTTCGAATAATCGTCCACTGGTTCACTTATCACTATTTACAATGTCTGGAAGGTCAGTGTCTAGTTCAATAAATAGACACTGAGCTCGGCCTGATGTCACGAGTCCGGCAAAATGTCCGACTCGATGATCTCCAAATCTCAACTGTCCTGCCAGTAGTTGTAATTGGCAGACGGGGGCGGGACTGGCATCGGAGGTGCGTTGGCAACACCAGAATTGTATGGAGAACCTTGTGGAGATCCAAATCGCGGTCGGAACCATGGCCTACTTGTGTATTGGTACTGATTGTTGGCATATGCTGCCAAGTTCTGGCCGGTAGCATTAGGGTAAGGGTTCTGGGAGTTATTCGGGTATGCCACGTTTGGCATGTTAGGTGCAGGGTAAGTTTGGTTAGGAGCGGGAGTGGTTGAAGGCGAGAAGTTAGTTTGTGATGTATTTTGTGAGCTCGGGGTCGCGTTTTGAGCGTACGATTGAGTAGGGGTCTGGGGGTTGGACCCGTTAGAGGGGTAGCTCGGCGGCTGAGACGGGGTCTGATTGCCATTATAATTTTGAGTGCCATTGCCGTTCGTACTATAGCTCTGCGTCCCTTGATTAGCTGTGTAAGGAGCAGCGGATGTTCCATCATTTGTAAAGCTTTGTGTGGGGGTCTGGGCTGGGGTCGTCCCAGACATGGAATATGCGTCTTGTGACGAAGAAGATATATAATTAGTTTGGTTGTTGGAGCCATTCGCGTCGGTCTCCGTCGCGGCTGGCTGTCCGTTGCCGTTGGTCGGGGCGGGGGTGGTCGCTTGACTTGGCATCGTATATTGCACATTGGGATTTGTTACGGGCATCGTGATCGTCCCGGAGTTGCCTTGCATCACGTACTGCGGCGGCATGCCCGCGTATTGTGAAGTTGGCGTTATAAAGTTGGAGTTTTGAGGTAAAATTTGGTGAACAGGAGGAGGTTGCGACACCGGTATCGCAGCATTAGTCATAGGGGAGGACGGGGGAGCTTGGACTATCGGTATAGTGCCAGAGACAGTTAAGTTGGAATTTGCAAGTTGCTGACCGGCCAGAGCCGCATTTAATTGCTGAGTCGACAATTGCGTGTTAAGATTTATACCCGGCATGTATTGTGAGTTGGGCATGTTCATTGGCATGAGTGGCACGTTGTACTGCACTCCGCCCGGCATGCCAAGCTGGTTTGGTTGCATTACAGTCACGTTCTGTCCAGGCTGTAGCACTTGTTGGCCGATCAGACCCTGAGGTATCGTGCCTTGGACGAGATTGGAATGATTCGTCGGTATCATGTACACTTGGCTGTTCGGTTGACCAATGACGGTTGGCATCTGACTTATATTTAGAGGATTCTGTAAAACAGTCATACCCTGAGGAACGGTGATCATTTGCACATTTTGTGTTGCATTTTGCAATTTGTTCGCTGTCAATTCTTGCTTTTGTGCGTCTTTAGTGGATTGTATTTGAATGGCATTTCTGTCTATATGTTTTATGTACATTCCACCAGAGCCATCTTGTGCCACCGACGAAGCTGACACGCTGAAAATATAAAAAAAAAGAAAAGATATGTATTTCATTTCCTATATTATATTAGATTAGAAACAATACTACACTAGAGGTACATAGGTATTTAAAATAAAACATTGAATACCAAAATGGTATCATGATACGATTCAATAGGCTTCCAAGTACTTCATACAATAAAATAAAACAGTGTCAAATAATTTAAACAATAACTTCATTATCAACTTACTTGGTCTGCTGTCCAGAGGACACGTGGATGATGGTGCCGTGGGCTGGATTAATTTTCATCCCCATACTGACCATTGTGTTGTCTCTAGCTGTATCGAATAATTTATTATGTCAATTATTTATGTCAAACATCGTAACTGTAAAATAGAGCACTTTTCTTTATAAATAATAAAATTTTTTGAAATAAAATATTTTTTTTGAATGACTTTATTGCACAGTGTACGATAATATTCTATAAAATTACGCTACGCAAAGACACTACGCTGCCGCATTATTTCATAATAGTAAATAAATATGGAAAATATATTGCTGAAAGGGCAAAGCAGCCGTAGGCAGAATGAAACCTGCAATGAAAGAACTAAATTAATATCATCTTCTTTTCATCTCTTTCCATCATCATCCGCGTTTCTGTCACCCGATACCTCGATACCACACCTACATACAAACATGCAAAAAAATATATATAAATAATCAATAAACAAAGCTTTTCTCTCGAATATCGTTGAACGCTTCGTACCAAAAAATCTTGTGCTGTAAATGTAATTATAACTAATTTAATTCTAGCATTATTATCTATTTATGGTATATTTAATGTCTAATTAGAACAGTAAAAAAAAATTGTAACGGCACAAGAAGAAAGTATTCTAACAAAATTTTTATATCACATGCATTCTCCAATTGTGTAACTTTCTACTTTCATCGTACATTCAAAACGCTATAAACAACAAACAGAATGAACCTGCAATATATCCAAGTCATTTAAATATATGCCGAATCCAGAATTAAAATTACAGTAAAAATAAAGTATGTGCTTATAATTATTTACGATTTGCCGTGAAATGAACACTGCTATCAGGAAACAGTTCCAGGTCTAAGGCTGGAAGAAGCCTCAGACAACACATAAAGTTGGTAGCGTTGCGCAGAACAACATTTTTTGTAGTTATTTCACCATTTCGACGGGCTTCGATCGGTATGGCCAAATCCCTGGATGAACTGCCTTTGCTGATTTTCATTAATTTAAACTAAACTAAACTAAACAAATTACAATACCAGTATAAATATTGCTTAAATCTTCGTCTTATATATATATATATATATATATATATATATATATATATATATATATATATATATATATATATATATATGCTGAAATAATGATTTGATAGTACAATCATCTTCATGCAAATTGAACCGCCGCTTTCCCGATGAATCAAATGTAGAACAATAATAATTAAAGCAAAGTAAAATAGGTGTACAAAGCAAGGCCAAATACAAATATCACATTAGAAATGACGCCAAAACGCATTGTCATCCTAATAAAATGACGCCAAAGTTAAAATATGTCCATCAAGTTAAAAATTGTCTACAAATGACAAAACAAAATAAACCAACTTTAACATCAGCGAGCTACTGTAAACACGACAGATCGTGGATTCGATGCCCACCCTAGGAAGTATAATTTATATTTCTTTGCGTAATATACCTATGCGTACCAAAACGCATAGGTATATTACGCGTTGGGTGAGAAAAATGGATAACGCAGGTGTATTTATGAGAACGGAGTGTCTTAACACTATGTTCCATCTGCTTACCCTACAGTATTCGAAATACAGGGTCAAGTTGAAAAAAAACCTACTTTAAAAGAGATATCATCAACCTGTCAGATAAAAGAAAGAATATGATAACATAATGTGCAAGTAAACATGCGATATTTTATGATACTATAAAATAATACTATGATATAAAATAAAAACAGATACAGAAAAAAAAAAAAAAAATATCTGTAGAACCGGCAAACTGTAGTCCTGTAAATATATAATTAAAATAATAAATACAAAATTAAATACCAAAAACATTACGAATCTAAAACATGTAATGATAGGCGAAATAGAAGACTGATAAAAATGAAAAACGAATATTAGATCTACAATAGTTTGTTCTGTCTCGTAACACCTTTAGGTAAGCTTTAACTGACACTGAAAAGAAATAAAAAAAAAAAAAAAAAAATGGACCTCACCCTTACATATTGATTTACGCTTAAATAAAAAACCGCATTGACAATTTACGCTAAAATTCAGAAGTAAAAACTTACGCCTGTATAAAAGATTTTTCTGAACTTAAAAATGTTGAATCATATATTTTTTTGAATATTTTAATATATTACGCTTTACGCAAAACTAAATTTAGGGCAATTATTTTTATATCTCGTCATACATAAGATATATAAAGGTTAATAAAAATATGAAAATTATCATGCAATCAAAGACATTCTAGAAGTTGTCAAATTGTTGACCAAAACATTTTGTAGAACCTGTAAATTGGTTTACTGCAAATCTAAAAATAAAGTACGTAGTACATGATAACTATTATTCAAAAAAATAATAGTTACTAAACTTAAATTTAAAAAGCGTATAAAAATTTTGAACGAAGCAGGATTTGAACCCGCGCCTCTGGAATACCGTTCCAGCGCTCTGACCACTAAGAACGGTATTCCAGAGGCGCGGGTTCAAATCCTGCTTCGTTCAAAATTTTTATACGCTTTTTAAATTTAAGTTTAGTATTTTCTGTCCTAAGTGTGGAATAACACTTTAAAACATAGTAAAAAAATAATAGTTATCATGTACTACGAACAATAGTCTGTTTAAAGTTAAATTTATAATGAAATAAAAAGAAATTGAAAAAAAAAAAGAACTTTCCGTCTTCGTTCGTTTTTCGAATAAGCAGTAGGCTGTAGTAACAGCATCACCCGACTTAGAAGAGAAATAAAGAATTTTGATTATTCCATAAACTAGCATACTCGCCTTAAAACTATCTACGCAAAAATAAAATATTGCATTTAAAATGTACGCTTAAATATAATACTTTTTAGTTGGTATACTAAATTTTAAATATTTTGTATGTACTTGTGTACTTCTACACATACAAACTATTAAAAATAATCACCAAAAACTATAGTAGTTAATAAATACATCAGAAATTTACGCCAACATGAAACATCGCATAAAAAAATTACGCCATTATTCAATATGACATACGCCAAAATGCAAGATGCTGATCAAACTTTACGCAATCTTTAAAATTTAAATATTTTTTAATAAATATTTTAAGAGTTGACGCTCTAAGCAAGTACGCACTAAATCAGACTACGCACATATAAGTCAAATTTAAAGTAATCATAATTTTATATCATACAAATGTTTCGAGAAGCAGGGCTACAAGCGTTCAACTGTAAATTCAAACGGTTGTAAGTACGATCCTACTTGAGGATATGAAATAATTAATATTTTCATTTCTTCGCTCTCACAACGAGGCTAAACGAGGCGTTGAGTTCTGTCACTAAACTCGCTTTTAAAATTGTGCGAAAATTTGTTAACGGAAGTATGGTAATGAAAATGGAGTACGTTAACACGTATCCAAAAACGGCGTGAAGCTAAAAAACGTATCTTGTCATAAAATTGATACGTGTAGGTTAGAAAAACGTGAAAAAAAACCATGCAACAACAAATGTTAAATATTGATGATCTTAATCATCAGTTATCACATTTGAAAGAATTTTGTCCTACATACAGTTTAAAGATTTTTTGAAAAGGATTTATAGAACCTATATAAATACAAATTCTACAATAAACGATAATCAAATACAATATTGTTTATATAAATAAATAAAAAAAAACTATATATAAGACAGAAATTCCTGCACAACGAAGAATTTAACTTTAGCGAGTTTGAAGATTACCTAAAATATACACTAAAAGGAGATAAAAATAAATTCGATGGTTCCGTACATATTTCTTATTAATCATCCTTATCCAGTACTTTGATCCTGAAAGAGAATCGCTTCGCATTATCGTACTCGACATATTTTACGCAGCGCCATATTAATTCTAGGTCGACAGACTACAGGGTCTGTTAGAAGTTGGATAATTTAAAACAATTTATAAACGAGAAATTATCTATCTTTATACGTCTTTTATACGAGTATATTAAATATATCAAAGTATGAAAATTTGTAGATATGACGAAAAAATCATAATAGAGTGTATTTACATCATGGTGTTATTTGTAAGTGCCGAATTTGTTAGCAATTTCAGAGATAGATAAAAAATACAAAGACTATATATTCTCGTTTATAAAATGTTATTTAAATCTTGAATATACCTGTAGAAGTGGTCCACGATCGGGAATCTCTCGTGGAGGCCTTGTCCTGGCTTACATGTGACCTGCGGCATCGTATCGTTTCAATACACATACAAAATATCCATTAAATAATAAAATTCCGTCTACAAATAATTTTAACTCCCAATCCAGAAATTTCCATGCACTTCATTTATTTATTAATTAGAGTAATTGAAAAAAAAAAGGATATATCCTTGATAATTTCTTAAATTTTTAAATTGATTTGTTTGTCTTTGAAAATCCAAAAGATCTAAAAACATCTTAACTGTGCTATTAATTAAAATGTATTTAGATCTCAACACGAAGACAGCCCCACACAGAAGTTTGATTACATAATTTTTGAAATTTGCTACAATTCATACAATTAAAAAATACATTTGGAATATACCACAAACCAGTCCAGAAAAAAACTAAATTTTAATACAAATTATACAAATTTCCAAAAATATGTAGCTTTTGGACGAACCTGAAATATATTATTTCTTAATTTCTATACAAATAATGAAAATGAAGCTCACCCAGCTGGTGCAATAGGCCTTAATTGCAACTGACTTGGAGTTCCATCCGATAGTCTCTTTTGTCCTCTACTTTCTTGTCCAGAATTTTTCGTGGGTGTTGAGGAACTCTAAAAAAATCGTATTCATATTTGAAATTGTATCTAAATTTTATAGTGTTGAGATGACATCGAAAAGCCCAAAAACCAATTAATGGAGAGGCTAGAGACAATAATGACAGATATCGGATTATGTTATTGAAGTTTTACAATCGATTCAATTTAAATCATCAATTTAAAGAAGTTGTAAAATCAAGCAAAATCGATATTCTATACTATTCAATAGGTATATTTAACATTATTTATTAGACTACTTTTAAGCAGAACACTGAATGAGAATGATATATTCTCAAAAACAAAAAACTGTCTATTTTCAACCCTTAAATACTTGTGAAAATGTTATTTTAAACAAAATTAATTTTTAACTTATTACCAAAAATAAAAACCACAATCAATAAATAAATTATTATCAAATTAAGTATAAATTAAAATTTGAAACAACAATTCGTGATCAACATAAATAATCCGATATCTTTAACAGATGTTATAAACAACTAAAATGGCTAAGTTGAAAGGTTAAACACGTTATTCGCAACAAAAGAAGTTGAACGGAACAATGAAAGCTATAAATGGAGAAGAAACCGTTACACAAAAACCAATATGCATATTAAATATAAGAAAAAAATCAAGTCCAATGAAATAAAAAGTATGAATTTCGAAATATGTAACAGACCCTTTAACACTAAACAAATTATATCGCAAATAAAAAATATATTAATTAATACAAGCAGATAAATAAAATGGGAAATAAATTTGAAAAGAAATATAATATTATTAGTATGGTGAAATGCTAATATAATGTATGTATTTGCATTTGCTCACTGAAATAATTTGCGGAGAAGACGCTTGACCGGTTGAAATTATATTTATTAAGGACGCACTGCTGACTATGGGCTGTTAAGAAATTTAAAACATTTTATTACGTTTATGTCACTTTGTGGCGTTAAGTTCCGCCACGTAACACGCAATGTCTTAGTCTCGGCGGAAAGTGGGGAACGGAACGGAGTGTTTTAACACTACCTTGCCCTCAGAACTAAGTGTTTGTCTGCTTACCCTGCATGTGCGGGTTACAGCGTGAAACTGTTAAGACAATTTTAATTTAAGTGTAATAAAAATGCACGTGCGGCCTTTGTGGCACAAATCACGGCATTCGACGGGTTATTAATTAGTTTCGTCTCCTCAATCTGGTTAGAAGACAAAGCTCTATGAATTCTCCCACTCAAGATATTTGTCTCGTAAATTGGGTGGTTGATAACATGGAGGAGGACTACAAAAATTTGAAATTATAAATAAATAAACAGAACATAAAATAGTTTTACATAATAAATTATAAAATTATATTGTTAAACCATTCTGTAATTTAATTTTTAAACAAACGCTTATTAAATAAGTTACAAAAAGAATAAAATATTTCTTTTTACTTTATAAAAAAGACCCGGCCATAATGAAGGATTCTTTATTAAATAATAAAATATTTTAACTAATATTTATTTTAAATTAGAATTAAGAATTACCAGTTTATAAATATCTTTACATAAAAACATAAAGTAGAGTGGACATCATTTATGAATACATACTAAGGAATGAATATTTTAAAAACATTTTACTAAAGAAATATTAGTATGTAAATACCTTTTGGTTCAAATGCATAAATGTTCCAGTGGCTTGTAATTGTTGTAACTGAACCGCAGACAAGGGAAGTGATGTTTGTTGAAAACTATTGGCAGGAGCAATCTGAAGTAGAGACATAATAGGCTACTTTCAAAATTATTCAGCTTTGAACATGCTGTTTTTTTACTTATATGGTTACACAATTATCAACTTGTAAAAATAAATGTAATAAATGTATACAAATGAATAATCAAAACAACTTTTAGTTGTCTAATGGGACTACAAGAAAGTGAACTGGAAACATTATAATAATAATACAAGGAAGACATTTCATTCGCCAATATATTGTGTTTGTGTCATGACACTTAATTTCCACAGCCAAATTATATAAAATATTTACATTTACAGTTAAATTCTCTAAAATAATTTTGAAACCACAGCCTATGTGTTATTCTGGTGAAAATTCTATGTTACTGTAGTTTTTTACCAGTGTAAAGAAACTCAATTCACTTCCCCACTTTCTGCCGTGGTGTGTGAAGCAAGTGGCAGAATGCAATGACACACTTTGACATGTCACCAGAGCAAAGAAATCAAAATGTTTATGTTTTATTTCCACATTTATTTTCAACAATTGGGGATGAATCCAAAACCTTGTATTTACAATCTTACTTTTGTGTCCCTGTGCCATGACAGGCCTCTACTACTACTCAATAACAACTCAAAAACTTTATTATATTTAATCCATAAAATATTTCTTTGAAAGTCAAATAAATATCCAACTACCACTACAAACATTAACATTCATTATATTAGTATAACTTTAATGAAACTAAAATTTATTTGTACTTACAGATACAAATTGTTGTGGTTGTATATTGCCCAGGCCAGTCTGATTGGAGGTTAGGTCTTGCAACTGTTGGTACGGTATAAGCATTGTTTGGGATCCTGGAACTGTCCATTGCATAGTGTCAGTACCTTGTAGCTGGTACTTTATGTCCTTATCACCTTTATCAGTACTATATAGAATTTTTTGTGATGAATTTGTACCTTGAGCTGCACAAACTACTGGAGCAGTTGCCGAACTAACTGTTGTAGTGTCTGCTCCAGTTAAACTCGCTTGTGGAAATGATAAGCCATTCGGCAAAATCATTGACATAGATGATGGTACCCCGCTCAATCTTAACTGAGTTACATTCACAGGTTGCATACTTGATAAATCAACTATTTGTGTTGCACCAAAATTAGGTTGCTGTATTGCACTTAAAGGCTGTGCGATAGGCAAGGATGTGAAATTTGTATTTGAAACTTGGACACCAGGTTGCACTATAGGTATCAATTGACCACTCTCTTGATTTAAAACATACTGTTGCTGGGGTAACAGTTGCAAAACCGTGGGCTGTCTAACCGTCATAAGTGGTGTGTTTGCAGGAGCTACACTAACTACAGGTGGAATTACTGTTGGGTGCGTTGATGTTGTTAATGTTGATGGTGTTGATAATGATACAGACGCAACTGGTGGAGGTACGGGAGGAGGAGCAGCAGTGGTTGTCAGAGTAGGCGGGGGTACGTTAAGCGCAGGTGGCGGCCCTCCCGCTTGGGCGGCACTCCATTGCGCTAGTTCTGCACGTATTGTTTCAATTAGATTTTGTGCCAAGGATCTCGCTGCTGCTAATGCCTCTGATCGGGTGTGATGAAGTGCTAAATGTAAAGGTTCAAATTTATCACTTTTCAATACAGCAACCACTCCAGTTTCCGATCTTATATACTCTAAATTTGTTCCGTTCTGTAAATAAGAATAATATATTGATAAAATGATAATTTAATAATGAAATTCCTAAATCATACGTAGAAAATGTTGAGTAACTCACAGGTCCAAGAATTCTTGATTTTATGTCAAATGCGGCCGGCGCATTGTCCAGACCTATATACACTTTATCTATAAGTCCTCCTGACATTATTATTGAGGGAAATAATCCTGATTAATCTTTATTTATGTTATTTTCGGAGAATGCATCTTTTATCACAAGATAGTGTTTTGACATTTAAAATGTCAGTTCAGAAATTAGTAAAAAAGGTGGCAAGCGTCCATTGCGTTTTGAATAATTAATAGTCGAATCAAAAAAATATAATTTATTTATAAATTGTAACATATTTGTTAAATACTCTTTGATTGTTTATTACTGATCATTCTTTTTTTTATTATGTATGTTGTTGTCAACTATCTATAAAAACAAAAATATTTGAAAATATAAACAGCGAAAAAAATATTATCTGCTACAATGAATGCTGAAAATCGTTATCCAGTAACAGCTTCTGTATTTATGTTACGAGAAATTAAAAACCGTCAAGAGAAAGTAAATAAGGGCTATCAATTATTGAAGAGGAAGGCAGATGCTCTAAGGATGCGAGGACATCAAGCCGCTACTGAACTAGTAACAACGCAAGCGGTTTTAGATCATACTTTAAAAGAAGCATATATTTCTTTGGCTGCTATCAAATTTACAAATGGAGAATCTAACGCATTAGTATTGGAAAACGTTGACGAAGTAATAGAAATATTTAAAGGGTTTTCGTTTGATGTAGCAAAAAAAAATATTTATATATATTATTTTCATTGAGATCTATCGTAGCGCAGAGGCACAAGCGAGTGACTATCAATGTAATAAGTTTTGGGTCAATCCCCACTCGAGAAAATAAAATATCATATCATTTCTTCGCTCTGGCGTTGAGTTCCGCCACTCAACACGCAATGCCTCAAATTTTGAAGAAAGCGGGGGACGAAACGGAGTGTATTAACTAACAATAGCCGAGTTCCCTCTTCTTACCCTGTCATGTGGATACACCATAAAGCTGAAGAGAAAGAATATTTTCATAGCATTAAATTTTTATGTGTTTTATTTATTAGGCTCAAATACGTGTAAAGCGTGTTCCTGAAAATATATCAGGAGTATCTACTATGTCTCTTCAAATAATAGAAGACAATACGGTGAATGATGCACTGCGTTATGCTGGCCTCGGTGCTGGTGGACATAGGACTGCAGAAACTAAGAAAGCTTTTAGGAAAGCTATAAAATTGTTAATTACATTTGCTTCCTTACGAAATACATGCTTATTACTAGATGAAGCTACAAAATCTACATTGAGGTATTTTGTTGAGAACATATATGTATATTTCGAACACCCATTTTGCCTTTTACAAATAATTTATATGATTTTAACTGCAAAAATGCTAACAATCGTTTGAATAATATTTAATTCCAATAACAAAATATTTTTTCAGAAAAATAAATAGTATCGGAAAAGTTATTTTACCTAAACTTCATAATACTGAAAACTACATTTTAACTGAGATGGATGAGAGGGTAATGTTTTTTCTCGTGGTAATAATCGATTTTATAAAGCGTATTAAATAATAATCATACAATAACGGTGTAAGTAGGAACGAGAAGAATTTCATCGATTAAAAATGGTAAAAGCTAAGAAAAATTTTAATCAATCTCTATTGAAAACTAAAATTGACAAAAAATCTATTTATGGCGAAGGCGAAGAAAGCGGTTCGTTAATTTCCTTTTATTTTTTATTACTTGTTATAGTGTATGATCCTTTATTTATAAGCTACATATTGGTAAGTGAGCATACTCAAAGAACTAATTACTATACTAATTATGTATACATTTATATGGATGGGATATTTAAATAAAAGTTATATGAATGCTGAATCCTCATTGTAAAGTTTATCGTTGCATTTGGGAATAATGTCTTAGAAAATAAGTTTTGTGCATTACATATCCTTGATAGGTATGAAATACAAGGCAAATGATGCATCATTTTTTTTACAGATAAATCTACTATGCCTTCAGTTTCACCTAAGGAGTCTTTGAATTCTATCGACAATATTTACTCTGGTGTTGTATCTTCAACTTCCGTGTCAGCAGGAGATTTTAAGCCAGTATGTTACCCTCATAATTGGGACGATGAGGATTTGTTGTTCTAAATATATACTGTTTTATTATGACCAATAAAAGATGTCAGCAAATTTAGTTTTTTTATTAAAAGCAAAACAATAATTACAAAACTCAGCGTTACAGATGCTACAAAACCCAGCCATTATCCAATCTTTCTTCCATTGGTTTCGTAAAATACTGGCATCTTCGAAATTTCTCTAATATCTCACCCTATAAGCAAAAATAAAGCATGAATCGTAATATTAATCGTACGTAAATATAAATTGACAATTATATTTTATCTTTTAGGCTATACTTACAGGGCCAGTCTTTTTTATGTTTTCACTGTAATATGTAATAGCGCTGGATCCTGTTCCATATAAAGGATATTTAAGATGCATCTGTAATATAAATTCTGGATGACATTATAACATCATTTATTAAAAATTGTGAGCTATTTGTATTTGTATAAGGAAAAGGAATGGTAAGAGAGCAAGAACCCAGTATCTAACGTACTGGAGGAGGGTTCGGTAAAAAGCATAAAAACCCCCAAAGGCATTATGCAGGCAGTATGAAGAGGTTGATAACAGTGGATGAGGCGAACAAGGTATGCTAAGACCGTACCGTTTGATGCTCAATTCTCTCTACCTACCTTGCTAGGGATACATCGAGAAGCTAAGTAAGTAAAAATTGTGAGCCTTATTTATAGTAAAAACATTTACATTTTTATCAGCAGTTACTTCCAGATTACGTGGTTCGAATTCATCTTTAACAAAATTTGCATCATATTCTGAACAATATTCAACCACTGGCTGCGAGGTTGCTAACTCTTCAATAACTTCGTCAAGCATTTGTTCCCAAAAGAAGTCGGTTAACATTCGTTTACGTATACCTTAAAGTATTAAAAGCTTTTTTTGAATATTTTTAAAGTTCATGATTTAACTAAAATAAACTTAAAATCAAAATAAAACAAAGAAATGCGCCTTTAATTACTATTTAAATTGCACTATACAATATGTCGGTAGTAAATTTTAAATAAAGATTCAAAAAGAAATAAAGAAATATCGTCTGCTAAGCGATGGTTGTGGATTCAATTTCACACAGATGTTTTCATTTATTTGTCCTGGTTACAAGACAAGATTCCATTACTCAACATGCAACGTCTGGAAAGTGGGTGATGCGTATCAAACTGCCCTCCTAAATTTTAAATACAATGTAAAGCTAGGAAAGAGAGAAAAAAAAAACAATACAATATCACCTTCAGCTTGCTTTGGCTTTTTTGGGATTCTGTAGTTATCTCGCATTTCACTGCCTTGTCCTGGTACTTCTCTACCATCTTGAAGAATCCACGGTCGACTGAAATTTTTTCCTTTGCCATAAGCTGATGGTTCAATGGGCACTTTTGGATTTTGTTTTATGCGTTCTAAGGGTCTTATTTTTAGTTCATTTTCTTCTCCTAAGGATTCTGGAATATCAGCTTGCGCTTCTTGGTCCATTGCAAAAACAAATATATTTTTTTGATATATACACGCAACCTATCATCAATAATTTTCTATTAGCTCTTGTTGCTAAGCATTAGATATTAAATTAATTATCTGTATGTTTTTAAACATAGACAAATATGCTGGGTTATTTTTATTCACATTTTTAAGTAATCTGTGTTAAGTAATATAAAAGTCACTGTCATACTGTGCTGTCACAACCAAGTCTCAAAAATGGCTGAGGCTTGTCAGGTAGCCCGAAAACAGGATTTGCCTCCTCCGGGAGGCTACCAACCAATCCCATTTAAAAGGTTACCCGCAAAACAATATTTTAGCGGTAAGGTTTTTATAAATATAATATAAGTATAAATAATTCACAATAAGTAACAAATAACAGGTTATGTAATCTTTATTTAGGTTACACTTTTTATCAAATCAATTATACATCATTTCAGGGTATACTATGTTCGCTGGCTACATTGGCATTACTGCGTTTGCCTTATATCTCTACAGTATAACTAACAAAAATATCCGCAAAAATGAGATTGAAATGCGATCTGCAAAGATGGCTATTTACCCAATGTTACTGGCTGAAAGAGATCGAGAATACTTGAAACAACTTCGCAGGAACCGAGACGCGGAAACTGAACTTATGCGTGACGTTCCTGGATGGGAGGTATGTAGAAGTTTTAAAATTTATACAAAAAATAATTATCTCGGGTTGTCTAGAACTACCATCAATGATTTTCTTAAATATAATTCAATGGCGGTTAGTTGCTAGTAGAATAATTTAGAATTTGGTGGTAAAATAAAGAGATGAATTTGGAGAGTGGATGTGGGTATTAATACACATTCAAGTTACTGCACTAAGATTTCCATTCCACTCCGGCTCTCTTTCATAGCAACTAAAGTAATTCTAACTTTTTACAGGTGGGAACTTACTATGGTGAGCGTGTGTACAAGAGTGTACCCCCAGACACCTTGATTGAGCCTATCTTCCATGAATACTACGCCCACAGCTCTCCCTTCGAATGGTTCAAGAGGGCTTACATTAAATTGCGTTCTTAAATGCATGCTTTTTTATGGAAGTTACAAATCAGTCAACAAAGACTTAAATAATGTTTCAAAAGTTTATGTTTTAAAACGTCATCATCTACAGTATGGTATAATGTCTGATTGTATCCTCAATTTATCAGGTAACATCTTAATTTAAATTAAATAGTCAATATGAGGTGTAGTTGCTTGAATGGAATTAAAGAAGTATTTTAGTTCATGTGTTTGTTTTATTTTTACCACCTTTTTTAAACTTATGGTACCCTTATTAAATAGAAGTCAATGTGGCTTCTAACTGTTATAGTAAGAGTTGTTGGTTCAATTTTCAACCTAGGGAGTAGATATATTTCCTTTCTGGAAATAAGGACTTTGTTAAAATACACAATTTAACACAGGGAGTTAGTCTTTAATACATTTAGAAAGCGGAGAACATTATTTTTCAGCACCAGGTTCTTATATCATATCTTGCATTTATTTTATTATATTTGGTACAATGCTACAGTTAAAATAATAAATAAAATGTTAATTTGTTAATAATTTAATTGAAAAAGAAAAGAAAACATGCAAGCAATGGGGTTTGCTGGTCTGAATAATTAAAAAGCTAATGACACTGCTTATAGTGTTTTAAATTTTGGAATAATGTATTTTTTTACTTTTTCTATGTTGTAAAATAAAAACACAAGGTTGAAAAAGAGGCGTTTATTTTTGTCTTAACATATGATAAAAAACATTAACATAATTAAATTTCCCTGCAGTGTTTTCAAAAGAAAAAAATGCATGGAATCAAACAATTGCAAACCTTATGAATAATCCATTAAGAAATCAATAACATATATTCTTTAAATTATTAAAAGAATTCAAATCATTTTTAACACATACTTTATTAGAACATCATTGAAATTAATTTTAAATTTAAATTGTCTTTTAAAAGTAGTCATACTTAGTCTGGTCAAGTCAGCTATAGAAATAGTGGTGAAATAATAAAAACTTACAATATATATATATATATATATATATATATATATATATATATATATATATATATATATATATATATATATATATATATATACATATATACATATATACATATATATATATATATATATATATATATATATATATATATATATATATATATATATATATATATATATAATAGGAAAATCAAATGATTTTCCTATTAGTTAACTATTATATTCATAAACTTGCAATATTAAAAAAAAATATTGCAGTCCAATTAATAAGAACATTGTGCATCTTTCTAAGTACCATATAAAATATATTTTACAGACCATTGTTTATCTAACTAAAACAAAGTCATTGTATAAATAATATTAGCATTATTTAAATAACAAAAGAGAATCTCATATGTAATATTACTAGAAATAGTACTTAAATGAAGCTAAACTAACTTAAAAGCCTAATAAATTGTCATAATAATTCTTGATTTAAAATATCTATTGCATATGATAAAGAGGTACTAGTTTTTGTCATTCATAATATCTAGCGAGTTATATTATATTTCATGAAATATATGATAAATAGAGTTTATGGTGTTTGTTAAATGACACACAACCATAATTATATCAACATATACCCATTTACTTAGAAATACACACTAAGGGATTTGTATTTATAAAGAAACTTGTTATCTAAGATATTCTTATAAATTTCATACATACTAAATAATAAAAAAAAAACATTTTATTCTACATGGATGTCATATGTCAAATCATCAATGTAACATTAATATTTTAAATCATTGAGCGACATCCTTTTTCGTGAAAAGGAGTTAATTAACCATATTTTTATAAAATTTAGTAAAGTAAATCATAATTCAATCATAATTTTATATTATAATATAACATAATAAAAAAAATATCTTATCTATTTTCACATAATTTTATTATTTGCAATAAATTAAATCTGTACCAGAATACAGTTCACGAAGCCCAAACAAATATTCAATATACAAAACGTCAATATCATATGTTTACATATTTTTATTTACATTTCTTAATAACAATCTTCGGTTTCAACTTGACGGACCTCAGTTTACGCATGTGGCTCATCACAAAGAACAGTCCAGGGAACGTAAGCAGCAGCAGATACACCCTCAGGAATGATGGCATGTGGAAAGAGAAGTTCCACTCGTTGGGCATCGATATTGTAAGGCTTTGTGTTTCCTCAAAATATGGTATATTACGTAGTATTACAATCGACTCGCACAGAACACCTATTGGGTACAGCGGTATCCACATCGTGTAGCGTAGCCAGGTTAGTATGTAAATATCCTTTTTGTATAACTGAGATATGTAGAATGGATACCTGCGGAGATAATACTATATTAAAAACATCTTTTTTCTTGGCTTCTCTGCACTTAGAAGGGTAGGCAGAAGGAACTTGGGAACCTAGTCAAAAAATAATCAATTCTTAAGATATATCCGTTTCCAACGCGCCTGTAACTCGATTGCATCGAGTCCGTAATTCTTTTATGGGACAGGGTGTACGCTTTTACAATAGGATCCCAGAAAACGTCAGAGAAATTTCTGTTTCACAATTTAAAAAGGTTGTGAAAAGACGTTTGTGTGTTAAAGGTTATTACCATATTAACGATTTCATAAATGATAACACGCCTTGGGAATAAAATGCTCGCTCCAGGCTGTTTCAAGTGTATCATTCTCACATAAATATATAATGTAAAGTTTTGATTAAAAAAAAAAGGACATGTCCCGCTGAGTTTCTTTCGCCGGTTCTTCTCAGGTCTGAGGCAATAACTTTAGTGAACTGGTGGTAAATTGTTTGACGTTCAAAAAACGAAGCTTGTAACTTCTTATTTTGAATAAAATATTTTGAATTTGAATTTGAATTTGAATTTCAACTTGCCGTCAAATTTTTAATGTATTGTGTGTTAAGTGACGGGACTCAACGCAAGTCGATTGCCAAATTACCAAAGTGCATAATAATATTTTTTAACCCAATATTTCAACATTTTGCATGCTGTGGGAGGCGTCGTGACTTTGGAACTGAACAAAAACTTATATATCAATATTCTTATTTCTATGTTTTACTATTCAGAGATATTCCAAATTAAATATGGAAAAGTTGTTGGCATTGTTATTTTAATTAATTTAGCTTTGATTATTTTATTTCATTTTTACTGCACATATTTGTTTACAAAAAATATCTTTTTGAAATATCAATTTGTGCGATATCTTTTTGAAATATCAAGCGTGACAGGTTGTGGATTCGATCCCCACTCGAGGAAATGAAATATTTAATATTTTCAATTTAAATATTTAATGTTTTCATTTCTTCGCTATAGTAACAAGGCAGACGTGGCGTTGAGTTTCTTCTCTATCATAGTATTTTTTATATGATAAACTAGCACACACACGCGGTTCCGCTTGCTTGAACTACAATGTTTTATTTACTTTTAAGACAATATCTACATATTGAAAACTTTGCCGAACTAAATATTTTTGAATTACGTAACCTTTTTATCTATTAAAATATTTAAATAAAACACACTAAATCTGAATATACAGGTAATCTCTTGCCCAAGTATAATAGTAAAAACTAACAAGTACTTAAATTTGGTTAGCAGTTTCTGAGATAAGCGCGAACAAACGCACAAGGAAAACATACAAATAATCAGGCCAACATTTAAAAGCTCAATATTTTAGCCCTATTACATAAATAAACGTCCCCTATTTAATGTTTTTATAATATATTTTTCATGTACAGACAATGATCAGTTATAGATTTGATATAAGTATAGATTTATTATGTGAACTACCAATATTGTTTGTTTACGTATTTTTATCATGAAATCACTTTTACGAACATGCCTAAAGCCTTATATAATTTAAAAAAAAAAAAAAAGAAAAACAGACTGTTAATTAACATAAATATATATTTAATAACACATTAAACAATGTTAAAAAATAAATATTTACCAAATGCAAATGACGTTGCACATGCAAGATAACTTTAATTGTTGTTGGACTCTGTCCTTTAACATTCATTGTTATTTAAAGTCAGAAATAAACTGTTTTACGGTAAGCGGTTTTAACTACATATTGTTCCCATTTGGAGGAGACAGGGGGTTGAAAATATTAAGTATTTAATGTTTTCACTTCCTCACTGTAGGGGGAAAGCGCGGCGTTGAGTTACGCCACTCAATCACAATACTTCTAATGAATGCGGCGGAAAGTGAGAAACGGAGTGTTTTAACACTACCTTAGGTTCTTGATTTATGTAAATAAATATAATGAAGCGCTATTAAAATAATTACTTTCTTCTTTGTTGGAAATATGTTTATGTGTTGTATAATCGAATAATCGAGAAAGGTTTTATTTAAAACCTTTCTCGATTATTCGATTCGATTCGAAAAACATACTAGCAACCCAACCGCGGCTTCGCCCACTAGAATTACACTGTTTTATTTACTAATTAACATACATAAATATCTTTCTTATTCAAACAAAGTGTATTAGTAATATTTATTTTAAGACAATATCTATACATACATTAAAAACTAAAGTTAGTAACTATAAATAAAAAAAAATGTAGCAAATTTGTCGAAACTAAATTAAACTAAATACTAAATTACTATTAGTTATTACTAATATTATTAACTAAAAACTAAAATTTAAACTGACGTAACTTTATTTATCAATCGACTGTAATAAAACATTGAAGGAAGGTTGCTTAAATATTATAGTAAAATGACATATAAATCTAATTAGCCATTTCTGCGAACAACAAGTACAAACGAACAGATAGCAAAAAAAAATTAAATCACTATTTAAGGCCCTATTAGGTACACTAATAAAAGTTCCAATTTTAAAAGATTTTGCCTTTGTCTACCCTGCCTTGTGCGGGATACAGCGTGAAGCTAAAACAAATGACAAACATATTAAACATAATAAAAATAAAACATTAGTCATATACACTAGCTTTTATTGAACAGAGTATAAAAATAATAAAAATGTAAAACTTACCTGACAACCTCTATAATACTCCACACTAAGAACAAGTAAAACACAACAGGTTTCGTTTGCATCCGGGGCTCTGATTCAATCATGGCGAACAAAACAAACGCCCGTCCCCCCACTTGCAGAAAAGGGACCAGCACACCACCCTAAAACACACCGCGTATATTTGGCAGAGGGTAAACAGAGGGAACTTGGGAACCTAGTGTTAAGACACTCTGTTCCTATTAAGATACTTCCATTCTTCACTTTCCGCTGATTTTTTAGACATTAAGTCAATACTCAATGTCTAAAAATTCAGCGGAAAGTGGAGAACGCAAACCTTGACTCAAACCTTGACTCTATATTTTATATTTTCATATCGTTGTTCTACTAAAGAGGCAAAGTGCGGCGTTGAATTCCGCTACTGTACAGTAGCAGCAATTCAACGCCGCACTTTGCCTCTTTAGTAGAACGACGATATAAAAATATAAAATATTAAGGCCTGCGTTGAGTTCCGCCAGACAACACGCAAATTGCAATGTCTTGAAAGACGAAAAGGAAACCGAGTGTTTCGCAAATAGGACGACTTGTGAAGAGTAATGTGTTAACACCAGGTTGATTACCTTACTTACTAAAAGTATATAAAAATATATATTTATTGTGTACGAACGAAAATATGTACGAACATTCGAATTTGAAATTACTAATCAAACATTGAAATAAATAGTAATAAGTTAGCAGGAGATTACTATTTTCAATTTAAATATTGAATGTTTTCATTTCTTCGTACAAGGCAAAACGCGGCGTTGAGTTCCGCCACTCGACAATGCCTCAAATTCGGCGGAAAGTGGGGAACGGAAGTGGAACGTACTGTCTTACCACTGGGTTCAAAATTTCCCTCTGCCTACCCTGCCATGTGCGGTATACAGCGTGAAGCTGAGAAAGAAAGTTAGCAGACACACTGAAAAAAAAAAACTTTATACACAGAAACAATCATAGGCCGTTACATCAAAAGAAAAAACCTCACCTTAGTATATCCAAACAACGGATGCATGACTTCTAGAAACATCATCAACTGTAGGAACTTCATCGCCGGCCCGACATGCTCGTACGTATCGATCACCGAATCGTACTCCAACTTGGCGTACCTCACGCCCATCACACACAAAACATACGTAAACCCGATAAATTGGAATAAATTGTATATAACTAGATACACTTTCTTGAAATCTTCTGAAAACACCATTTTTTTAAAAAAATACAATAAATATCACAAATTGTGTTTAATAAGTCACAATTTCTTATGATTGTGATAAGCAAAATTAAAAGAATATTATTGGAAACTATATATAGTAGATAAGTTATCGTCATGTAAGATTTACGAAGGCATCGTGGCGCAGCGGCAGTACATTAGTAAAGGTAGCGTTTGGGGTTCGATTCCCACTTGGACGGATAAATCATTTTCATCAACTCCATCTTGTCTCTTAGAGCGGCGTTGAGTTCCGTTCAACCAACATGCGATGTCCCGAAAGAGAGGTTAAATCAGTTTAATTTATTATATGTAGAATAACACAAAACGTAAAAAAATATACCAAGAAGGTGATTTCGAGGCTGATAATATATCATACCATCTTCTCATATTATTTGTATGCATTTTTCAAAACATATGACAAAATTTAAATAAAAAAATCCAATTATACAAATAAAACAGAACCAGTAAAAATATCCACTAATATGTTATTGTAACATATCATTTGTATTATGTAATTATGATTATTACTTACAATCTATTATATCAGTTCACATACATTTTTATCATAATATAAATATGAATAATAATTACCTTTTCTATAACCAATTTCCTCTTTTTGCAGTTGTTCATACATCCCTGGGTAATCTTTCATGACATCCCGAGCCTCTTCTTCACTGTCGTGGCCATCTTCAGATTTCCATAGGTCAAAATTAATCTAGGTAACAGAATGTGATAGACAAGAAATTAATATGTATTTTGCTGGTTGTAAAAGTATCTTGCTTCAATTTGACACATATAGCATTGTAAATCGACAGTCTTTATATATAAAACCTTATTCTCAGCTTTTTGTTCCAATTCAAGACACTATTGTTAAGAACTTAAATTTAGCACAATACATACTTAATCTACAAAAAGAGAGATATAAAAATTTATTCCTTGACTTGGCATTTGAATGTACAATCAATATACATATAATATTATATTAATGTGTTTTTCTCACGTTTGGAGGAAGAAAAACATATGAATATAATATTGTTATAATTGGTACTAAATAAGTGAATCCAATTTCTGACATGGTAAGAAGTAAAGATGTGTAGTGTCCTGTTTCCCCTGTGGCCTCTACAGCGTCACCAGGTTTTGTGGGAGGCCGAGTTAGAAGAGCTCTGACCTTGGCTTGGACACGATATTAAGTGGCACATAGAGATTCTACGAAGTCGCATGGACGTGTCCAGTAAGACTCGAACCTCGTTTGTAGTGGGGGTGTTTGCTTTGCTCGGCCCGAGCTAAGCTGACCCTGTCCTGCTCTACCTTGAATACCCTTTTGGGTTTTAAGGCGCGCTTGGGCTGCAGTATAGCCGAGACCTCGTCTTTACCGGCGGCGACGGTATCATGTGCGTTGGCGTCTGAGTGTAGTACCACCTAACTGTTTAGCGTTATTTGCGAATGTAATATTGTCAGCTTCAAACCAAATATTGCATTGTCTACGGTAGACCTTAGTAGCGAGGAGCGGATCATCGCAGGCTTTTACCATCAGGGGGTCCAGATGGGCCGAGGCCTTTTCAAAGTAGCTACTGGACAGTTTCCTCCAGTGCTCTTGAATGGAATCGAAAACGACGTCTCAGTGTATATCTATGTTGCGCATGTACCAGGGAGCTCCCGTGGCAATGCAAAAGTATGTATTTTACATTTGATTTACATTTGAAGACAATGGAGGTTGGTGTGTGAGTACCCTATACTGGCATAAGTGAAAATTGGCCTGACACAGGGAGTGTAGGTATTTGGCACTCTGTTGTCTGCAAGGCAAAATCGGACGAACTGTTTGGCGAATGGGGAAGAATACTGACGTACTCTTTTCAGGGTTAACTCTGATACACCATTTAGTGACCAAACCTGTAGGTCGATCGCCTACCAGATCAGAATTGCGGGCAGATTAGTAAGGGTCTGTTAATGTTTATATATTTGAAACTTATACAAATTTCTTTTTAAAATAAATAAACACGAACTATAATAATGTCTTTGATTTTCGCGATTGTTACACATTTTAAACGAAACACTTTTAATCACGTATATTGTTTGTTAAACATGTTTTTTGGAAACCCGACGTTTCGAACACTTTACAGTAGTCCGTGGTAAAAGGTAGACTGAACACAAGAACTAGTCAAGATGTGTATTGCACACATCTTGGCTAGTAGCTTCAGGTATATTTTGACTTTTGTTTCTATTTTTAACGTCATGCCGAATCCTACACATCGCATGGTTCATAAAGGGAACATGGAAAACATTGACTAGGAACAACCGCCGAATTTGAGGCATTGCATGCTGTATGGCGGAACACTTTGCATGGATAGAGGAACTCACAACACATCGGCTTTATTTCGGCCCTACGCTAATTCTGACGGGCCTCGATTTTTGTTGCAGAAATGTTATTTCACAATAAATCTTAAAACGAATATAATTTTATTTAAAATTAAAAATTAAGAAACAATAAACAGTAAGGATGTAAAAAATGCTGCAAATATTAGTTTTTGTGATGTTATAATTTAGATAATTTTTAATAAATAGAATAAAATGATAGAAAATATTTTATATTACCTTTAGCCAAGCCGGTTTTTGAGGCTGTGCTGTAAGCCTGGGCCACCAAGCTACCTTTTCCTTTTGCAAGACCACCTCAACTCTGTTGTCGAATATTCGTACTGATGTTGTTTCATTATCCTTGTTCTATAATATTATAATTAATAAATTTTTATTGTTTGAGATAGAGAACTTTTAAAAACAACAAAAAGTAATTATATTATACTTACTAGATTAACTGGTGAAAATAAATCTAGGCTGAATTCATATTGGCTATCGCCATGAGCGCCGACTCCTCGTGTAGCAAACTTTATGTTATTATCACAAACATTTAATTCCGGTTTATTGACGTTCTTTAAATCAATTTTTAATGATACATTTTTATCCGTTTGCGCCCAATAAACAAATGGGCTAGGGATAACCATGATTAAAAAATACTTTACTTTTCACTTAAAATAAGCTGAAATTTTCACTTCACACGTAGGGACGTTTTATAATTAATTAATAAATACTTCGTATTTAATTTCATAAATAATTGGCGGAGTCAAGTATCATCCGTCAACCATAACAAATATTTTTGATTTAAATTTTTTATTCATCAAATTAAAATATGTAGTCTTGAACTCCATAGATAACATAATGCATAGATAAAATTAAAACACGATACGTAATCACTTTTATCTATGGCTACACCACAAAAAGAAGGAAATAATGGCAGTACGGTACTTGTAGCGCAGCAATACATATTGATATAAAGAGTGTGGGAAAATGCATGGGGAGCCGTTACTATTTATATGGCAGCCCCATATAGTACGACAAGAACCTACGTGATACTTATTATTTTGAAAAATTATATTTACCTTTACCTGAACAGTTCATATTTTAATAATTCGAAAATTCTTCCTATTTTGTTTTTTTTTATATGAGAAGATATTTCAAAAGAAACAAACGGATATTTTTTATGTTATTTAATTATATATTTTAATTTAATGAATAATAAACTATATTGTATGTGGGCTTGATATTTGAGAATCAGAGTGCAAATAATTCTCAACACTAATCTTCGTACTTTAGTCCTGCTAGTCTTAACGCTTTCACTCACTTACTTACAAAAAATATGTATATGTAATGTCAAAATAACACATTTATTTATTTATATATAAATTTATGTAAAATATTATTTATTACTAGCATAATGTGTTGTGTGTATATTTTGTAAATATTTGTATGTTTTGTTATAGGTGAAGGCAGTAATTATACTGGGTCCCTTTTTTACATGTATTATATCATTGTTTACAATCCTTTCTTTTGTTGATTAATTCCTCCCGTGAGTCCTCCATACAACGTGACATTGGCGAAGTGAACTGTCCTCAACTGGCACGCGAAACGCCATAATTGAAGAAATGAATGAATGAATTATTTTGAAGTCTGAATATTTTTAAGGAATAAATAAGTTAATGTGTGTTCTCAGCTCTACTTGTTTTGTTATTTTCAGTCTGTGCACATTAACCAATTCATCTGATTTTGTCTGTCAAAAAGCCGTTTGCCCTATCGATGGGTGTCGAGTTTCTAAAATAGAAATATCAGATTTATTTAAATCTTTGCGTAGTTTATCCGATTTTGTCATGTCGAAAATGGTTTAAATATTTCAAATCAGTTTTAAATACATTACGAGTTTTTTCACCGATTCTTGTAAACAATTCCAAAATGTCCGTTCCCAGCACTGGATTGAGCAAATTGAAAAAGAAACATATTCGCGTGAAACATCAAAAAGTGAAATTGTTTCGTGCTAATGAACCGTTACTGTCTGTTTTTATGTGGGGTGTAAATCACACGGTAATTGCATAATTTATATAAAATTATCCAATAATTAAACTGTAAGCAATATCATACTAGATTTTTTCACTAAACTTGTTTATATTCTTTGTTTATTTATTTTCCTTGTTTCACTATTGGCATTAATTAACCAATAGATCAAAATCGTAATTTATTTCATGTAATAATATTTTTAATTTTCTGGCAAATGATCAATAATAAATAGTACTTACTATTGTCTTCTCTAAATATAGCATTTTATGATTGCGTTGAAGGCTTTAAAGCTTAAAAGATGCGCCAAGTGCATTTAGCTTATTCACATATTAAAGCAAATAATATTAAATATAAAGATATATATTTTATAGTTTTTAAAGGATAAATAAAACACTTTACTGTAATATAATGTATATATATTATTTAATTTTATAACATTTGGTCCATTATTTAGAGTTATGTAAATATTCTTATTTAAATATTTCATATCAAAAACAGATATTTCATTATATTTTATTAACATAATATATTTTTAAACACAAACATTTTGAAGTATTACAAAAGTATCATATGAACAAAAATAAAGCAATCTACATTCAGAGTGATATTTGGAAAATTAAATAAAACATGTATTTGTAATTCTTGTAAGTTTAAAAAAAAATATTGGACTTTAATCTAGGCCCCATAGTCCACAAAAGTATATTGTACATTAATTATATAAGAAAGAGCAATAATCATCAAATTATGGAACAAACTTAACAAAGTTTTGAAATATTGCTTTTTACTTGGTAATAAAACATGGATATTGCTGTATTTGCTTTTATAAGATTCAAATGTGGTGGTCTGTTGTGGTTTATGGGACTACATGTTTTGCAAAACATGATAGGTTGTGGGTTTAATGCCCACTCTAAGTAATGAAATATTTAATGTTTTTCTATTGCTCTGGTTACAAGATGTTATTGAGTTCTGCCACTCAACACCAACAAAAGTGAAATGGAAAGGAATGGATGTCAACACTGAATTCCTTTTGACTAAAAAAAAATATTTTATTGACTGTAAACTAAACAGTAGTGTTTCTCAGATAATGAGTTGATTTTCATTAATTTACTTATGAAACGGTGATGTTGAATTCTTCCATACAATATGCAATGTTACAAAAAAGAAGAAGATTATGGACAACAAAGTGTATCAACACTATATATGGGATATACTATGAAACTAATACTATAAAGCAAACATTTAATATTATGTACTTAGTTTTTCTTTCATTTGTTATAGATAAATGAACTCAGTCATGTCTCAATACCGGTCATGTTGCTGCCAGATGACTTTAGGGCTTACTCCAAGCTCAAAGTTGACAATCATTTGTTTAACAAGTATGTACTTTTTTACTTATATCTTCTTACTGTGAATTTGATGATTGGGTTTGGTTTCTAATTGGGCCTGGTAACAAGTCATAGGCTGCATTGAGTTCTGGTACTTAATATGCAGTCTTGAAAATTTAACTGTGCATGGGGAACTGAATATGTGCATGTTAGGTTCCTTTTGTCTGTTATAAGTGGGATATAGCACGGAAATAAAGAAAAGTACATTTAAATATATTTATTTTGATAATTAAAAATAATGTACATTAACTCATATGTAGTAATAGTTCAAAAATATTTTTTTAGTTATATTAAGCATATTGTAAATTTAACTACTATTACTAAAAATATATAAAACCTATATTACATCAAGATTTTTGTTGAATCAACATTACAATTTAAATTGCAGAACTTTGGCCTTTAGTATAATTTTTTTTTAATAATAAAAAAATATATAAAAAATATTATACCATCAGCAAATAATATGAAATTTTATGATGATGAATATGTAGTAAAATCCAAATTACATACAATATACACAATTTGTATATATTCATGGCATGAAAGAATTCCATTCAGTGTATTATAATTTGCATTCTTAGTATGCATGTAATTTGAAGAAGCTTGTTTAACATTTGACCCCATCCAATTTGTGTCAATATACAGCTGCCTGTAAAAGATATGAATACTTAATTATAATTAATAGAACATTTCTAAGCTATGAATATTATTTAAGATATTTTTTTTGTTTGACATAGGCTTTGAACTCTACTTTTACTTAAATCATTTGTTTACATGTCAATTTTGCCATTGTACAGTTTAAATTTATCAATTGAATTTTTCTATTTGTACTCTAGGTAGTTTCATTTTTATATGTTTGTTTGTTCGTTTGTGTTGTATGTGTTAATCTCAGAAACGTCTAACCAGTTTTAAATGCAGTTATTATTATTATATTTTGGCAAACTTCCCCCAACATTGTTGCAACAAAAAAAAAAAATGCAAAATTGCTACAACATTTTTATTCCCTTAGCTTAAAAGTGATAATGTTACTAAAGTTAAATTTAAAAAGCGTATAAAAATTTTGAACGAAGCAGGATATGAACCCGCGCCTCCGGAAAACCGTTCCAGCGCTCTGACCAACTAAGCCATTCGTTCTCACCACGCTCCGTCGAAATTCTTATACGCTTGTTACATTAGTTATACTTACTTGTTAGTATTTTCTGTCCTAAGTGTTTAAAAACACTCTAGTAAAAAAAGTGATAATGTTATTAGAATGCGAAAATATTTTAATTAGCAGGTAATTTAATAAATAAAACAGTGTAATTCAAGCGGTTGCAACTGCGGGAGAGTTACTAGCTTAGAATATATCTTGTTTAATTTAAACAAGGAGCTTATACCTGTCGCCTGGGCCTGTCGTGGCGCAGCGGCACAAGGGCGTGACTGTACTCGACAGGTGGTGGGTTCGAATCCCGCTCGAAGAAGTGAAACATTTAATGTTTTCAATTTAAGTATTTTATGTTTTTATTTCTTCGCTCTGGTAAAAAGGCAAAAAACGCGGCGTTGTGTTCCGCCATTCAACAAGCAATGCCTCAAATTCGGCGGAAAGTGGGGAACGGAAGTAGAACAGAGTGTCTTAACACTAGGTTCCCAAGTTCCGTCTGCCCTGCCATGTGCCGGATACAGCGTGAAGCTGAGTGAGTAAGAGCTTTATATCGCTTTTATAACAATAGCTCGAAAATGGCTAATATCAAATACAAAATAATATATTTCCTTCTATAACTTTATACCGGTAAATCTACAAAAGAAAAGATATAACTATGACTAAGCGCTGATCTCAGCGACATGTTCTTTAATGTTTAATCATAAAAAACAAAGTATTCCAATGGTTGTAATTAAATTAACGATTTTACGTCACTGACATATGAACATTTGAAAAAAACAATTAACAGATTAATAGCATCGTTCTCATATTTAACTGCCTGAAATTAAATTGATATCTTTGGCCCATATTAAATTAACATATGATGCCATCTTTGTTTGTGTTTAGAAATTTAAAAAGCGAAATAATTGTGTGTACTTTTGTAAAAAGGCTAATTTAGCAAAAATATATGATATTCAAGGTTTTCTAATGAAACTCATATTATAAATGGCACTTATTTTTTCAATCGGTCACGCGAAATAAACAAAATAGCTTCGTTTTTGTTATTCCTCGCATACGATAGATTTCATTGGAAAATATTTGTAATATACCTAATGTAAATGTACAGTTATGTTAGTCATATTCAATAATTATTAAATGAAAGTTGAAATGCAGAACAGTTAAAGCGCTGAACTATATTTCAACATACTCTATACACTACAAAGTCAGTTAGCCATTAAAAAATCGATATTCTTTAATTATTTACAGAGAAAACATGCCTTCCCATTTCAAGGTGAAAGAGTACTGTCCACTCGTGTTCAGAAACCTCCGAGAGAGGTTCGGCATAGACGACCTGGACTACAAGGAGTCACTCACAAGGTATGGGAGTTAATTAGCGTCGACTGCCGCGGCACGTGTGAAGCTAACTTTGAACGGTCATATATTTATGTATATTTATTTCTACCCCATATGATTCGGAAATCCGCTCCCGCTCCCATCTGCCCCATCCCTAGGTTTAGAAAGCCAGATAACTACTTATGTTCGAGGCGGGTGAAGCGGTTTAAGAATATGTTGAAGAGGTCGTCCACGGCCCCGTCCGGCATCTCCGATATGAAAACGCAAGACGGCTTACTGCACGATGCCAGTAAATTCGTCAAACGCGGTCTGACGATAAAACGACTGAGGTCAGCGGAGTTTCGCTGTATGATTTTTCTTTATAAATAACAATATATTTTTAGTGTGCCTCTAAACTTACACAGCGCTCCATCGCATATCACTGCAACTGGCTGTTGTGCATCGTTGCCTAACAAGCACTCATGAATATGAAATGCATAACGCGTGTATGAATTCTATTGTGGATTCGTTTTTTTGTGGTTCCCTTTGGTTTTTGTTTTGTCAATTCCACCCTTTCCACCCCATTTTATCCCTTTATGACCTCGTCTCGTTCCTGAATCCTTCATACTGTCATCGCAAATATATGTATATATAACTCACTCACTCAACTTCACGCTGTATCCTGCGCAAAGCAGGCTAGGCAAAGGGAACTACGGAACCTAGTGTTAAGATACTACGTTCCGTTTTCCAATTTTCCGCCGAATTTCAGGCATTGCGTGTTTGGTGTTACTCAACGCCGCTCTTTGCTTTGTTATCAGAGCGAAGAAATGAAAACATTAAATATTTAAACTGAAAATGTTAAATATTTCATTTTATCGAGTTAAGATCGAACTCACAGCCTGTCACGCTTACAGTCAAATGCTTGTGCCACTGCGACAGGCCTCAATATCAAATATATAAGTATCTATATATATTTTATTCGCAATTGTGACAATTTTTCTTAGCACTTGCGTTGTTTATACTAAAGGTGAGTTCTAGGCACAATCAATAAAACACAAGACACCGATGTATAAATAGAAAGGAAAATAGTTGGTCACATAAAAAATTACTAGTTGCACTTAACACAGTAATAAACAGGGTCGGCTATAAGATTGTATAATTACCATTACTTGTGTAATTTTACTTATTATTTTAAATAGGTCATAAATTATTTTGAAATAAACGGAAAAATATTATTAGTTATATTTAATTTGCTATATCGATGTACATGTTTTTGTAATATACATTAAAAAATGTATGAGGTTACGGAAATTGGATATTCATATATATATATTTACATATGTTACATTAAAACAAGAGAAAAAAAAGATTTCAGTAAGCCATTGGGTTTCAGGGAACATTGAACATATTAACTGTCAAGGTCATAACAAAGTAAGACTATGAACCAAGTTCTCCCCATTACCGTAAATCTTGTGGTTTCCCTACCTTCTACACTACGGTCAACGAGTTTTGGCCACCCTGAATTTAGCTTGAGAACTCTTAATATTTGATTATTTTTTCGAGTGAACAATGCGTGAAAATCAGAAATTTAATTTAAGGTGGCCACGACTAATCGACGGTACTATACTAAGTTTAAAATTAATTGTGTTTAAGTGAGATTTGTTAATAACTTTCTTTGGTGTGGTTTAAACTTTGTGACATTATGAATGTTGAGTTTAAGTATAGAAGATCAGTAAAGTTCTATATGAAATACTCATATTTCATAATTAATTGTAATTATTTTACAATTAATTATGAAATATTTACATTTCATAATTAATTATAATTATTTACAATGTAATTATAATTATTTATAATTATTTACAATGTAATTATAATTATTTATAATTATTTACAATTAATGTTGATATATGGACATTATAATACTTATTTTGAATATGTTGTTTTGTATAAACTAAACAACATTTTGCCAAAACAATTTTAATGTCTGATTTAATAGTTTACATGAAAATCTAGAATGCTCTTAGTTTGTAGGTTTTATTGATACATTTATTTGTTTTTTTTTTAATATATTTACATCATGATTAGATATAAACCAAATTCGCAAAAGTTAATAATTGTATTTTTGTCTATTTTATTAATTATACATATAAATAAAACAACATGAATTGTTATCAGGTCCCAACCAATACCTGACGATTCGTCTGGCAAGTCCGGAGCAAAGTTCTACCAGAGCTATGATAGGCTTTTCATACTGAAGACCCTCACGTCGGAGGAGGTGGAAAGGATGCATTCATTCCTCAAGCATTATCATCCTGTGAGTATATGAAAAATATTCTTTTTTTTTTTTTCAGCTTCACGCTGTATCCCGCACTAGGCAGGGTAGGCAGAGGGAACGGAAGTGAAACCTAGTGTTAGGACACTCCGTTCCCCACTTTCCGCCGAATTTTGAGGCATTGCGTGTTGAGTGGCGGAACTCAACGCCGCGCTTTGCCTTATTACCAGAGCGAAGAAATGAAACATTAAATATTTAAATTGAAAATATTCAATATTTCATTTCCTCGACTGGGGATCGAACCCAGAACCTGTCGGTTACAGTCACACTCTTGTGCCGCTGCGCCACGACAGGCCTCCTACTTTAACCTCCTCCTATTTTAATGAAAAATATTCATTAAAGTTATTTTAATATGTTTTTAGTCTACCTGAAAATATAATAAATAACTGACAAAACTGAATATAAAGTACTTATAATTTTAATATGGCTATACATATTCGTGGCTAAGAACATAAGAATAAATAAAAAACAACCTAAGTAAAATTGGTTTTAAACCGTTTTGGAGTTATCGATAAGACGTACATACATATATACACTAGTATACAGAACATCCAACTTATAACAGGATCTGTTTTCGTCGGGGGCTAAAAATGGTAGATCATTAAACTTAGAATGTATAGTTTGTTTCAATTAGTGATGAGTTCTTGAAAATGGAAATGGAGAGTGAAGTGAGCGGATGAAACATCTGATGTATTTTCAATTTATTGAAATGCAGCGTTGAGTTCCGCCACTCAAATCGCTTTGCCTCAAATTCGACGGAAAGTTAACTTAACACTAAGTTCAGCTTGAAGCTGAAATATATATAAAAAAAATGTATAAATAAATTGATGTAATAGTTTAGTTACTGATAAAATCCATGTCGTGAGTATAAAATTATGAATCAACTGCGCCAGTTGATAAAATAAAACTTTTCAAATGGTATCTTTTTCTAATAAATGATAAAAGTTAAATATACGATAAAAAACTTCGACAGTGTCCGAGATAAAAGATTATATGTTATATTTCGAGAAAATAATATGTTTCATCTATATATAATACGTCTATTATTTATAACAAAAAAATTGACTCTCAGCTTCACGCTGTATCCCGCACACGGCAGGGTAGGCAGAGGGAACTTGGGAATCCTAGTGTTAAGACACTCCGTTCCTCACTTTTCGCCGAATTTGAGGCATTGCGTGTTGATTGGCGGAACTCAACGCCGCGCTTTGCCTTATCACCAGAGCGAAGAAATGAAAACATAAAATATTTAAATTGAAATTATTAAATATTTCAAGCCTCATAAATTGAACTAAGGTCTTATAAGATGTAACTTTCTAATATTAATAATTTATACTGTAAATAAAGTTTTTTTAATGTTAATAATTATTTTCGTCCAGCTCTATCTAAATATAAAATGTATATTCAGTATGGATCATGAAAAATCACGTAAAGTTAATAAATTAAATCCCCACTAATCCAGTAAGGATAAGATTACTAATACTTCGTGTAATTTCCTTTAAAATAGGCTTATAATCACATTAAATTATCGAAAAATATATATAATTTTACACATTTTAGTGATAAAAAATATGATGGAAATTTGTTTCTGAATTTTCTAATAAAATACAACATTAAAATACTATAAACAAGAAAAAACAGACTATTTTCAAGAACTTAATTTTATTATCATATGAGTGTATTAGAGGTTGGTCATGGCGCAGGGACACAAGTGCGACGGTTGTAGGTTCGATTCTCATTCAAGGAAATTAAATAATTACATCTTCACCTCGTTCTGGTAATGAGGCAATGTGCGGGGTTAAATTCCGCTTTGCGTTTCTCTAGAATTCGAAAGTGTCCCTTATACTCCCTTTGCTGTGATGATTAGAAAAGAATGTACAGTAGCATTTTTATTGCTTTGTATGTCTCTCTCTCAGCTTCACGCTGTATCCCGCACACGGCAGGGTAGGCAGAGGGAACTTGGGAACCTAGTGTAAATACACTCCGTTCCACTTCCGTTCCCCACTTTTCGCCGAATTTTGAGGCATAGCGTGTTGAGTGGCGGAGTTGCTTTATACGTAATCGGTAACAAACAAATTATAGTAGGTATCTATTATCAACATTGTTTATTTTATTCAATAATTGAATGATCGTTTATTTTTTTTAATATGAAAGTATGTACTTGTGACGGCTTTTTTAAATAATCATATATATAATCAAATGAGTCAACAGCTGACTGTACTCTAATATCTCGTCTGCCTTATCGTATCTTATCTAATTGTTTATGATTTACAGAGAAAGTTATGATTTGATATGATAGTGAAATACTGTAATTTACTACCTACTGGTTTCATTTTAATATAATAGAATTTATGTATTTTTTTCTAATACCTTTTTTTATTAGTTTCTAACTAAAGACTAAAAGGGGTCTAAGTAGGTAATTACAGTAATTAATATAAATTGAATGCGCTAAAATGAAATAAAATACAATGAATGAAGAATTGATGATATATTAATATTATGAAGTTCACCATATTCTTGACTGGTGTTTGTTAAAAAATTGTAATTATTCTATAATTGAATATTTTATAATTAAGTATTTCATATTTGCATTTCTTTGCTCTAGTAAGGAAAGTAAGGAATAGTGCAGTAGTAGTAGTGAGTTCCGCCACTCAACACCCAATGCCTCAAATTCGACGGAAAGTCGGGAACAGTTCGGAGTGTCTTAAAACTTAACTTCTCTTCTATCCTGCCATGTGCGGGATACAGCGTAAAGTGTTTTTTCTCTACACGCCAACAAAAACACAAAATCTGACATGCTATATACCCATAGTTAGAGACACACGGCCTCGACTGTAGTGTATAATTTTATTTATCTGTAGCTGTGTTGTTACATTAATTATATATAATTGTCCAAATAATTGCTCTGTGACATACGTTTCGCTATGTGATTTCTTCCTATAGATAGATTTCTGCTTATTTGATATATTATTTTGAAAAATATCAATTAAATTTAATACTTCCGTTTCGTTCCCTACCTTCCGCCGAAGTTAAGACATTACTATTTATTATTATTTCTATTTATTAAAAATATATACTTTCAGTAATATTTTCAAATTTCCTTCTTATTTTATTAAAAAAGTAAATCAATTCATAAATCAAGCAAACTAATATTAAAATATACGGTTTTAAGATATACGGTTTTATAGCATTTAGAAAAGATCTATATTTTTTTATGATGAAGATCAAAGTGTACGATTTAGTTAACAAATATTTTCTATAAAACGCGACCCGTCTATGTCTCCCCTGTTCGGCGGTTTCGTTTAAGTGTATTTTTTTTTGTATTTAATTGTTAATAGAAATTAAAGTAAAAAATATATTCTTCGTTGTATTTAATGCTTCTTAATCATTAAATACAACGAACTATATGTTTTTCATTATGGTGTTTATATATTTTATTTGCGAAGGCCGTATGTATTTACAAGGATATGTAATTTTATATTTTAATTGTTTGGGATGTTATATGACGATGGAGTCTTATCGTATTGCTCCGTTATATGCCTTTGGTTTTGCCAATGGCGATTTTTTTAATTGGAGTTTCAACATATAAAAAAAAAACCCCGACCAAATAAATCACATTATAGCTGTTAAACTGTTAATCCCATTGTTATAAATCATAGCTGAAAACCACCATTACTTATAGGCTTTTAATTAAAATATATGTACCACAGTCATATCGACTCATTATTTCAGTGCACACACAAACTGACACAATCTTATAACAACCCTCCTTATGCGTCGGGCAAGAAGTTGTGTGAGAAAAATCATATTAATATCTATATAACTGAAATAAGTACCGAAAAGGATTACAATTAAATAAAGAATTAAAAGGATAATAAATTAATTTAATAATATTTTTTTACAATTTCCAGTACATAGTGGAACGGCATGGCAAAACTTTATTGCCACAATACCTCGGCATGTACCGGCTGACCGTGGACGGTATCGAGCACTACTTAGTGGCTACGAGGAATGTGTTCTCCAATCATCTTAATATACATAAGTATGTATTGTCGTTTTGGTTAACATATTTTCAACTAGGTATACTTAATATTTTTTTGTGTGAAATAATCACTAATAGAATATGGGAAGTTTAACAAGATACAATTGTTAAAAATTAAGCCGTTTCTGAGATTAGAACAAATGTACAGAATAAAGTAATATTTAAATCATTGCTTAGGGCCCTGGTCTTTTTTTAAATAAATGCCTTATATAATATTAGTATTGCTCAAAAATCTTCCGTGTACGGACACCTATCGGTTACATCTTTATTAAATGCATAGAATAATTAAAAAAATTAAACTTTTACAATAAATAGGGACGTTTTTTTCAACTAACTTGATTTATATACACAATTAAAATCCAACCGTGAGGCTTAAACGTTAAATTCATTTACAGAAAGTACGACCTAAAAGGTTCAACGGTGGACCGTGAAGCGTCAGAGAAGGAGCTAGAGAAGGAACTGCCGACGCTAAAAGACAATGACTTCATAAAGCAAGGCGTCCGTATAGATATAGGGGACGCGGCGAAGGACAAACTCTTGGAAACGCTGACTGCTGATGTCGATGTGAGTTTTTTGTAATTGATGATTCAAATTCAAATATTTTTATTCAAAATAAGAAGTTACAAGCTTCGTTTTTTGAATGACAAACAATTTACCACCAGTTCTCTAAAGTTACTGCCTGAGAAAAACCGGCGAAAGAAACTCAGCGGGACATGTCTTTTTTTATCAAAATTTTACATCATATAACTATGTGACAATGATACATTTGAAATAGCCTGGAGCGAACATTTTGTTCCCAAGGCGTGTTATCATTTATAAAATCGTTAATTTGGTAATAACCTTACTACACAAACTCTACACTTTTCACAATTATTATTATTTATTTTCTTTTCCTTTTTTTTATGATGATTATTTATTTTCTTGTTTTTAGGCGTGTTTCGATTATGAGTTTCACTTGTCAAGGCCAATTGAATCATTATGTTTGGGATTTTATAACGTAAATCATTATCTATTAAAGTAGCAGTCGGGAAAAAGATAGGCTTGTGCATTAACTTTGTGTGTTGAACTATTATAAGTATCTGTCCCTCTGTCAGTGTGAGTAACGAGTATGTGCGTGTGCGGGCGTGTTTGTGTGTGCGCAGTTCCTGACCAAGCTGCACCTGATGGACTACTCGCTGCTGCTGGGCGTGCACGAGTGCGGGCGCGGCGAGGCGGAGGCGGAGGCGGCGCGCGCGCGCGCTCGGGACAACGACCCCGACACCGACGACTCCGACTCCGACTCCGACACCGACCGCCACGACAGGTGAAACACACACGTACACACACATACGTACACGTGCGCACACGCACACGTACACACACACACACACACACACACACATACGTACACACACACATACATGTACACAAATGTACACACACGTACACCCACACACACACACGTAAACACACACACACACATATACGTACACACACACGTACACATACGTACACACACGTATACACACACACATGTACACACACACGTTCAACATATATACACTGTTTTATAAATAAATCTTGTGTTACTTTTAAAATTGTTTCGCTATAATTTTTTATGTAATCTTTTTATTAGTTTTTTTTTATTATTTTTAGTTTCACGTTGCATATAGGTAGGTAGAGGAAACTTTGGAATCTAATGTCAACTGAGTGACGGAAATCAACGCCGCGTTGTGTCTTGTTATCAGATAGAAGAAAGGAAAAAATATTTTTTTAATTTGAAAATATTTAATATTTCATATGTTCGAGTTGGGATCGAATCCACAACCTGCCGCATTAACATTCACACGCTTGAGCTCCTGAGCGCTACGACAGGCCTCATTTTAAATACAGATTTTGAATAAAGCTCTTTAACCAGATTAAGCCCAGTTTTATATTTCAGAATGTAACACCGTAACTATCGACTACTCTTGTAAATATATTCTCAAAAATATATAATACTTACAATAGATATTTAATTTGGTTCAAGAGTTTAGTTTGACTCATTCATTTATCTTCACGCTGTATTCCGCGTGGCAGAGTAACCAGAAGGAACTTGGGAACCTAGTGTTAGGACATTACGTTCCACTTCCGTTCCCAACTTTCTGCCGAATTTGAGGCATTGCGTGTATAGTTAGTTGGCGGAACTCAGTGTCGCATTTTGCCTTGTAGCAGAGTAGAAATGTTAAAATTGAAAATATTAAATATTTCATTTCTTCGAGTGGGGGATCGAACCCAGAACCTGTCGGTTGCAGTCACACGCTTGTGCCGCTGTGCCACGTCAGGCATCAGGAGTTTAATTTAAAATGTACTATTATATATAACACTTACTAATAAAATTCAGATGGGGCTACAACACGCCGCCGGACAGCCCCCGCGGCGCGCTCGGCCGCCAGTCCTCGCTGCGCTACGAGGGCATCATACCGGAGCTGGACATATACGCCATACCCAGCCACGATGGTCTGTTACTGTTATCATCTTATATCTTTCATTTTGGCAATTATTATACATTTTAAATGAAACAATTTTAACTGGATTATTCGCGTATATTGTTATCTAAACATTTTTAGGAACCCGCCTTGCTGTGGTCTCGAGTCTATTTAAACCCGTCTATCCGTGACCACGGACTTCAAAATGTCGGTAATGTTGAAATTGTTTCATTTAAAATGTATTATCATACTTGAACGCAACGGGAATTGAACTCGCGTTCTTCGGAAACCGTAGAAGCGAGCAATTTTCTTTTACTTAATGATCATTCTTAGTTATAAACGTTGGATAACGATAACTTGTAAAAATAACTTTGTTTCCATAGTGTTGGCTGATATGATTTTGTCTCTTTTCTTTATTTTGTTTCTACAAACGGAAGTGGACGGAGTGTCTTAACACTAGGTTCCCAAGTTCCCTCTGCCTACCCTGCCATATGCAGGATGCAGCGTGAAGCTGAGTATTTTCATTCTATGTAAATTATGCGCTTTTGCGTGTAGGTACATTAACTTAACCTTAAGCCCATTAATTTCATTTTTTTTATCACATCTACTAGCAATATTGAAAGTTGTACGATGTGTTTTTTTTCTGCTTAATGCTGTATCCCGCACGAGGCAGGGTAGGCAGAGGGAACCCGGGAACCTAGTGTTAAGACACTCCGTTCCACTTCCGTTCCCCACTTTTGTTTTTTATTATGTATATAATAAATTACGTATATAATTATATATATATAATACGATTTGTTTTTTATTATATAAAATAAAAAAGTAAATAAATTATAAGTGAACTAAATTTGCATCATTGCAGGGGCTCCCAAGAAAGAAATATATTTTGTCGCCCTTATTGATGTTCTCACACACTACGGAGTTAAGAAACAGGTATTTAATTTCTCATTTTGCTGTATATATAGAACCAACTTAATATTAGAAATAAAGCAAATAAGACTTAAAATGCTAACATAATAAATTACAATATCATCTGGAAACCTAGTTACCGGATTTTCATAAAACATACTCAAAAACCTAAAAAAAATGTATATTTCTTTTCCCGCTAAAGTAAACCATTATTTTCCTTTCTTTAGCTTGGTTACACAAACTGGGGCGTTTAGTTACGCCACCTAACAAATTTGACGCATGTACACCATTGTGTGACTGTAAACAACAAGTTTTGGATTCCATCCCCATTCAAAGAAATGAAATAGGGAAATATTTAAAATTTTCATTTCTCCGCTCTGGTGATAAGGCAAAACGCGGCGTTTAGTTCCGTTACTCAACACGCAATGCCTAAATTTGACGGAAAGTGGGGAACGGAACGGAATGTCTTAACACTAGGTTCTCAAGTTCACTCTGCCTATCCTGCCATGTGCGGGATACAGCGTGAAGCTTATAACAACAAAATATAATATATATATTGTAGTAAAAAGATAGCGAAAGTAACATAATTCTAATTAACTTAAACAAATTAAAAATATTCATAATTTTTAAAAATATTTTCATTTTTATCTTCTAGGCGGCGAAAGCGGCAAAGACAGTAAAATACGGTAGCAACGTCGACGGGATTTCAACCTGTGACCCCGAACAGTACGGGAAACGATTCATTGAGTTTGTCGCCAAAGCCATTGAAGGCAATTAATGGATAATACATACAATGCCTCTTTTAGTGCAATATGCTTATTTATATTATGTTTTTATATATGGAAATAATATTTTTTTTTGAAATAATATAGTAAAATATTGTTTCAGTTCATTGATGATATATATATTCAGATTATTTTTTAAAATAAACACGCTTTATGTAATAATTATTTATTATCATAAGGTTAATGCAAGAATTTTGTATTTATTGGGAAAATTCTTATAATTATATATAGCTGGCTTTGGAAAGTCTGTAAATGCGGGTCAACCAACTCAATGAAGTTAACTAGAAAGATGTCCTAACACTAGGTTCCCAAGTTCCCTCTGTCTACCCTGCCATGTACGGGATACAGCGTGAAGCTGAGTGAGTGAGACAATTATTATCAAAGTAAATATATGATGTTTTTTATTTCTTTGCTCTGGTAACAAGGCTCAAAATGAAGTCATATTGATAATATATTTACTTAGAAAAATTACCCGAAATGATTACTTGATAAAAAGTAGAAAGGAAATTTATCTTTTTCATTTGTACAGTGTTTGTTATAACATTTTAAAAATTGTATGTATTTTCTTAAATTTTGTTTTATTGTTTACATGTATATGTATGTATTTTAATGTTATTTTATACTAATGTCATAGATCATTATTATCTAAGAACTGTTTAGATTTTTCCTTATATATTGAAAATATGATATTTTTTTGGAATTTATTACATAATGTGAATTCTACCATTGAACACATTTATTTAATTATTGTATCAAACTATTTAAATATTATTTTAGGGCAGATTAGGAATGGATTCGACAGGGTGTCATAGAGTTTTATTTTTTTTATTGATGCACTAAAAGAGGCATAGACTGTTAAATGAAAACTGAAATATTGAATGTAATCACTAAAACCTTCCCGCATAAACGAGATAAATACGAAAGTTAAACGTTTATAATTGACCTTAACCAACGTTTTATATGTAAAGGTATTATTTTATTAATGATAATGTGCCGATATTATTTTATGTGTAGATATCAGATATTAGAGATATCAGTAGAAACTATATTCTAATCAATATAACAAGATTTTTTTTAAATATTAATAAAAAGTCTCTTCGTGTGTGCTTTTTTGCTACAATCAATCAATTCAAGAAATATAAAAATATTTTTTTTTAATATCAGTCAATGCATCTTCTATTTTATATCTTTAATAAATTTAAATATTTATTTTTATTCTATGTTATTTGTTTCTTTGCTTTTCATATTGATTAGGATACTTTTGTATTGGCATCCCTTTTATATTATAACATATTTTCTTAATACGTTAAATATATTATATGATATGTACACATTTTTAATAACCAAATAATTTGTTTTATTATTTTATTTGATTTCAACAACAGTTGTCAATTTTGTCGGTTAATGTTGAAGTAGTGATATTTAAAATCCTTACTGGTTTGTAATATAATTATTATGTTGGAATGGCAGCTTTTTTATTTCTTAATATTATCAACGATTAATTTTTATTAATTATATTATTGCTAATTTATTTCGTTAATATGATTTTTTATTGAAGGTTAAACAAACTTTTAAAATAAATTGTATATATATATAAAGAAAAAAAAACATATACATGAATAACAAAAAAAAAGAAATGCACAAGCTGTACATTGTTCAACACTGTTCTTATTAATAATATTTCGAATAAGCTGTATGATATATGACCATTGCTCACTGTCATATGAATAAAATTAAAAAAGTTACCATTCCAAAATGGCGGACTTCAATTTTCGAACTGATATTGAATCTATAAAATTATAAATACACATTGCAATAATTATTCAAAACGTTATTAGCTTTTATAATGTTCCGCTATAGTAGCATAGTGTTAATGAATATGGTTAATATCATTGGAATAATGTTTTCTATATAAATGATAAATGTTGATTGCTAAATTTGATGTAAAGTTTGATATACGATAAATGGCTGTTTTAAGGCGTTATATAAATAAGGAGCCATTCATGAATCTATATATCATACTCACCGTGGATCGTCTAAGGACAATGTGAGAAAATATTTCATATATATTAATATGTCAAGCAAAAATGTTGTATCCCTTTTTTAAGAAATTTATATGGATGAAGAAGGGATCACATCAATTAAATTTGTACAAAAAAAACTCCAATGAACAAAATTCTTTCAAAGGGCTTAAATCATCAAAAAGTCGTTAAAATGGTTAAAATCATCAATTATATTATTATATTTAGTTGATGATATTAAATAATTAAATTTAAATGATGATTTGATTAAAAAGGATTTAAATGATTTATTTATATATATTTTTAGATTTAAATCATTCAATTTGGTACAAGGGTTTACATCACCAAACAAATTTGTTAAAAGGGTTCAAATTTTCAATTAAATTCTTTAAAAAGGAGTCAAATTATTAATTAAATATGTTAAAAGTAAAAAAAAACGTGTGGACGTGATTTATGAATGGCCCTATATAGCCGGTGCCGGAATCACTATATAATCGTCGTTTTGCCAATTAAATAATTTCGCTTAGTATCTTTCTAGCGTAGCGTTAAAGTATATTGTAAGATTTTGTTATTTATTATTCTATAAACGATTTAAGACTTGCATTGTTATAGTCGTGTAAAGTTATTTTGTGGGTACCGATGTGACGCGGCTGTTGGTCGGCGAGGCAGTGTTTCCTAAACCTTTTTTCTGTTATATATATATATATATATATATATATATATATATATATACATATATATATATATATATATATATATATATATATATATATATATATATATATATATATTTGTTTGGACATACAAATGGAAAATCAATATTTGGTTCGAAGAACCTTAAAGTGCAAGATGGTTTCTCCAAAATAGCTTTTGTGATAGTTAATTTTTTGTCCTAGTGTAATTGTTGTAAATTTAAGATGAGCCGTCACCTTTTTCATTAAAACTAAGCACATTTTAACACACAAATACGCGGCGTGAAATTGTAATTGACGTTTTTTTTTTTGTATAAATATTGATCTTTATTGTGATGTTGTAAATTATGACGTCGTCGGCGAGTGGGCGAACCGTTGACTGTTTGTTATATTGTGCTCTAAGTAAAACCAAATTGTTTATATTAAAATGATTGTACTAGAAGGCGGCGTTGAGTTCCGCCAGTCAACAAATAGTGTCTCGAAAATTGGGTGTGGCTAGTAGGGGACAGTGTCTCAACACTAAGTTGCCTCAGCCTATTCTAATATATGTGGTATACAACGTGAAGCGATTATATAAATAAATGAATAAATCATTTGTTTTACAAAGGGTACACAATGGTTGAAAATGTCATATGTATGCTGAAATGCTGTTGAAAAATTTTAACGTAGCGGAAGGTTGAAAGAGTGTTCTTGAAAACCAAATCTCATCTGGCCTGTACTTTCTAACTAAAAGGCGCTCTATACGAAATATATATTTTTTAAAATGTGGATATACATAATGAAAAGTAAAATGAATTTAAAAATTACCTTTTTTTTTCTTTTTCTAGATCCTCAAATATTATGGTTTTCTACTAAGTGTTTCATATAATTTCGAATAATATACATGCATATACTAATTGTTGTAGTAACATTTAATAAAGGTGAAACATTGATGAAAGATGAAAATTATAATATTTTCTTAAAAAAAAAAATCAAGACGTAAGGGTTAAAGGTGACAGTTTTAATATCAAGGATGGACTCAATTCCTGCTACGTTAAAATTTCTGCACGTTTTTTCAGTATTTTTTATAATCCTAAGTGAAATACACTTGAAATATGTCTTATAAAATATGTTATATGTGTTGCCATTGCTTAGGTTGATTATTATTATTAATTTCAATAGGTTATTTTGTTAATGGTGAGGGAGCTGCAAGGGATGGACGATTATGATTATATATTAATAACATTCATAATGTAGAAAATATTAGTAAATTCGAAATAGTTTACTTTTTTATGTCAAATGATGTTTGAGGAGCAGAGTCATTGACACACACACACACACACATATATATATATATATATATATATATATATATATATATATATATATATATATATATATATATATATATTGTTATGAGGTATGCCCTAATTGTAGTCTACAGGGTAGACTTAATTTCTCATAAAAAAGATCTTAATCGAAGTTATTAATTTCTACAACAGTACAATCATAATTGTTCACCTCTAAGCTACAAAGCCAGTAATGGCGTTATATAATTATAGAAAATATGAATGCTTAGCTATTAATTGGCATGTAAGCAACACATTGAAATGTTATTTCTCTAGTCTCCTCTTGTAAAGACATTGTATGAAAAAATAAACTTTAATTTTTTAAATATTCAGTTTGTAAAGTTTCTGCAATTTTCGTTTTATTTCTCACATTTCCTATATAAATGATGATGATGACATTGAATATACCGTATGTGCCGGTTGTTGGTTTAAATCCTAGTAAGAAATAATAACAGTACAATTTAACTTGATCTCACTTTGTTTAACTAACCACTTTGAAATATATTTATTTAATTTCCAAGCATCATCCTCTCGGTAGCTTCAAATTTATCATACAAACATCTTCGGAGACTGGACGTGGCATCCCCGTTTTCTTATTTGGTGAACTTTTTTGTTCTTAATTAACTTCAAACACGATATTAGTTTAAAACATTTCATTTCGATCGTATTTGTTTTAGATAGTACGCATTTGAAATATCAAAAAATATTAAACTAAATATTTTTCAAGTTGAATGTCGCTGTTACAACAAATGTATTACGTTCCTCTGAATGAAAATGAAGGAATTAGAAATCTAATTATAAGTTTACGTCATGGTTAAAAAATTAAAAACAACAGTTTTGAATATTTTCTTTAATTAAAAAATATGTATCTTAATCCATTCTAGTTTTGACATGTTTCTCTGTGATCTTGTCTTTCTCAATGATGTACACGACGGCGCCCCAACCAGAGATGGCGTCACGATCGGCGGCATTCACTAGTGCCTGTTAAATTACAATATATTTAAAAAAAATGGTAACACTCCATTCTCCATTTTCTGCTAAATATGAGGCATTGACTGATAAAACTTGTCGGATATTATATTATATGTAGTTAGAATAAAAAGAGGTCTCGTGGCGCAGCGGCACAAGCGTGTGACTATAACCAACAGGTTCTGGGTTCGATCCCCAGTCGAGGAAATGAAATATTTAATATTTTCAGTTTAAATATTTAATGTTTCATTTTTACGGTCTAGTAATAAGGCAAAGCGCGGCGTTGAGTTCCGCCACTCAACACGCAATGCCTCAAATTGTGGGGAACGGAAGTGGAACGGAGTGCCCCAACACTAGGTTTCCAAGTTCTGTCTGACTACCCCTGCTGCCTCGTGTGGGATACAGCGTGAAGCTAAAAAATAAAAAAATAAAATAAAAAGAAGATATAAATTAAAAAAATATATAATTTGTAGATAAATAGTAGATTAATAAAATCAATATCTAATTATTATTTTTTTTACAAAAAAAGTAAATTATATTAATCAAAAAGTAAAGTCAAAGTAAATTATATTAAATTATGTCATAAAAGATCAATTGCTAAAATGCTTAAAGTAAATCAATTGCTTAAAATAAGTGTTCATTTTATCATTAAGTACAATTACTTTTTGTTTTACTTTGGGCCATGTAACTTTTACATTACCCAAGTAATTCTTAAAACAAAACAATAATGCAACAACAATGCTACCAATCACTATATAATTTGTGCCAAATTTGAAAAAAAGGAATATTTGTATTTATAAGTTGGTAGCCAATATTTACAGTGGCATTAAAATTCATTTTATAAAAAGTTACATAACTAGATTGTGATAAGCTATTTCTTACAAATTAATACAAATCTTGAGGCCTGTCATGACACAGCAGCACAAACGTGTAACTGTAAATGACAGGTTATGGGTTCGATCCCCACTTGACGAAATGAAATATTCAATACTTTCATTTTAAATATTTTACGTTTTTATTTCTTTGCTCTCAAAGCAAAGCGCGGCGTTGAGTTCCGTCACTCAACACGGAATGTCTCAAATTTGGCAGAAAGTGGGGAACGGAAGTGGACCCTGCCGTGTGCGGGATACAGCGTGAAGCTGAGTGAGTGAGTAGGTAATATAAACAGAAATAAATATTAATAAACTATTAGAAAGTAAACTCACTTGAGAAATAGTTTCAAATAATTCATCAGGCTTTAGATCGGGTTCCCACAGAGCTTCACACATACCGTAAAGTTGGTCCGTGCATGTTCCTGACACTACAAAATCTTCAGGCTCATTGGGGCAGCCAATCTTAAATTAAACATTTATTATATTATTTCAAACACATAATTAAAAAAAACTTGTGTTATTTGAAAAAAAAACTTCTGTTGTTAATGGGGAACCTAGGTGTTAAGACACTAAGTTGCCAAGTTCCTTCTGTGTACCCTGCCTCAGACTCAGCTTCATACTGTATCCCTTCAATGTGACGCTGAGGGAGGGTCAGAGAGATCTTAATATTATATTACTCAAATAAAGATTTATTCATTTAATATCAGTTTTGTTTTATCAGTTTCTTTAGCTTTATCCAATGGGAAAACAGAGAGAAAAGAGAGCTTAGTTTAAAGATATTCTATTCTCCACTTTGTAACAAGTTTTAGAGACATAATTAGTTAACATGTTTAAAGAACTTAACACCACATGATGTTGAATACAATAAATCTTTATTCCAAAAAAAATTGTGACAATGAGGTACTGTTCAAATAATCAATAATAAATACAACAAATTCAAGTAATAAATCTATAAAAATTATTCAAAGTATTATAATTACCAGATCCATATTGCAGACATAGGGTTTGTTGTCAGCTGGATCCAATCCAGCGATGACGGGTTCAATGAAGTAAGGTCCAAAGCGTCTTTCATACAGCAAGTTTGACAGCATCGCAGAGAATGTCTTTGGTCTCATTACACGATTCTCTTTCAATTCATATAAGTTCATTCTGAAAATATTTATCAATTTGTTAATTTCAAAATTTGTTGTTTCAATATTAAACATTTTGTTAACTGATTATTATGATCAATGCATCATGATTGCATCAGCGTAGTGGTAGACCTGTGATGGTTGTGGGATAGATTCCTTCTCAGACTAATCAATAATTTAGATGTACTAGCTCTGACAACAAAATAAAAAACAGTGCTAAGTTTAACTATTTAACAAACAATGACTCATTTATGGGGAGATGTGAGGGGGGAAAGGAGTGTCTTTATACTAGGTTTCCTTTGCCTACTGCAATATATGTTCGCTATAAGACAAATTAAAGAAACAAATTACAAGAATATTTTATTTTTGATACATATTCAGTGAGCTTGAAATTAAATTAATTGGGAGAGCTGAGAAATTAATTTTCTCCAAGTAGTAATTGAATCTTCAACCATAGTGTTCACACTCAGATGCTGTACTTTGAGTAATTACCTATATGAGAAGAAAAGAAATGTTGACTTAAATGCACAAAATGTATGGTCGGTTTAGGTATTGAGGAACAAGTCGACACTTAGTTTGTTTTGCCTATGCTACTATGAGCCAAAAGGAATGAATGAAAAAAGAAAGGTATTGAATATATCAAACCTGAATTTCAATCTCTGATGTACAGTCTGTGTGTCAGTAGCCAATCCAGGAAGACCTACAAAGAGTGTTGGACCCATTTGGTATACTTTTGGAAAGTTTGTTGAAACTGTTTGAGCTTGAATACCATAGCGTTTATCTGTTGCAATAGCTACACAATCCTTGCCTTTCATAGCCACCACAGCGCCACCATTGTATGCTAAGATTGACTGGAAAATGACAAAATATGTTTAAGTAAAAAGAATAAAATAAATACTGCTTTCATTAGTTGTTACTAATCGATACAAAAATCTGTAGAATTCTGAATAATCATTGTTAGTAAAATATTCAGAAAAAATATATACTATGCAGAAAACATTATGCTTTAATAACCAAAGCCGGTTTTAATATAAAAGCATAAATCTATAGGGAAATAGTATATAATTTTATTTACTAACCATTTTTCACTTGTTTCAATTAACTTTTTATATATTTTACGTTTTCTTGTGTAAATTTCTAAAATGCTTTAATTCGTAACTTCAATGAAATGAATACAAGCTATGATATTTCGAAAACGAAAAATGACATATCATTGGTCTTTCCACAGATAAAGCAAAGAGATACAGATAAAATGGACTAAAATCGATCTTGTACTGTAAGGCTGTACCGTAGTATAGAAATATTTAATAACTTAAATTAGTATTATAATATAACTAATTAAGTTTATGTTTATAAAATATCATGAGTCTAATAGTATTTTTAATTTAAATTACTCACTCTGTCACTCAGCTTCACGCTGTATTCCGCTTGTGGCAGTTTAGGCAGAGGGAATATATTGTTAATATACGTTACGTTCCCCACATTCCACCGAATTTAAGGCCTTGCTTGTGGCGTAACTCAACGCCGTGCTTTGCCTTGTTACTAGAGTGAAGAAATGAGAATATTGAATATTTAAATTAAAAATATTAAATATCTTATTTACTTGAATGAAAATTTAATTTAAATATTTTTTATTATTATTAAATATTGTAATCTGTGAAGTAAAACGTAAATATTTTTACTATTTTTTTAAAGTGTTCACACTTAGGACAGAAAATACTAAACTTAAATTTGAAAAACGTATAAAAATTTGGAACAAAGCAGGATTTGAACCCGCGCCTCTCGAACGGTTTTCAAGAGGCGCGAGTTCAAATCCTGCTTCGTTCAAAATTTTTATACGTTTTTTAAATTTAAGATTAGTATAAAAAGTAAATATTTTATTTAAATAAAAAAATAACACATCATCAGTAACTAGTATATTATGATTATTATTTCTTGTGTAAGTTATTAAGAAAAATCATTTTTTATGTTTTGAAATAGCTTCAGCGTACATATCCAAGCGAGACGTCATATTGAACCCCCAAGAATCTTTCATTTGCCGACATAAATTCAAATCAACTTCAGTAATAAGGAGTCCATCTTTATTTTTAGATAGTCCAGGAGTTCTGCAACCGTTAGGAGCCGTAACGTAGGTGGAACCATAATAACTTCTATTTTTTTCTTCTGATTTGTTTATGGTAAAGTTTTCTATTCCCACTCTATTTATGCTACAAGTGAAGTAACTATTAGCAATTGCTGCATTACGAGCTTCTATACCCCAAAATGATTCACCAAATTCCCCTATAGTTGCAGCAGGATTAAAAACTATCTGTGCCCCATTCAAAGAAAACATAAGCCAATTAAGGGCGTGATGTCTTCCATAACATATATTGACAGCGATTTTGGCATATTTTGTATCAAATACTGGATGTCCCATATTACCAGGCGAATAATAAGACGTTTCACTAAAACTGCCTACAGAGGGCAAGTGATTTTTACGATGTTTACCCATATAGTCACCATTTTCATCAATTACTACTGCAGTATTCCACCACACGCCTTGCTCATCTTTTTCTAAAATTGGAGATATTATAACCATTTGATATTTCTTTGCTAGCTTACTTAGAAATGTTGTGCTCGGTCCATTAATAGCATTTTCAGCAAAACTCTCCCACTTTTCTTTTTCTTTTGTACAAAGAAAAAATGGCATCGACCAAGCTTCTTGTAAACAAAGAACACGCACATCTTCAGATGCTGCGACCTCAATAATTTTCTCAACTTTATCAAATATAGCTTGTCTTTGTTGATTTATCAGCTTATCAGTAGGCAAAACAATTGAATGCTGTATTAGACCTAACCTTAAAACATTGGGTTTTCTAATCTGCTCTGTCGCTGCGGAGAATGAATATGCCGATACATCAAAATTATTTCTATTACTCGTTTTTATTGTGGATTCTTTAAGATTTATTTCACAATGATCTTCCCGGCCGTAGTATATTTTGTTAAATTGGTTTAATTGATCACCTTTTAGATGTTTTTTAATTATGTTGTCCAGAGAGTCCATGTTAACACTTAGCAAATAAAATTTACATAACACACAACGTATTCATAATAAGTATAGCTTGTGTCAGTAATCAGTAAGCACTAAGTCGAGATTAAAAACGAGCTAAAGTATATTGATAGTACCGGTTGAGAAAACTTGATGTACCTACTTATTAGTCTACGGCTATGTTCAATAGTTGTTTACAAGTAGTTAAGTTAATTTATAAAGGCGCGTCTTAAGGCTATTTCAAATAAAAATATGTAATAGATCGTTTTAAATGAATCCTTACAATCATTATTTTTATTGTCCTAAATAAGTCCTAATAAGGAGCTATATTTGTATTATATATTTAATACCTTTTTTATATTATTTAAATAATATTTTTTACATTTAAATTAGTATTAAAGTAAAGGTAAATTTTAATAACTTTACGTTTGGTATATTATTATCTATGATTATTATTATATATTTTAATTATTATCTAATATTAAGTATAATGTGAATATATCTTTACGACTTCGTTTTGTCACGTACGTACATCAAAATTCTGTTTACTCAGATAAGCTAAATATTTTTTCATCTCAGTATTGTTTTGGACTTATCACTAGGGGCTAAGGTCATGAAAGCCAGAGTAACTAACTCAAACAAATAACGAGTATCCATCTTTAATACATGCAGTGTGACTGGTGCGGCTATTTAAAGGCGCGAATGATCGAGAACTATCAGTCTTTAACGTTGACACTGCAGCGGACGGTACTAACTTGCATACAAAATGGACGGAGAAACACACAGCCTGGAAGCCATTATTAATAACAACCTTAATGGTCGGGATCTGGATGAATTTAACAGGATCTACTATGGCAGAAAGAATCATCTGGAAATTAAAATTAAAGACTCATCTCTTGCCGCCGCAAAAGATAATGATTTCGATATAGCTGCTTATGCTTTTCCAGCGAAACAAGAATCCACAAGACCACCCAGGATCGTAAAAGTTGGTGTTATACAACATTCCATTGCCGGGCCAACTGACCGCCCGATTAATGAACAGAAAAATGCAATTCTCGCTAAAGTAAAGAAAATAATTGACGTAGCGGGTCAAGAGGGTGTTAATATATTATGTTTCCAAGAATTATGGAATATGCCATTTGCTTTCTGTACACGTGAGAAGACTCCGTGGTGTGAATTTGCCGAATCTGCCGAGGAAGGGCCCACTACACGCTTCCTTCGTGAATTGGCGATTAAATACTCAATGGTGATAGTATCTTCTATTTTGGAACGCGATGAAAAGCATGCTGATATTCTATGGAACACTGCAGTCGTTATCAGCGATACTGGCAACGTAATCGGCAAACATCGTAAAAACCATATTCCAAGGGTTGGAGATTTCAATGAATCTAACTACTACATGGAAGGTAACACTGGACACCCAGTGTTTGCTACGAGATATGGTAAAATAGCGGTAAACATTTGCTTCGGACGTCACCACGTTCTTAACTGGATGATGTTTGGACAGAACGGTGCTGAAATTGTATTTAACCCTTCAGCTACGATTGCAGCCGATGCTGGAAGTGAATATATGTGGAACATTGAGGCAAGAAACGCCGCAATAACTAACTGTTACTTCACTGCAGCAATTAACAGAGTTGGTTTCGAAGAGTTTCCCAATGAATTTACATCTGCTGATGGAAAACCAGCACACAAGGACTTGGGACTGTTTTATGGGTCCAGTTACTTCACGGGTCCAGATGGCGTGAGGTGCCCAGGACTTTCACGTACTAGAGATGGTCTCCTTATTGCTGAAATGGACTTAAACATGAACAGGCAGATCAGAGACCGCCGTTGTTACTACATGACCCAGCGTTTAGATATGTACGTCGACAGCCTCAACAAAGTTCTAGATTTAGAATTCAAGCCCCAAGTTGTCCATGAAAATGATAAGTGAAAAAACAAGTTCCTGTATCGAACGAATCTGCGCAAATAAGGTATTATAATGATTTCACAGCGAAAATTATAAAATCTCTTTTATTTATACCGTGTCATGAATTATTACCTAAGATAAACTTACCGTTATTAGCAATTTAACAGAAATATCGAAATAAAACAATAATATATATAATAGATTTTGTTTCATTTTGATATTAAAGCATATACTAATCAATCAATAAAAAAAAACATCAAATCAATATTTAACTATAGTATAACATAACTTATAAAACGAAAAGTAGGTACTTAAATAGGTGGCCATGGTAATAAAACTATTTTATACTTTTATTGCATACCAGGAAAGTTGATATATATAACAATTTTTACTGCTAATTACAAAACATAATGATAACTCGCCGACCAAGTGGCTATCGTGGCTCAGTGACACATGTGTGTGGCTGTAAACGCGACAGGTTGTGGGTTTAATCCCCATGATAGAAAATAAAATAATATTTTCAAATTTAATATTTTATGTTTTATTTCTTCGCTCTGCGCTAATTTCGCTATTCAACACACAATGCCTCAATTTCTGGGGAAAGTGGAGAACGAAATGGAGTGTCTTAGCACAGGGTTCCTGAATTCCCTCAGCCTAACCTGTTATGTGCTGGATACAACATGAAGCTGAAAAGAAAAATACTATTAATTTCCCTTCTCAACGTTATTATTATTTGTTTACCTATGACATTACATTCATATTTTTAAATAAGTATATACTTTTTAAATGAATGCTTTTGAAAAGATAAAAACTATGAGGCAAAAAGTCTTAATTGAATTTATTGACTGTTCCAGTTACTAAGTATTATATATAATAAGTTTTAAATCAGGTACATTAATTATATTTATGAAGAATAGCCCGTAGAAAACACATGTTTAATGATAAATAAAGCTTATTCTATTAACTTTATATATTACCAATTAATATTCACTTAATATATAGTTTAAATTGATAGCTATGTCTGACAATTATTGAAACGGCTAGACCCTAGAAGATATGTAGTGTACATTACTTATACAGGCAAAACTAATGCTTCCAAGTTCGATTGGACATGTAAATAAATAAGTACATAATTTCCTATAGACAGATAGTACTTAAATAAATAATTGTTTCCGTTATGCAATAAATAATAAAATGGAGGCTATTAAATTTTCTTATGAATATCATGTTATCAATTTAAATTAGAGGTCTATCGTGGCGCAGGTGCACAAGCGTGTGACTGTAAACGACAGGTTGTGGGTTCGTACACTATTCGAAGAAGTGAAATATTTGTAGCCGTAGGGTTTGCCATCGAACCATGTTTGATCGTGTGGAGCATGGGTGGTCTAGAAAACATAGTTGGATGGCGAACAAAGGTCGGGGTTCGGTTCGGTTACGGCTATCAGTATTAAAGTGCGGTCTCAACATAAATGGATCAAATTTGGTGGACAGTGAAAAAAACGGAATGTTTTAAAACTAGGCTCCCAAGTGCCTTCTGCTTATCTTACCTATAAAGCTGAGTGAATTTTAATTAATATTTATGCTAAATTGTGAGAAAATTAACAGTAGGTACAGGGAAAATATTTTTATACTAAGAAGTAATTATAAATAATAGACACAAGATATGAAGTTAGAAAAAAATATATTATGTATTTATTCTTTGAAATTGTTAATCATTGTTGAAGTTTTCGCAATCGTACGATATGCTAAATTTACCAAAACAACACACTGTCAATGTACTACTACAGTGAATTATCGAAATGACAACAATATTTTAAGTTGATGTAAAGACGACTATGATTTTTGTAAATTAAAATAAGACACTCGATAAGAATATTTTATTGGGTGAGGGAATTTGGGAATTTAATATTTTAGTACTCCGTTCCTATTACGAATTCGAGGCGTTGCGTGTCACGTAGCGGAACCCAACGCCGCGCTTTATTTTGGCCTCGATACCAGAGCGAAGTATTAAAAATATTTAATATTTCATTTCCTCGAGTGGTGATCGAGACAACGAAGCCGTCATCGTAGGCAGACTATTAAAAAGATAAATATAATATGCTAATGCACGTTCTCGTTTAAATAAGCTTACTTTAATACGCTGAAAATTAAAATACTAAGTTAAATATATTTCAAAGATTTTAAAATTATATTCTATTATAAAGCCGTGCAAGTTTACTCAGGTAAGTACGTTATTATAAACGAAGCAACTATGTATAAGGTACAGGACTATTTTAAAATAATTATATCTTTATGACGAAACTTATTGTAAATATTTAGTAAATTTTTGTACTTAAATTACTTATTTTTAATTAGTTTAAACTTACCAAGATTTATGATATCCGGGTTTACCACCTCTGAACCAAGCAACCAGCCAGTATCAAAATAAAACAAATATGAAAAGGCGCATCACTAAAAGCCCGCGAAACTGAACATTATAATTCTGGTGTAATTTTCTCACTCCGAAAGATGTCGCTAATGTGTCGCTCTCGCGAGTGTCGCTCCATCTAGCCATTGAGACAAATTTATATTTTAACATTGTAGAACTTTAATTGGTGGTATTAAGGTATATTATCGGCTAACACGCGATAAGATAACGTGGTTAGTCTTGTAGAGCACTTGTGGAGTTGCAGCCCGTGACATCCATTACGATAATGATGTGTTTTTCCGTAGGGTTGTACGTTTTTTCTGTTATTTTTTCTGTTTTCGCAAAGTTTTTGCAGATGAAGGATAAAGTAGCCAATTCCATATCGAAATGAACGTTGTGTTTGTTAAATACGTGAACTAGGGAAGGCTTCCTTTTTGAAATATTTTATTAATGTGACAACTATCTACATAAAATTTAGTTATTTTAGAATACGATATTTAAGAAAACCATTTTTTCTTCTGGAAACTATATACTGATAGTTTATTTTAATTATTTTCGAAAATTATTCTGTTTATTGATTTTGTACGTTTTTTACCAACCCTAATGGCAACTAGGTCGACTGCGGGCGGATGTCACCGGAGCACTCGCTAAATGCAGCAGCCCTGATAGGTGCTTCATCTCACTTCCAAGCTTAGGTGTTTTATACCCTGAGTATAAGTACTTAGTCTTACGCAAATTATAACACGATTTAATATTTAATATGGGTATCACGTAAAATGGAGTACAAATTTGAACGTCTTGTACATGATTGTCTAAATAAAAAATATTATATAAGTAGTATAAACTTCTCGGCTAGTTTGTGTGACAAAGTTTTTTTAGTTACAAACTGTATCACGCATAAAGCAGAGGAAACCTGCTTACCTAATTTTAAGACACTCTGTTCTCGTATTGCGAAAGAAGATTAAGAGGGAATATTGGAAATTCATTTAATATTTCATTTCCTCGAGTTTGGATCGAGGCTACGAAGCCGTCGTCGTAGGCAGACTATTAAAAAGATAAATGTAATATTCTAATGAACATTCTCTTTTGAAGAAGCTTACCTTAATACGCTGAAAAATTAATTATTAAGTTAAATATATTTCAAAGATTTTAAAATTATATTCTATTATAAAGCCGTGTTAGTGTACTCAGTTAAGTACGTTATTATAAACGAAACAACTAGTCTAGTCTTGTACATGATTGTTTAAAAAAAAAAATTTTATATAAATAGTTATAAACTTCTCGTCTAGCTTGTGTGACTAAGTTGTTTTAGATACAAACTGTATCACGCATTAAGCAGGGTAGGCAGAATAAACCTGCATACCTAATTTTAAGACACTCTGTTCTCATACTGACATGTTCATTCCTTTTATCCGGTAAGTTTTCAAAGTTTTGCAAATTAAAAAAAAAATCCTCGAGTTGGAATAAAAAAAAATTCCTCGAGTTGGAATCGAACCCCGACTGAATTATCCCCTGACACAAAGGCTTATTTCCTCACTTTTGATTAAATGAAGTTCAGCAATAGATATTTAGTAGCTTAGAAAAAAAAAGTTTAAAAATTAGTTTTTTTTTATGTCAACTCAATTTGATATTCTTAGAATGATTTTCTTTAGCAATCACAAAAATAACATCGAAAGTTTATATCGACTAATTTTAACGCTGATATAATTTACTTTAGGTATACTATAGACTAATTTACTCAATTATTGCGCAATCTGTATAGGAAAATTTTTGTTTACATAAGAGTAGAGTATTGTCTATACTGATATACACAACAACGCAATTATACGTTTGGTAAATTATTATAATAAACATACATAAAAGAAATATGTGTAGCATATTATTTAGTATTAACTGCTTGGTGCTAATTTTTCCGTTTTAAAATTCTTTTTTTATATTAATCTTTGGACAGGATAAACTTACGATCCGAAGATTAAACATTACATATGTTACCTACTTTTGTTTTAATTACTTTTTGCTCTCGTAATAAGGCAAAATGCGGCGTTAAGTTCAGCCAGCCACTCAACACGCAATGCATCAAAATCGGCAGAAAGAGTTGAACGGAACGGGGTGTCTTTACACTAGGTTCCCAAGTTCCATCTGTCTACCCTACCATCTACGTGTAAAGCGTGAAACTGAAAAAAAAAGTTTAATAAATAAGAATAAGTATATATTTACAAAAATATAAATCATAGTACCCACAGAAGTCACGTGTTATCATTATTAAAAAAGATGGCCGAACAAGATTAAGAACATAATAATTACGCCAGCTTGTTTTTGCAATTTGTAATTAAGGCCATTACGTTTTTAGAAGAATGATGGCCGCACTACCGTTTCCGGTGGGACTTTTTAATTTTTCATTTACGGTCGACGATTTCAATTTTTCTGCTAATTTCTCATTTAACTTTGCGGCACGTTCTGCCCTGGGGCTTTTTTATAATAATTAGCAAGCGCGTTAGATTAATTATGTGACTTTATCAAATATACATTTATTTTGAACGGAATTTAATATGTAGGTATTTACGTAAGACTTGTATGTAATAGTGGCATTTTGACATTTTTATAATATCTCAATATTATCCTTTTTGAATGACTGATCTATCTTTTCAACAAGCAATGGTTTAAACTATAGTGCTAAATTATTTATTTTATCTTAGTATTTTTAAGTGAAATTGTGGTACTTTGGCGAAACTCGTTGTTGTAATTTGCCTATTAAAGGAATGTTTGTTCGAATTAGACATTAATGACGGCGCATCGTCACCACGAAATGCCCAGTTCTACCCCTAGCAGTAGCAGTAGTGTGGGACTGTAATCACATGTTGTGGGTTCAATCCTATCACGAGGAGATCTAAAATATTTAATATTTAAATTTTCTTCACTCTGGTAAGAAAGTAAAGCGCGGTGTTGAGTTCCGTCGCTCAGCACGCAATATCTCAAACTCGGCAGAACGTGGACGGACAGTGGAGAACGGAACGGAGTATCTTAACACTAGGTTTACAAATTCCGTTTGCCTTCCTTGCCAAGGTATCCTTGAAGCTAAGGGGTAATCGATCAGCATTACTACTTGAAAAATAAAAACATAAAAATAATAGAAGAAACAAGCTCCTATCCTTACTAGAACATCATTATACATACATATGAAGATATAGAGCTACGACTTATAACGTAGTCTAGTATGTTACACAAATGCAGATATGTATTCATTAATATTACGAGATAACAATATACTTATACGATAATTTATTCAATTAAACTAGTATACTATAGTAGTATATATAGATAAAGTGAAATAATGCATTGACCATTCCATCACCATATGTAGAGGCGAAAGGGGCACAAGGACAAGTGCAAGTGACTTTAGCGCGACAATTAATGTGTTCGATGCCTACTCGTAGAAATGTAATATTGAATATTTTCTATTTAAATATTTAATGTTTTCATTTCTTTGCAAAAAGTCAAAATGTACGTACCTGTTTATTTAATTTTTCTAATGAAAATTAGTTCCTTTGTATAAATAACTACATAAAATATAAAAAAAGAAACATTAACAAAGCAATAAGTGCATTTACTTTTACTATTTTTTAAAGTGTTATTCCACACTTAGGAATGATGAAATTAAAATTTAGTAAGTGCTTATATATTTTTCTTTTAGTTTCTCCTATTGCACTTTCGTTCCCCACTTTCCGTTAAATTTCAGGAATTGTGTGTTAAGTCGCCGAACTCCGCGCTGCACGTTACGAGAGCGATAATTTGCCCCAGCCAAAAAAATAGAAACCCACAACCTGTTGTTTCTACAGTCGCACGTCTGTGCTGCTGCGCACGGACAGACCTCAGTAATATATGTACGTATCACGCGATATAAAATTTCCTTAATTGGTGAATATTTTTTCCTCTGTTAGAACTGTATCTACATGTATTCTGTAAGTATTTTGGATTTTTTTTAACAAAAATCATGCGTATCTTCAATTTAAAAAGTTGGAAGTTTCTTAAATTACAACACATAGACATGTGTTGTAATTTTACTACTTTTATTATAATGCTTTTATTCTTGTAATTTTAAAAATATAATATTAAATTTAAATTAAACTGTGTAATTAACTAAAATTTGCATATTTTTGCCAATTTCATGGTCGTATAAAGTACGCTTTTTATTTATTTTTGTAGTTACATACATACCTTTCATATACGTGTAATTACTGGAAAGTACTGGAAAGTTACTTTGTTCCCTTTTTTGCTATTTTGTATAGAGTGGCAGCATCCAATGCTTCGCGTTACCAAACTGAAAAATCAACAGTTACATATCTTACAACTGTATTAAGCCAATATGGCGTTCAAATTGAACGCAGGTGTGTCCTCACTTTTCAAAATATGTACGTAAATTGCCATTCTAAATTCCCCACACGTTTTACAAGCCTCGTTTTATTAAAGAATTCAACTGTGGAGGCTCGAATATATTGTTTCAGAAGGAAGTTATAGACAAATTGGCTTAATAATAGTATGAAATATGTTTCTTGTATTCTTTTATTTTCCATAATTTCGGTAGTTTAAATATAAAATAGAAAACTTAGGAGCTATCACTAATTGCCGGTTTATATAAACGCACATATGTTGAGTTGGAGTTAATATACTTATAACAAAAATTAAAGGCTGTTTCCATGACATTGAATAAATAATTGTTCAAAATAGTTTTTTTGCTTCACGCCGAATCCCACACATATCAGGGTAGGCAGAGGGAACTAATAAACCTGAAGACACTCTATTTCGTTTCCGAATTTCCATCGAATTTTGCCAGAGCGGAGAAACGATAGTCGGAGTCGGAGATATATATGTAGTTGAACGTGCCGTGTGATTCCGGATTAAAATAGGATCACCCTGGTATAGTAAGAGGCGACTAAAGTACGTATGATAGAGTCACGCTTTTAGTAATTGGCAGACTCGACCAGATTATTACCACCCCGGCATTTAAAACCGGCGTTAAGTAGTGGCTTCAGCCACTGCGTTTCCGGGTAATGCCGGGCCCCAGTGCCCATCCATCTCCTCTGGAGTTACACGGGGCCGAGGACGACGGTGATCACTTACCATCAGGTGACCCGTACGCTCGTTTGCCGTGTCTTGTCCATAACAACGATTAGTATTGGTAAATTACATTTTTATATCAATGGCAACAAAATTATACAGACCAACATACTCTATAATTACATATTATAATTTTAGAATTAGCAAAAATACAGTTATCGTATGTACTATCCACGCGCGTCGACGTGTTCAGTTTCATTTCCTGCACCCCGTCGCGTCCGTGCAGAGGTTTCCCAATGAATTGAAAAAAATGTCTCACTATTATGCCAACTTGATTTGACTAAGGACAGAGAAATGTATTGGATGTTATATTTACGAGTTTTATATAAATAAAATAAGTATACATTAGTATATATTTTAAAATTTATTTTTTAATTGCGTATTAAAAATTATGCTATTACACTTTCAGCTTCACGCTGTATCCCGCACATGGCAGGGTAGGCAGAGGGATTTTGGGAATCTAGTGTTAAGACACTCCGCTCCACTTCCGTTTTCCACTTTCCGCCGAATTTGAGCCATTACGTGTTAAGTCGCCGAATTCAACGCCGCGTTTTGCCTTGTACCGGAGCGAAGAAATTAAAACATTAAGTATTTAAATTGAAAATATTAAATATTTCATTTCCTCGAGTGGGGTCGAACCACAACCCGTCGGTTACAGTCACACGCTTTTATACAGAAATTATATTTATAAGTTAAATTATACAGAAATTATATTTATAAGTTATTTGTATTCTGATGTTAAATCACTATTAGGTACTAATAAATAAAACGTGCTCGCTGCTTCCATATCCATGCATTGGAGCTTAAAAAATTGTTTGTTTTATAACAAGTTTGTCATGCAAAATATTGTATTATAATATTTTTTGAATCGATTTAAATTACTCAGTTTCACGCTGTATCCCGCACATGGCACCCTGCCAGGCAAAGGCAGAGGGAACTTGGGAAATAACAACGTAACTGATAGCTGTTCGTTTATGGGAGACTAGCAAGTCTTTTATAGGGGCATTTAATAAGGTTTTAATCTTTTGCATTTTTCTGTGCGCTCAAAATAACCTGACCAATTTTAATGCAGTTTTGACCATTGTATTTAAGAGCTTCTCTAAATATTTTCTTTAATTTAAATCGATTTGAGGCCTGTCGTGGCGCAGCGGCACAAGCGTGTGACTGTAACCGACAGGTACTGGGTTCGATCCCCGCGCGAGGAAATGAATTATTTAATATTTTCAATTTAAAATATTTAATGTTTTCATTTCTTCCCTCTCTCTGGTACAAAGTAAAATGCGGCGTTGAGTTCCGCCACTCAACACGCAATGCCTCAAATTCGGCGGAAAGTTGAGAACGGAAGTGGAACGGAGTGTCTTAACACTAGGTTCCCAAATTCGTTCTGTCTACCCTGCCATGTTCGGGATACAGCGTGAAGATGAGAGAGAGAGAGAGAGAGAGAAAAAAAATAAACAGATGTAAGCCGAATATTTCTTGACTTAATCTGTAAACTACATACTGTAATGTAAGAGATACACATTCTTTAAATACGAACCTAGAGAGTAGATAAAAAAAAATACACAAAGTTTTTTTTAATTTCACTACTCGTCAGCTGCCTATGTTCCGTATACTCGTCGGCAAATTGAAAAGCACACTCGAAAACCCCTTTAGTGTGACATGAAGGCTGTACAATGGAGACTACACCCCACCGGGTTTTATCGTTTTAAAAATTGACATTGCGGAAACTGAGGCGCGCACATGTGTATTGCCTTGAGTGTTGTGAAAAAATTCAATTTTATTTGTCACCACATTCTGGTAACACCTCATCATTGATATAGTGTTGGTATTATAGAAGGAGACCGTTTATTTTTGAAATGGTAGTGGATTTAAATTTATATGTATATAATATGGTTTTTTTTTTTCAGTTACATGCTGTAGACCGCATATGGAAGAGTAGGCAGAGGGAACTTAGGAATTTAGTGGTGTTAAGACACTCCATTTCTCTTTCCATTTTCCGTTGAATTTGAGGAGTTGCACGACAAGCGGCAGAACACAACGCCGCACTTTACCTTGTTACCAGAAGAAGAAGAAGTGAAAATATTAAATATTTCAGTTACTCGAGACCGTGGACCGTATCCACAACCTGTTTCGTTTACATACGTACATAATAATTTTGTAAATTAACAGAAAATAAAAAAAGGTATAATACTTAAAAATTATGATTAGTTTACGTTTATATAGTAATATTAGTGGTAGAAAGCATCGTTAATAAAATAATCTAACTCTAATAAAGGACGGTGATTTCATATCCAATATTCTTGAATACATATTGCGATATATATTACTAATATCATATTTTAATAGCTTTTCGCTGTATCATGGCAGGGCAGAGTAGACAGAGGAAACTTAAGAACTTAGTGCGCTGACATTCCGTTCTCAGTAAGACACTTCTGTCCCCCACTTCTCGCTAAATTCAGACATTGCGTTTAGCGTAACTCAACACCGCCCTTTGCACCAGTTCTTTAAGTAATATTTTTTCTGTTAAAGTTATAAATGTTCTTGAAAAACGAGACCATAAAGATTGTACCATTTCGTTGATTGTTTATTATCTTAGTTTATTTTATTTCGTTTAAAAATCAAAGGTTATCACTTTATTGAATATTTTGTAAGTATTTTATATAATTATGTTATCTTTCCTCAAGGTTTAGACAGTAAATTGATATAATATTATTTTGTTATATAAATAATAATAAAAATATTCATTTTATAGATTCGTGGTAAATAATTCCATGATGCATTTGCTACCAATCTTAATAAAGGTCATAGATTTTCGCGATTATTATACATTATAAATGAAACAAACTTAGCCTCATTAAACACTTATATTAAATTATAATCTTTTTGGAAACCAGACGTCTCTAACACTTTGCAGTAGACTATCACAGACTGCACATCTAGGACTATCAAAATACAATGTGTATGTATATGTATGAATATTTGTATGTATATATAATTTGGATACAGTATAATATTACGAGTGTATCATATCGTATGTATATAACGGTTTTTATTTATTTTATAATCTATACATTTGGCACCCTATCCCGATCTTAATTTGCTATTTCCTTTGCCTAAAGGTTGCCTGGCAGAAATTGCTATTAAGCAATAAGGCCGCCTTTTGTACACTTATTTTTTTTTCTCTTGTATTTCGGTGATGTTTTTTTTTTTTACTCTGGGTGTACAATAAAGAATTATTATTATTATTATTATTATTAAATGTGTTTTCAGCATATACCCATATATCAAAGTATTAATCAAGTAATATGATATTACCCAGCATTGTTCGTGGTGGCGACGACAAACAAGCAGAAAAATGCAATAATTGCAATTAGGATGTCATAATTGGATGGGTCGCGGAATGGGGGCCGTAATTCGATAATAGACTTTGATGGATCACAGCATAAAACTTGTATAAAACAATAACCTGCTGCTTTCAGCTATAAGCTTATCCTATGCAAAAGAAATGTAAATTATTTAGATGAATTATAAAGTGAGACACAGTGTTCATTTTTAATAATTCTAAAGCAAACATTTTTGTTGCTAATTTGCTATATTTTTATAACAGGAGTTTCTTTATCTATTATTTTTTTTTTTCATTCGAATACTTAACTATTAACTATACGAATATGAGTTGTAATTATATAATTCTTTATATTCTTTAAGAGTATATTTTAAAAATATCTCAATGTATATATTGAAAAAATATTATTTATATTTTATAGAATTAAAGCTAAATTACATATTATGTGTTGGATAAGAAACTTATACATGCAAGTATGAATTAACAATTTGATTTCTCACGTAGGTGTAGTTGATCACCCCCGCGGGTGCTGTATGTCATGCAAGAGGGATCGCCCTTGGACAGTTTAAATTTAGAGTTAGATCATCCATTTATAAAAGGAGACATTTATGAAAAAAAACTGACCATTACATTTTTTTTATTTGTTAATAATTCAATTTATTATATTAACCCGACATAGAGAATTTGGGAACCTAGTGTTAAGACAATTTTGTTTCCTTCTTTCCGTTGAGGCCAGTCGTGGCGCAGCGACTTAAGCTTGTGACTGTAACCGACAGGTTGTGGGTTCGATCCCCGCTCAAGGAAATGTGAGATATTTAATATTTTTAATTTAAATATTTAATATTTCATTTCTTCGCTCTGGTACAAGGCAAAAACGTGGCGTTGAGTTCCGCCACTCAACAAGCAATGCCTCAAAATCCGGCGGAAAGTGGGACGGAAGCGGAACGGAATGTCTTAACACTAGGTTCCCAGGTTCCCTCTGCCTACCCTGTCATGTGCGGGATACAGCGTGAAGCTGAGTGAGTACTTTCCGTTAAACTTAAAACATTGCGTATTAAGTGCCGTAACTCAGCGCCGCGCTTTGCCAGACTGAGGTTTGTTTTTAAATGAAATAGCTAAGAAACCTTTCAAAATTATTCTCAACAGAAATAATACTAATGCAAAATTTTGGACACTTGACATTATTAAGAATATTTAATATGGAAATCTAAGAACATATCGAACAAGTCTGTCATAATGTTTTAAAATTATAATTATTTATATGTCAGTTAGTTTTAAATCTAATACTATGACGCATTGTTCTCTGTTTTACACCAGAATTGGGCATTGAATGTTGAGTGAAGGAATTCAATGTTATTTTGTGTTACAAGAATTAAGTGCTTTATTGAGGACCGAAGCCGCAATGATCTCTGTTACAATCAAACGGTGTTCCATTGTGTCACGATAGCATCCATTATACGTATGTAAATATGGCGAAAAATATATTGGTAGGGTATATCTTTAACTACCTTTTATAAAATTTCAATAAAAAAAAAATGATATACTAAGCATATCATATATCAGTCCACTATTCCTTAGGGAATATCATGGCAAAGGGCATGGCATTTGGCTAGGGTTCACGACCTTTCTAAACGACTCCAGAAAGGGCACAAACTTCATAAAATAATGTGGTCTTCAAGTGACATTTTTCTTGGCGAAGGCACTTTGTTTTATTACATACAAGTCTAGTTCTAATAGTAACAACTAAAAGCTTAGTATTATCATGATACTTTCTAAGATATAATCCCTTTAAGTAGTGCAGATAAACAGTGATTTACATCGATATTCTTCATGTATAGTCTTCAGGCAGAGGGAACTTTAGAAGCTAGTGTTGAAACACTACGATACTTTCTCTTCGATAGATGGACTACTAAATATGAAAATAGTCTTTCCAATACACTCCAGTAGATTCTTGCTTATATAGAAAACGTATAAAATATTGAAAACTTTGATTGGAGCACGCACTTCTTGGAAACGACCCAATTGCTCTTACCACTGATCCATACATACTCATCAAGGTACTCCAAAATTATTAAACGCTTGTTAAAACGTATATATGTTGGTAGCTTTTCTGTAGGAAGATTTTTGCAAATTTCCACTACCTCACGTGTCGCATAACCCAAAACGTTAGGACTACTCGTTACTTATTTTAAAATTTTCTCATTTTCTGAGATATTCATTATATTAATATGCTGTAATTAATTAATATAATAAGTAATTACGGTAATTTTGATAAATATAAAAAAAATAATATATCTAATTGCACTTCATTGGGTAAGAAATGATAATACATTTCTTTAAATAAATTCGAATGGAAATCGAACCTGCAACTGTTGCGTCAGATGCTGTGCCGGTGTTACTGACACTGCCGCTGTGCACTAAGTATAATTTAACCACATTTAGGAATTTTCTGTAAGTAAGCCAAAATACTGTTCTAAAAACACCTTCAAGTTATAAGAGAAGCATTTTAAATCCTCCCAACATTGTGCGACATAAAATTTAAAATGTTAACGGCATTACAAGAGTCTCTATTAAACCAGGATTATCTTAATAAATCGCGAATTTCATCTGCAAAGTAATAATTTCTAATCATTAACTTGATTTTGTTGAAGCTGTAAAACATGACCAATTATTCATGACCTTTCTTCGTCTTGGGAACTTTGAGACGAATGTTAAGCGTGTTTTATGTTCGGTGCATTTTAACGAGAGGTCTCCTTGTTCTGGTTGAGAATTTATTATTTTATTCGGATGTTATCTTAGCGGCCGGCAATAAGAGTTAATTCTGAGGGGAAAGAACAACCCTTCTTGGTTTTGTGGGTCATTAGCAACACCTGTGTTAATAGAAATATTCTTGTATTTAATCATGTTATTGTAATCTTCTGTATTTAAATTATCTGATCTCTTTAGAGTTAGGATAATGTACACTTTTTGGACAAATTCAAATACTATTGTGTTTGTAGCAGTGTTTGGGACTTGCGACCACAGGTGGAGGCTGCAACTGCACTGTTCTTTTATACCTTATACCATCTTTTATACCTTAACTGTATTTCGCATATGGCTGGGAAGGCAGAGGGAACTTAGGAATCTAGTGTTAAGACACTCCGCTTCCATTAAAACTCTTCTCAATTTATTATATATATTGCTGCTTATTAGAGAAAATGTCGCATTTATGCTATGGCACATTACAGATAAGTAAAACGAGACCCAGTAAATTATTATCAGTTTACATATTAAGTTAACATAATGTAGTCAATTTTAAAGTGTTTTAAATTTAACTTGACTCTTAGTATAGATGGTGTTTTATTTCTGAAATTCATATTTTACTCATTATGTGAAGTAGGTAGAGAGATCCCATTGTTTTATTTTATTATTTTATATAGTTTGCTCTTGCTAGGAGAATGTATCAGAGAGTCTTAACACAAGGTTGCACCTACCTACCCTGATACAGCATGATGCAAAAAAAGATTAAAGTAGTGACTTTCTTCATGCAAATTCACTTTGTCATTCCAGAGCTTTAAATTTACATTAGAATTACAAAGTGACATTAGTCTAAACGGTTGACATTTATCCGATTGTACACAAAGGGGTCAGGGGGTTGGGAAGTAATCGCTAACTCGAGTGTGAATATCTGCGGTGAGCAAAAAACATCAAATAACACTTTATTCGGTAAAGGGGCGAGACGACTTCTCATTAACCGGTTTCAAAAAAGGACGATGAATCTCCTGTGTTTCAATTTTATGATTTGGTTGGATCTTTTTTTTTATTCAGCTATATATATTACCTCCAGCTATATATATTGCCTCCCTTTCCTCACGTTGATCTTTGCCAGACATAGTATATATCATTCTATAAATATAAACGTAAAAATAATTGCGCGCATCATCGCGTTTTCAGACGTTGACTGACATAAATAATTCAGTCAAAAATAATTTTTAATAAAGTTATATCTTTCACTATTTTAAGTGCACTCGGGACACACCCTTATTATAGGCACTGCATACATTGTGGTAGTAGACTTTTAATATGTCAAATATTTTAATAATCGAAAGCGTTTTTCATCGCGGGCGTTCTTTTCTGTGTTTGTTGATTTTTTTATTATATATATATATAATATTCTTTATTGTACTACAAAAAATGTAAAAACAGGAAAAAATAAAAAAAAACAGTTAGTGTACAAAGGCGGACTTATCTCTTTAAGAGATCTCTGCCAGTCAACCAGTGTATGTGGATACGTTACAATAAGCGGGTAAAGCAAGCACAATTTCAGAAATTTTAATTTAGATATTATTAAGTAGTCATATATTTTATATAATCCATATAAAACAAATATAAACAACGAATAAATAAATATATAAGCATAGCTATTACATACATATACATACATAATTTATACAATATACATAGTATAAATATAAACTTAAATTGTACACAAAAGTTATATAATATATATCCATACATACACATACACATATATACACATACATTTATATATATACACATACATACACATATATATATACATAAGTATAAATACCAGGAAAAAGAGCTAGAAAAATTTTAACCACCGTCTAAAGTTTACGTGCTTAAAGTTGACAGAAAATATTTTTTTAATTTGGATCTAAAGGAAATAATGGACGGGCTTTTTTGGATGGACTTAGGTAGTTGGTTCCATAATGATGCGGCATGAACTGTAAATGATTTTAGCATGTATTTAGTATTACATTTCGGTACGTCAAGCGTCGGTATGACACAAGACCGCCTAGAACGTAAGGGGAGGGGGAGTACGGTAAAACGGGAACGCAAATAGGAAGGGAAATATTGATAATTAAGAATTTTATATAAGAGTGAAAGGATGTGCATATCTCGGCGAAGTCGGATTGGGAGCCAATTAAGCTGAGCTCGAAATTGGGAAACGCGATCATACTTACGTAGACCAAAAATAAAACGTATGGCAAGGTTTTGAAGTCGCTCTAGCTTATTGAGTAGCTCCTCGGTCACATCTATATAGCAGACGTCGGCGTAGTCAAGAATTGGGAGGAGAAGAGATTGCGCAAGCATAATTTTGGTTTTGTGAGGGAGGAAATATTGGAGACGCTTAAGAGAATGGAAGGAGAAATGCATGCGTTTGCTGATATCATTAATATGTGCTGCCCAGGACATGTTACTGTCAAAAGTTAGACCCAAATTCTTAATTTTCATACAATATGTAATGTCAGTTCCTGCATATAGAATTTTTGGTATTGTGTCCCAATTTATTTTAGATATTATTCTGTTTCTGCCAATAATAATTGCCTGTGATTTTTTAGGATTCACTAGCAAGCCAAAAGATTCGGCCCAAGAATGAATAGCAGAAAGGTCTTTATTTATAGCTGCAATAACTTCTGACAATTCGTTCAAGTTACAAGAACGATATAATTGTAAATCATCTGCATACAGATGGTAGGGAGACGAAATGATTTTTGAGATATTATTGATAAAAATAGAGAACAGAAGTGGAGAAAGAATACCGCCTTGTGGCACGCCAGCAGTGAGTTCTAACCACGTCGAGATTTCGTCATTAGTTTTAACACATTGGTGGCGACCGAAGAGATACGAGTTAAACCATTCAATCACTGAGGTAGAAAGGTTAACTGCACGAAGAATGCCCAGAAGTATATCAAAGTCCACCGAGTTAAAAGCGCTGCTGAAATCCAGGAGTACCATTACGGTGAGCTTGGTGTTATCCATAGCAAATCGTATGTCCTCCGTGATATTCAGCAGCGCAGTAACTGTGCTGTGAAAAGGACGAAAGCCAGATTGGTAAGGACAGAGCAGGTTATTGGAAGAAAGAAAAGAGTAAAGTTGGTTATGCACGATAGATTCAAGGACTTTGGAAAGAATAGGAAGGATAGATATAGGTCGATATTCAGAAGCGTTGGTTGGGTTGGAATTTTTAGGTAAAGGAATGACATAAGCCTTTTTCCACTGAACCGGAAAAACATTACGTGACAGTGAGAAATTAATTATGTGGGTGATCACTGGAGTAATGTCTTCCAACACGGGAAGGATCATGTCAAGGCTTAAAAAGTCACTACCAATGGCTTTAGTGGAGATGGATTTAATACACGTCTTGACATCATCCTCAGTAACTGTTTGAAATGTGAAGGGGGGTGAGTCAGGTAGGTTAATCAAAGAAAGAAGCCTAAGGGTTTTTGATTTTAATTGAGGTTTGATATTTAAAGGTGGGGTTGCAAAAAAAGAGTTTAGGTGATGCAGATTCACTGATACACAATTCGTATCAGTGATATTACCTACCCCAAATGACTCCAAGAATCTCCAAACTTGCGCTTGAGAGAGACCTTGAATGGTGCTATGAATATAACGGCGTTTAGCATCCCTACACATTCTGTTGCAAATGTTTCGCAGTTTTTTATATGCAGCTAGGTGATCTAGAGAAGGAAACTTTTTGTTTTTAACTTTTGCTCTGTCACGCTTACTCATAAAACGTTTAATAACCGGAGTTAGCCAAGGGGCGGGTGCATGCTTCCTACGAACAGGTCTGACTGGAGCGTATTTGTCATATATGTAAATCAGTTCAGTTGTTAAGGAGTCTACCATACTGTCAATATCAGTTGATGACAATATGGGTAACCAGTTGACGTTCCTCACATCCTCTCTCAAGCGTTCCAGGTCCATATGCTTAAAATCGCGCTGAAGAAATATTTTGTCTCTAAGCTTGGGAGTGCGTAACTTATAAGAAAGAAAAATTAGATCATGGAAGGAGAATGGAGCAGTCGTTTGTCCATGGGAAGCAACTAGATTAGGGTTAGAGACAAAGATTAAATCTATAAGGGAAGGCCTGCAATTAGGAAAGTGATGAGTGGGTTGCGACATTGGAAGTACATGCAAATTATACGCTTCATTTAGAGCTTTCAACAAGTCGGATCTAGTGTCATTTTTTAAAATACAAGTATTTAGATCACCCATACAGATTACATGCTCATACATTGGTAAAAGAGATTCAAATACTCCATCCAAATCATTAAAATAATTTATTTTATCATTCGGAGAGTACAGTACTCCCAGAAGCATTTTTTTATGGTGTAAAACTATTTCTAAAAAAAGATATTCCAGGTTTCCGATGGAATCATTAGGAGAGTGTTTAATAATACTGGCAGGGATGTTATTGCGGAGGTAGATACACACGCCTCCACCGCCTTGTAGGTAACGATCGTTTCGGAACAACTGGTAACCTGGAATAGAGTAACTAATAGATGGTAAGGATGGTTTTAACCAAGTTTCAGATACGAGTATACAGTCAATTACGCCGGAGCTAAAAGATGTGAGAAGATCCGTGAGGTGAGCAGGAATGCTCTGAGCGTTGATATGTACCAGGGAAAGAGAATTTGACGGATTAGTTAAAATTTTCGATAGCTTATCTACAAGTGGTTCAGAGTCTGAAATTAGCGAAATATTGCTATCGGCAACGTCATTGTCGCTAGACGAACAAGTGAAATATTCATCATCGGTATACATAACTTATAACAATAAATAATAAAAATAAATAAAAAAATAACAATAAATAAATATTAAAAAAAAAAATATATAATAAATAAATAAAATAAATTATAACAAATTTAAAAATTAATATAAACTAACAACATAAATAATACAATCTAAATTTAAGTAAATCCACGTGCACAAGTTGATTGTATAACAATAACACACTAAGAAAAAATAATTTATCATTACGTTAATAACAAAATACTTTTAATTTTTTATATAAAAAGAATACAATAAAATAGAACGAAACCAACCAAAGACAATTATCAGTGCAAAGACAATGACAGTAAATTTATATTGATAGATAGTCTGTGACATATATATATGTAAACACATTACTGTCAATTGTCAAAATATTAAAGTCGTCACGGTTATAAATATAGTACAAAAACGTTAAAAAAATTATACATTAACAATCAAAAACTATGTAAATGTACCCTTCGAAAAATGAAACATAGAAAAGCATATATTTAAGTAAAAACCGACTAAATTAAAATGGTAAAAACAAAGCTGAACCTGTTTACGTTTAGTTCTTGTCATTAGAATTCATAGCAGGATGTTCTTTTATTAAATTTTTGAGCTCGGACAGCGAAGAAATTTTGGTTTTACCTTTGTTAGGGAGTAATATAATAATGACTCCATCAGCTGTCCAACATTTCCTGATTCCATAAAGTTTACGTGCTGTTATGAAAACCTCTTGACGAGCTTTGGTTAGAAATTCTGTAATTGTTATTTTACTGCCCTTTAATGTTGTTTTAGCCTTCCACACTGAAGCACGAAGCTGTAAGTTACAAAATCTGACTAAAATGGGCCGCGAACTGTCCTTTTTTGTGCCCGATCTATGACACGATTCGATTGCTGAAGATCTTACATCTGGCAACTTCATCTGGCTGGATAATATTTTGGTAACTTGCTGCAGCACATTTTCGTCTTTTTCTTCCCTTACGCCGTGAATCAGAAGAACCTTTCTTCTTGAGTGTGTCTCCAAATGGTCCATGCCAGAAGCAATTAACTCAACCTGTGATTTAAGTAATCCAAGACTTTTCCATACCAGAGTCTTGAAAGTGTAAAATTCAGCTGAGAGGGATTTTACTGTGGGTGTAGGAGCTGTAGGGCCAGATTGTGACAGGCTCTTCTCAAACTCACCCATTCTAGAGTTAAACATAGAAGAAAGTTCCTCCATATTTTTGAGAAGCTGGTTTACTGGTGTATCCATTGCAGTATTGCTTTATTATTTAGTGTTGAAAGTGTGTGAGAGAGTTTAGTGACAATCAACTTAGCACAGGTATATAAATTTTAGCACATATATACACTAAATTACTTTTACTTTTAAAATTAATACAGAGCTAACAAAACCACGTCTGTTCACTTTGATGCCGGATTTTTGTGTCGGAGTTTTTGGTTTGAATGTTTTATTATAACATCTATAAGTTTCCCTTCATCAAGATTAGTAAAGTGAAACCTTAGGCCACCTACAGCATGTCATGTCATCAAATCTCGTTGATGAATTATCAAACACAACCAAATAAAAACCACAAGGTAATTTATAATTGTATACATTACATAAAGTTTATTTCTGAAATAAAACGTCAATAGAGCAAACATTTACACATTTACATACAAAGTAAAAGAATCTTAACCGCGATTAAGAGTGACAATCTGCAAAGTAAATTGAAGGAGCTTTGACATTCCGCGGTCGGAATTTCGAGTACGTTTCGGGAACTCCTTGGAAACCGACTTAGGGAAATGTCACATGTTTGGATCGCTCGATATGTTTTGATACTTTTGTATTAAATATTATTCTTAACGTCATTATCCAAGACTGCAATATTATTATTCTAATCGTAAATAATGAATATTTATTCTCATGATATTCGTACCTAACATTTGTTCTAAGACAGGTTAGTCTGAGTATAGTGTTAAGACACTGAGCCTTAAGACACTCAATTCTGTTCTCCATTGTCCGTTGAATTTAGGGCTTTACATGTCGAGAGGCTGAACTGAACGCTTCGCTTTGCCTTTTTATCAGAGCGAACAAACGAAAATATTAAATATTTCATTTTCATCGTTCTTCATTATTATTTGTTTATATTTTAGCGAATTATTTAACTAATTCATGTGATTAATATATATATATATATATATATATATATATATATATATATATATATATATATATAACCTAAAATTATTTATATATATAAATAACATAATCTACAATCAGAAAACAATAAAACTCAAAATTATCTACAAAACTTTTCTGTCCCAAGTGTGAAATAACACTTTAAAAAATAATAATATTAAGAGTATCTAGTCACACTACAAAGGTAATGCAAATGGCACCCGTACAATAATCACAAAAGTAAGCGATACGCATAAAAATATAGCGAAAAAAAGCTTTCCACTCCTCCGAGGGCCCAGATTTAACATATCTAATGCGATTTGCGTGTTCGCTCACACCTTGACGACTGTCTGTAATCGTTTTAAGACGTTGCCGTTGTTGACTTGATACCACAGTTACAGGTTTTTTAAAGAGGGTTTGTACGCACTTTATTTCGATATGGAGGGTACATTTTGGTGTATTGCTATGAATAAATTGAGGATTTCATGGAAATTGTTATAATAAGTGTGTCAATTGTATTTATTTATTGATTTTGATAAAAAAAAAAATTATATAAGATTATATAAGATTATATAACATTATTAAAAATATTATATAAGATTATGAGGTCTGTCGTGGCGCAGCGGCACAAGTGTGTGACTGTAACCGACAGGTTCTGGGTTCGATCCCCAGTCGAGGAAATGAAGTATTCAATATTTTCAATTTAAATATTTAATATTTCATTTCTTCGCTCTGGTAATAAGGCAAAAGCGCGGCGTTGAGTTCCGCCACTCAACACGCAATGCCTCAAACTCGGCGGAAAGTGGAGAACGGAAGTGGAACGGAGTGTCTTAACACTAGGTTTCCGGGTTCCCTCTGCCTACCCTGTCTCGTGCGGGATATATATATATATATATATATATATATATATATATATATATATATATATATATATATATATATATATACATAAATATATATATATATATATATATATATATATATATATATATATATATATATATATATATATATATATATATATATATATATATATATATATATATATATATATATAGATTATATAAGTTCAAATTGAAGCATAAGCTGTATAAATTATATCTTCCGATTATAATTTAACTAAATAAAATTATATGAAATTTACGTCCAATTCCAGCGTCACGCCTTATCCTGCACATGTTAGGGTAGGATTTTGGGAACTCAGCTTTAGGATACTCGCATTTACCACTTCGTCTTTCCTATAATTTATTTCCTCGGGTGGCGATCGAACCTACAACTTGTCCCGTTTATTGTCACACGCTTATACGATTGCGCTATAACAGGCCAGATTTCTTTACATTTATCCAAATATTATAATTTTACGAAACATACAATCAATATTACAATAATAAGGCATCGTTTAAATTTTCTCACGACGAAGCATTAAGATTGTGGACTATGAATACTAAATGTCATATCTTAAACATCTTGATTACTGTAACTGTAGTTCCTGAATCAAATAACAAAGCTCTCCCTTTCTTACATATTAATAAAAGCTTGTGTGGGAAAAGGAGGGCAGCTCACGAAATTAGTATGACTGTCTGGATCGTCCGCGGTAGATTTATACGCTCATTTGTAAATAATGAAGGCGCCACTCATTGTGATGGGAGTTCCATTGTAGGCGACCTACCACTCCCCTTGGACAGGGCTGTACCCAATAAACCTAGAAATACGTGGAAATAAGGTTATAGAAACTAAATGAAAAAAAAAAATATTTTTCAAATTGTTGAAGCATATTTTCAGAAAGTTATTTTTTGACGAGTTAGTATTTGATGACGCACCGTTTTAATTTTGTTAGCGCATTTTCATTGTAAAACAAATTCAATATAAAACACAAAAAAATATATATATATTTATTCTAAATTTAATTTAGTTTCACGTGATATTACGCTTAGGGCATCGCAGCATATAATGTGTTCTGCACCTCATCCCATTCCACCTACATAACATGTAGAGTGACAGTACTAAACACCGCACTATATATTATTACAGGGAAGAAATGAAAATATTACATTATCTCGAGTGGGAATCGAATTCATAATTTGTGGATGCGTCACGACGGCTTCAATATTAATAAAATATCATAAAAAACGAATTAAAACAAAATTATCCAATTAATCTAGAATACATAAAAATTAAAGTGTAACGTAGTGTACCGTGATGTAATGCAGTGTAAGTGTAGTATTAAATTTGTACATTTAACCCTATTTTTATTTTTATCAGTATCCTGCACATAGCAAGGTATACAGAGGGAACTTGGGAACATAATATTAAGCCACTCCGTTCTCATTGGGACACTTCCATTTCCCACTTTCCACCGAATTTGAGGCATTGCGTGGCGAAACTTAACGTGGCGCTTACCAGAGTGACGAAACGTAAATGTTAAATAATAACTGCTACAGGAGGCCTAAACTATGAAAATTTAAGAATATCATCCAAATCTAACCCAAGGTTATTCCATATTAGAATACGTGCCAACCCTACACCAGGGCCAATTACTTAAAGTCAGTATGCAGATTCACAACTACACCTGCCATTGTCCAACAGAATGTATCGCTTAATTCCTCGCCCTCTGTTGAATAGCTCTTACTTCTGAGTTTAGTGGAAAATGGGGTTATGTAGAGCACTTCTCTCTATTAGCAAATGTTTCTGAAAAGAATATTTAAGTACTACTGTACTCTTCTGTAAGTGTGAAGAAGTTGTAAGGGGAAATTGTGAACTTTGTAGTTCTTGTATGATCTATTTTTTAGGATTGTTGTTGCATTTGTATTGGAATGTTTCTTTTATTTAATTTCCATTCAATAAAAGAAACATTCCAATACAAATGCAACAACAATTTAAAAATCCAAAAAAAAATCAATTTTTGTCTTCACTATATAATAGGGTAAGCTTACAGATCAAGGTTCTCCTTGCTTCTCGTTCTAGTAGAATTTTAGACATGGTGTATTGTGTGATGGAACTCAACAACGCACGTGGTCTTCCCACGGTGGGGACATAAAAATTACTTTTCTAAACGAATATTTTATATATATTAAAATTTATACCAAACTGTAAATGTGATCTTAGTTACGACAATCTAGGCAATTAATCTATTCGTAAATATCTTACAACGTCGAAGTGTATACATGGTGGTTACAATGTTTTTTATCACCATCTATAAATAGGAAGGTATTTATGAAGTAGAAAATCAAAATCAATCTACGTGTTTTTAAAAGGAACAAGAACAAAAAAACAGGTCTTATTACTACTAAGTATATTTTCCAATCCGCGGATTATAAAACAAGTTTTTTCTTAATAATGTCATTGATTTTCGCAATTGTTACACATTTTAAATGAAACACTTTTAACCGGGTAGACTCATCGTGACGTGACCACGGACTACTGTAAAGTGTTCGAAACGTCGATTATCCAAAAAACATGTTTAACAATCATTATACGCGATTAATCCGGTTAAAAGTGTTTCCATTTCAAAGGTTTTTTTCTTTCTCAATCCATCTTATTATGGAAATATTTGTATATACATCAAATATCTCATTGCCACCAATCTGTCATGCAAATGTAGCCAAACAAATATTGAACATGACCACTGCCCGTCTCATGCAAGTTGACCGCAGTTAATTGTTATGACGACAGTCATCACAGTGGAGCCGCGGGCGAGCCTCGGGAATTTCATTATAGGCCAGCTTGTGGCCGGATTAGAATGCCGACCATTGTTCATTGAGTTATAGCTCTGACTGCCTGGTATTGGCGTAATAGACGTCGTTGGTCAGTTTGGAAATTGACGGTTTTTTAAAATGTCTTAATTTTTTACTTGAATTATTTTTATCATAGGATTTATATAATTTTTAATCTATCTGTGTGTCTGTCTGTGGTATAGTAGCTCCTATATGAAAGGACTGATATACATAAGTGCTGTTTTGTCAATCGAAATCCTTGTTCATCGCCATTTTCATAAAAATCAGATTAACAGCTTACGAGCTTCAAGTAGCACTTCACTAATATCAATGAGGTCGTGTTTTTTAGGGTCGGGGTTTTTTTTGCTCCGGATTTTTGATGTCTCTGTTATAGATATAAATGAATTTGTTAGAATAGACTTATATAACAATAATTAGTCAGCGTCTTTTTCTTAAAATTCAACCTGTATTCCATTTCTTTAACGTTTTGTGATATGTTGACAAACATGTTATTTTGACAAAATCATGTTGAGTAGTGGAGCAAATAATATATTGTGAATTATACGCAATATATTAAGTGACGAAGTAGTTTACGCTGTATCCTTTACATGCCAAGGTAATTTGGGAACCTAATGTTATCGCGGATCCAAACACCGCGCTTTGTCTTGTTACAGAACGAAGAAAAGAAAATATAGAGACGGACGCTAGTGAGTCACGACAGGCGAATCATAACCAAGAACATTTCTTAGCCAAATTAAAAGATATGCCTTATCAGCTTTACGCTATCTATATATATGCACATTTTTTTTTATTTTTTCTTTCAGCTTCACGCTGCATCCCGCAAAAGATAAGGTAGGCAAAGAAAATCTGGGAACCTAGTGTTAAGACACTCCGTTCCACTTCCGTTCCCCACTTTCCGCCGGCCGAATTTGAGGCATTGCGTGTTGAGTGACGGAATTCAACGCCGCGCTTTGCCTTATTACCAGAGCTTAGAAATGAAACAATAAATATTTAAATAGAAAATATTAAATATTTCATTTCCTCAACTGGGGATCAAACTCAGAACCTGTCGGTTACAGTCACACGTTTGTGCCGCTGCGCCATAACAGGCCTTAAAGAAGTGTTAACACAGTCTGTTCTTTTCCCAATATATAAAAAATAAGGATATATAAAGTGAAGTATACAAACAAATATGTCATATAAATATTTTTAAACACAAATGCCTTTTTTATATACCTATTTTAGAATAAAAAAAGAAGTTAAATAACTTTATAAAACAACTAGCACTTGCAATTGACTGCAGCATGGCTGCCTACCAACTCAAATTGGCCACGATTGGTCCTCTTAATGGCTTGAAGTATGCAACCAGATGCAAGGAATAGTTTAATGCCATTGAGAATTGTGCTTATTTGTGATTTTGGAAATATTTCAATAAATGTTGATTAATTACAATGTCATTTATAAGTTTTTAGTATGTGGAATGTTAATCATTCGTCAGAAATTCAGGCGAAAAATAGACAGAAGATTCACTTGACGTATTCTTCTAACTACTCAATTTGCTACATGCTGAAAGAAGAATATCTAATTTAGTACAAAGATGTTTTATCTTCAAAATTTATGCATTTAATTTGTTCCTAGCGCCTGCACTTGAAAGTTTTTAAGATAATTTATGACTACTGATAGTACTCTTCCTTTGAGATAGTAAACACAGGTATGTGTATATTTAAAAATACTTTTAGCGTGTTTTTGATATTGAGAATGAATGTTTTTTTTTCATGTTTGAGTCCTGTCGTGGCGCAGCGGCACAAGCTGTAACTGACAGGTTCTGGGTTCGATCCCCAGTCGAGGAAATGAAATATTTAATATTTTCAATTTAAATATTTAATGTTTCATTTTCTTCGCCCCGGTAATAAGGAAAATCGCGGCGTTGAGTTCCGCCACTCAACACGCAATGCCTCAAATCCGGCGGAAAGTGGAGAACGGAAGTGGAACGGAGTGTCTTTACACTAGGTTCCCGTGTTCCCTCTGCCTACTATGCCTCGTGCGGGATACAGCGTGAAGCTGAAAAAAAAAAAATGTTTTTTTCACGTTCAATTACCATATCTCGTATAAAACAGTAATGAAAATTTAGTGTTAAGACACTCCGTGTCCGCATCCGATTTTGTGTTTCTGAGAAATCAAAAGTACCTACATATATTTTTGAAGTCACTTTCAAATGTAACTACAGACTACTAAGATGTTATACAATATTGTATTAACACAATGATTCCAACAGATTTTTTTTGTATCTTTCTTATATAATTTTGTTGCTAGTGCGTTCATATGACGTTCTTAAAGTTCAATTTAGAATATATTTTAAAGTAATGGTACATAATCAGATTAGGCAATATTAACTTTTTCCTCAGTCGTAAGGTGTAAGTACTACGTGTGTACCTCTTTACTCCTGACAGTAAATCGATATCGTATTTCGTCGCGAAGGGAGTCTACAGTCTACACAAGGGTATAGTATATAACGGTCTATATATCACGTATGTCAGGTGGGGTTGGGTCAAAGATCAGCCAATCGGCAACCGGACGTGAGGGAACGGTACTGTTTCCGGTGTTTTTTTAAATTACCGCACTGGTTTAGGCGAGTTCCGCCAGGTGTGGACGTGATTTCATTTGCAGAAATAACGAACTTAAATACCAGTAAATGTATATATATTGCCGTACAGATAGGTTTGTATGTATATATATTCAAAAAATGTTGCGTTGTAATTTGCCAAACATAAATAAAGAGTTAATTTATCTTCAACAAACATCTTATTTTGGCTTAAAATCGATATTAGACACTAGTATGTATAAAGCTTGTATACATTTTCATTCATTGTTATCCATTTATAATTTCAACTTATATGTTGAAAAAAAAATGTTTAATTTCATATAAGTCCCAAGGGCTTGCATAATATAATTCCTATAGCCTATTTAGCAAAAAATTTTGGCGACATGGCGACAATAACTTTATAACTAATAGAGACTGACGCCTGATCTAGGATACTCAGCTTTTCACACTTTCCGCTGAATCCGAGGAGTTGCTTATTGAGTGGCGCAACTCAACGCAACGCTTTGCCTTGTTACCAGAGCGAAGAATAGAAAACATCCAGCATTTTATTTTATTTTTAATTTCCTCATGTGGGATCGAGCTTACAACCTGTAAATTACGACTGTAATTGACATGTTTGTTCGCAACGACCGGCCTTACGAACATTTAAAATATTTCCTAAGTGTGCATTAACTAACACCCTAAAAATAGTAAATACTTAAAATAATTCTATAAAAGCAAGCTAGATTTAAAAATCCCATGACAAACAAACTGTCATTAATATTAAATACAACTAAGACGTATTAAGTATAGTTAACAATAGTTTCCAATAACTAATCTTAATGACAGAATGGAAGTAAACAAATTATTTAACCCCTTAGCTTATTAAAAGGCATAGCGCAAAGATCTATCTGGAAAGGAAATACAAATTAAAGCTCGCGCGACGTTAATAGTGTTGCGAGGAACATCTTGCGGATGTCGCTTGTTGTCTTTATTTGTTGAGTGAATCTTGGAATGTACCTTTTAATATATTCATTTACTAGATATAGTAACTGGTTCTTGATTGATAGATGCAGGTTTGATTCCGGGTTGTGGAAATATTTTCATTAAATAATTTACTTTACATTTGGATACAGTTACTAGGAAATTGATTGAAAATGTAAAATTCTATCTTTATATTAAGTTCTGTAAATAATTTGTGAAGCCGAGAGAGCTTTTCTTATAAACTTCACACTGCAACCATATTTTTTCAACAACTTTTGCTGAATCGAAATAAAATCAATAAATGGAGATTGAACCCCTAATGAATATCGAATTCACAAGTATTTTTGTTATCGTTGCAATATGTTAATTTCCACAAATGCATCAGATAATATTTAATAATAACATATATACTAATATAAGTGGCAAAAGAATTTAATTTGACATAAACAAAAATCAGAATCATAGTTTAAAATTATAAAAGTAATTTAGTACAAATAAAAAAAAATCAGAATCAGAAACTATTAAAAACAGCCGTCAATAATTTCCAAAAACAACTAGAATTTAAAATTCATAGAGTATCTTTTCATTTAGTAACACTATTATAGCATAGAACGGCTATAATAAATTATTACTATTAGTCACCGTAACCTGCTCGCAATAACGAAATCCCACTCATTCCAACCAACCATTGTACCACCAAATTGGACCAGTGATTAATTTGTTTTAAGTCCCCTTTGCTATTTATCACGGCCAAGTTAAAATAAACCTCCAGTTTCACAATTTTCCGAATACTGTGTTCGCGATTGTTAGTTTCTAAGGTTCTATATAAAATGGATATGAAATAATTGTTTAGTTTGTAGAGGTTTACAAATAATGCTTAAGATGTTAGTGAAGGATTGTTGCGTCTGAGTAACATTTTGGGAACGATTTTATTCATTACTAATGAATAAAATCGTTCCCAAAATGATTGATGAAATTCATTGATTTTTAGGGTTCTGTATCGTAAAAGAAAAAAAAACTCTGCCTATTAAGACCTACAATACCTTACAATACGAAAAAATCTATAAAATAAAAAAATATATAAAGTTATTTTTCTACCTTATTTCATACAAAATAAGTGCTTATGCCATGATGTACTGGTTTACATCTTGGCATATGTACTTATTTGGTATTAGTAATTGTTATGGAATTAAATAATATTAACCAATAAAATTAACAATTGTTATGGAATTAAATGAAATAAAAAAAAAATGGTTACACGTTGAATAAAGTTAAAAATTGAGATTGTCTTTTTAATTCGTGCAATTAGAACATATAAAGTATTTCCTGTCCTATATGATAAATGAAAACTTGTAGTACACATACAGGAAAAAAATTGAAACACCGAAATTTATACTTATATCACAGATAAATGATCCACCGGCGGCTTCGTCCGCTTGAATTACACTATTTTATTTAATAATCTAAATTACTCTCTTGTTCTGATAAAGTTATCATTTTTAAGAAAAGTGGGAACTCTGTTTTAGTTTTAACAATTTTTATAAGTTATACTTCCCATACTTAACATACCATCCTGAAATTGTTGTGGAATCTTCGATGCGCGGGTACGACTCACACTTGGCCAGTTTTATTAATAATATAGCAAAGACTTTTGATTTCTTTTTCTATAGTGTCTACATTACGGAACAATTTTACATATACTATACTTCATCCTTTAATTTTTGCAAATAACATGTAATCGCCAATTCAAATTATTATTTTTTGAAACTTACGGCATTCAATTATTAATTTAATTATTATTCTTAATTAAATTAGGACTTAGTAAATTAAATGACCGTGTGTTGAAATCATCATTATTGATTTTAACTGTCCCGTCATAACCGTTAGTTGAGAGATGTTTTTATATCTTAGTACCAAGTGTTGTTTCTTTTCAAAATTTAATAAAGAAAATGAATTAAACCACACATTTATATACGAATTGCAAAGAAGTAATACTAAACTACGAACATATCAGACTAAACGTACGCAAACAGTAAAAATCGTGCACCGAAATAAATATCTACTTATTTAAAGCAAACTTAAGCTAAAACAATCATATCTGAAAATTTAAACATTAAGTAGATAATAGAAATCACAAGTTTACAATCTTTACAAATATTTGCTTTCTCGAGGCATCTCGGTCTTGTCTTAGCGATATCAAGAGCATGTCCCAGAGGAGCTTGTTACCATCCTTTAATTACGAACACACCTATCTGCCGCAATTACTGAAAGGGAATTATTTGCTCGCCCAACAACCTTGTCGCATTACACTTTATCATCCGTGTCCTTTTACTTCCTTTGGAGTTGTAATCCAGTGGATACTGAAATATTTTTATAAATTAAGTTATAAAATAAATTTGACTACGTAAATGATTCGCTTTTATTTTTGCCTCTCTGTCAAAATGTTAATGTTTCTTTAATTTGCGAAAAGTGGAGAACGCAGTATTTTAAGATTAAACAATAAATTTCTACATATACTCTTCGTCGATATAAAATGTCGATATAAATTGTAATACATGTAGAACTTATTATATTTAGATAATCAGGACATATCTTACCAAAAAAGAACTGTATACTGTAATAATATTATTACCTAATTGAAGAAGAATTTGAATCCACAAAGTCAGTATATAGCCTCGTAAGCTTCTTCAGGATAGCAAGCTTTATTTTAGTGGAGGGAGAAGTAAGATAAGGTTGCAGATGCATATCGAAATCTTGAGTTTCCAAACAAGGGTTGGTTAAATTACAGCGTCTACGAGTTGGCGACGTTTTTGGGGTGTTTCGGGCAATTCGTTGTCAACGGGTTAATTTAAGGAGTTCTTTTGACTTCGCGCTGATAGCGAGCGAGTGTGCCAAGATTTATAACGCTTTTTAATTTATTTTATCTACTTGTAATTTTTATTTTTCATTACGAAAAAGACAGGACAAAGAACAAAATTTTATATTTTGTTTTTAAAATTATATTCTAAAAATGTAAATATTTTAAAATCTATTGATACGTATTTCACCATAACCTCTACAGAATTTCTGAAAAGATACAAACAATATATTAATCATTCAATACAAAGCACTTGATTAAGTTAGTCTCTTTAAAGCTAAATCCAACGGCTAACAGAGAAATTCGGAGTAATCCCCGGTCGAAGCGCCATAAATCAGTGATGACCCGCGCTACCCATCTGTGCAATATGCTTATTTAATTTTGTGGGATTATCACAAGAAGTACATTTGTGGTGTACAGAAAAATTTACTTTTCTATTGTAAATATCTAATATTTTTAAACAAAATTACGAAAATAAAAGTAAAATAAAAGTAGTATGATTTCGATGATCTATTCATTTTGTTAAAGGAATAAATTTTAAACCATACCTCATATATTTTTAGTAATATTTTTTAGCATTGGACCCTTTTAAGGTACTATAAGATTAATGTTTAAAAAATATATAAGTAATAGAAACTACCACAAAAAAGATGAATATCTGCCAACAATAAAGGAAACTACTCAATCATATATCTTTTAAAGTGCAGATTTTATATTACCACAGAAAACCATAATTACTTCAACAATAGAAGAATATAAATTACTTACGATTGAGGACGATTGCCCTAAATTCTATGTCAATCGGAGATTATCCCGCAAAATTGGTAGTAAGCCCACAACATTAGACGGTATTTATAGCGTACTGGTCACCCTATCCGATAAGTCTTAGCCGTGATTAAATTGTTGCCAATTGTTTAGAAATCTCTTGATAAGGTTAATGTTAACAAATTCAGCTTAATCGACTATGAAATATAGTGGATCGAACTGTCAATTAATATTTTTGATTAAAATTAAATATTTCTTTAATAAACTTACAAATTATATCAAAAAATAGTATTAAATGCCCACTTAATTATAATAATTTTGATTAAAATCATGATAGGCCAATGGACTTTTATAGATATTAATAAACGAAAAAAAATATTAATAATCTTCCGTATGAGTATAGTTAAAATTTAGCTAAAATAAAGTAATCTAGTCCGAGTAGTCAATTTGCTAAGTGTAGCTAATGATAGATTACTGGACCCCGCGGCCACCTGAGCAGCAAAATATGCAGTAACTCATCCGGGCACAACCGGGTATAATTCACCCGGATCGCAGCCAATAAATTCGTCAGGGTGATTAGTACAAGGCGCCCTGTGGTAGGTCTGGTGTGGAGTATACTTTTATATGCCAGTTTAATTTAAATGAAAATATATTTTTTTAATATTTATTAATACAATTATAATAGTTGAAGTAAACTTAGTTAATGAATTTTATTATTACTCTGTTGTGTATTCAAAATGTATAATGTTATAGGCTGGCATTTAACTTCTTTGTTACAGCTGAGGTACGTTTGATAGCACTGTCATCTAAAATTTTATCACTTATTTTTAAATTATTCTTTTTCAATATTGATCTAGCTACAGTTGCATCTGTTGTTCTTGGAAGAGTTTTGCCGCATTTAGTAATATTATTATTATTCGGCTCTCTTAGATCACTTTTATTTTTTAATCTAGGTATTTTACTTGGTCTTCTACTGCTTTCAGCCGTGTCTTTTATATTTGTAATTTCTTCTTTTACTTCAGTTGTTTGTTTAGCATTAATATGTAAATGAGGACGCTCAGAAATTCTTGTAGTCTTAACTATTTTTGTTTGAAAACGAGTGTTTTGATTAGCATGTAAAGTCGTCATAGGCTTGCATTTCTTTTTATTATCATTTTGTCTAAATCTAAAATATTTTGGTTTTGATTTCTTATTAGTATCAATTAATGTGTCTTTTTCATTATTATTTAAAATGTCGCACATAACACAAGGGCAGTGAAGTTGTGGATTTTTAGAAAGATTTTCATTTGTCATACAACAAATACATTTTAATCCACTGCTCGACTTTTTTGTTGTGCTAACTTGAGAATAGTTTATCTCATTTATTGTTTGTTCATCCTTTGGAACTGACGTTGAGTGTTTTAATGAGAAGGACGTACTTTCCTGATTTTGCTTTATCATGGAACTTGTGCTAAGTAAAGCATCTTGCGTCTTTTTAGGTCTTGTATCAACGTTAATTGAATCATGAACAGAAATACACGCAACTTTGTATTCCTTTTTTGACGAACTTCTTTTCTTTGGAACTTCATTTATTAAAGTTACATTTTCAAAAGACATAGCCTTATGTGGTTTTTCAGTAGATAACAACTCAGAACCATTAAAAGAAATCGGAGCATCTTGTGCTACGTTTTTCTCGTTTCGTTTGAAAAACAATTTCAAACCACTTCCGTAATTTTGAAAATTATTATTTTCATAACTATATTGTGAAAAATGATGCAGGCTATATGAAGGCTTTCTTTTAAAAAATCTGTAAAATCGCTCTCTAGCTCTTTGAAATCGATTCTTTCTCTTATAGCGAATAACATAATATAATGATGGTACACACCAAATTATTTCTATTAATAAAATAATGCCAATAATAAAATATTTTTTTAGCAGCAATTGTCCATGTGATTTCATTGCAGAAGCTTTACATTTTAATTTTTCATATTTTTCATTATAACTTGTGCATATTTTTCTTCCAAGTTGTTTCGTTTTGTTTACTAAACTCAATATATTTCCAAATGCTAAATACAAGCTTTCATCATTCAGGTGTGGAACGACATCTGATGAAAGCCAAATCTGGAATCTTTCGTTAAATTCATCTAATTTTTGAATATTTTGGCTTTTCATGCAATTTTCAGCAATATCTAAGTATTGTAAAACTATATGAGAAGAATCAGGAGATGTTAGAGAAATACACGATTTACTTTTAAAAGGCAAAACTAGTGAAGGTGGTTGTATGTTCCAATTGACAATGGGCATGGGAATTTTAAAGTCTACGTTAGTTTTTTCATAGAATGTCAGGGGTTTGCAGGGATCTCCCATGCTTCTTGTGAATGTTGTATGTGGTCTTGGTACTACGTCTATTGTTACTGATCTTAGAAGATTTTCATTTGGACTGCGCCAGTCATTTCCATCAGTATGAAGGTTGCTCTTGAGTTTTTCGTAAATTTGAAACATACTCAAGGCTTTATCCATGGAAACGCTTCCACCATAGTAAGAATATTTTGTAATCGGGAGAATCCATACCTTTAAATAACCTCCAAAGACATCTGAAAGTGCGATGTTCATTATATTTTGAATATGATCGTTTGATGCTTCACGTTTTATTGTTACGTAAGAATCTTTGAAATAATCCATTATATTATCAAGACAATTTTCATTTAGTGTTTTAATATGATGAGGAGCAGGTAGTATATTTTGAAAATATTTTCGAGCATTTAAAAGTTCGATTTCATACTTATACCAAAGACTTTTATTTAAATTGCAACGATTAAATAGTACTGATCCAACATTAAGTGAGTTACTATCAGGAATATAATTAGCATAAATTCCGTAGATCAAAATTGCATTTATAACAAGGATATGCATTAGATTTATATAAAATAAATATATCTAAAATAAACTCTTAAAAATACTTCTTATAAAATTCGTTCCTCGTTGACGTTTATTTTGTGAGTGACATTAACGTAGATGTATGTATATATGTAGTTGTCTTTATACAAATTAATAAAGATAATAAATTCTCATATATCATTTAATTATTTATGATCAGTCATTTTTAATTGACATTAAAAATTCTAAAAATGTTTTTTCTAATTTCATTTTCGCTGAATATTTGTAGAAAAATAAATAATAAATCGTTTTAACATAATTTAAAACCGATAGACTTCATCAGGATTCTTAATAGATAGTAATTGAAAATAATAGAACCTACTCCACGTTAGTACACAAAATCGGATATAAACATACGTGTCATTTGTCGGCCGTATCAAAGCAAGGTAAGAACGTAAATCAAAGGGAGCCACCCCGCAAATTGTTTAATTAAACACGATCTTACCTACATATTAGTATGAATAGTAAAGCTGACAAGATAATTGATATTTTCCGTGTTATTGTAATCGATTATTTCGGTAAATACGATTTGAACGAAATTTTAATATTGTTTGCTGTTCAATTTGGAACACAATATGAGAAGTTTTATTGATTCACTTACTTTTCGTCTGTGTTATAGATCTTGCGTGTTAAAGGATGTATGTAAGGCAAAATGATAGATATACTTTGTAATCCAGATTATATCTGAATGTTTATAAGTGAATATTCCAAAGACACTAATTATTTGAACCTATGACCAACGGTTTGCACACATAACTCCCACAACTCGAGATGACACTAGACATATTATTGTTTTTTTTTTTATTTTTCTTTTGGATCTTTACTTTGGATACTCATATAACAGGTAAAGTACAGGAAACTTAGTACTAAGATACTCCCGTACCCGAGTTTCTCATTTTCCACCCAACTTTTGAATCTTGTCGAATGGAGGAACTCAATGCTGTACTTTGTTTCCTACCAAAGCTAGGAAATAAAAAGAAAATTATCGTTGCCCTGATACTTTTGTGTTTAAAATTATTTATCTATTAGATTACCTCATCCCAACATGTCCTACAACGTTTGAATTAATTAAACGCGTTGTTGAGATGGCGTGACAACGTGACCATTTGTCAGGCTCGCGTGTCTTGCCGGTTGCCAGCATGCTAATTGGTGGCGTTATGATGACAAATCACCCGGTCAGAAACTGTGGAATGCTTAATATTATTAATATTAAATTATATGTAATTATAATTATGGTGGATGTTTTAATGTGTAGTATCAATGTGAATATTCATAATGTTTCTTCTTATTAATTTATATATATTGTTTGCGTGACGATATTTTTGTCAACTTTACTTTTGCTAATCGCAGAAGCACAAGCACGCAAGTACTCGAGGAAATAAAATATTTCATATCTTTTCACCACTCAACGCAATGCCTCATATTCGGCGGAAAGTTTGAAATGGGGAACAGAGAGATTTAATATTACCTTCCTAAGTTCCCCTCAGCCTATTCTGCCATGTGTGTACCTAATATTTTTTCTCCAACTGTGCAAAGCAGACTTCCTGAATGAAACCTTAACATAATATATTTATTCACAAATATAAATCGCTATCAAAACAGATTGTAACCTATCTTATAATGTAGTCCATACATTATACAAGCATCAACAATCAGCATCATCGCGTAATCTTGATAACCCTTCCATACTCTATTAATAAAGCCCCTAATGACGTGTGTAACGCAATACTGTTGGACATTAATAGGTTATGTTAGAAGTTATATCCCATTTGTTGATTATCGAAGCTTTGTACTTACAAGGAGATGAGATTGTGAAGTATTATCTATATATTATTAAAGGTATTTGTTAGTTTAATGGATTTGGGTTCGAATCCAACGTGAAAAATAATGTTAATCTTGTTTTAACATAGGTAAATACTATGATTCTTTTATTTAAAAAAAAAAATACTTAATTTTTTTTCAGCTTCACGCTTTATCCCGCACATGACAGGGTAGGCAGAGGGAACTTGGGAACCTATTGTTAAGACACTCTATTCTGTTCCCCACTATCCGTCAAACTTGAGGCATTACGTTTTAAGTGGAAATCAACGCGCTTTGCCTTGTTATAGAGCGTTTTTCTTATAGTCGGGATCGAACCGACAACCTGTCGTGATTACAGTCACACATGCTTAGGCCCCTGCGTCACGACAGGCATCTAAGTAGAATACCATCATATAAATTGTAGTATTCTGATCTGTAAACTACATAGCTGTAAAGTATCATCTAAATTCGCTCAGTAATTTTTGGTTGAAAATCAAACAAATATATACATTTAAAAAAAATAAATTTATGAAGTGAACACTCAAAGTGAAGTAGCTAAAGCTTAATTTTATGGTATCCTGTAATTAGGGAAGGTGGAGTGTTGTGATGTATTGTACCGTGGGTAGGATTTATTGCCTTTTAGTCAATCGCCCTTATGATTAGTGGAAGAACAAACGGAAATAGATGTTGGTCACGTGCGTTACTGGATGTGTCTTGAACTTTTAATATAACGTATCAAATAAAGAAATATTAAAATTAAAAGTAAAATCGTAAAGCTTTTAACCTACTACATAAAAAGTTAAATAAATGTTTTAAAATATGATAAAGTAAAATCGTAAAGCTTTTAACCTACTACATAAAAAGTTAAATAAATGTGTTAAAATATGATAAAGTAAAATCGTAAAGCTTTTAACCTACTACATAAAAAGATAAATAAATGTGTTAAAATATGATAAAAAGCCTTACTATGCCAAATTTAGGCCGTTTAACGTGAGGGTCGTGGGTTCGAGTCCTACTCAGAAAAAAATATTATTTCCATTATTTCGCTCTGGCAACAAATCGCGGCGTTATGCTTAGCCACTCAATATGAAATGTTTCAAAAATCGTGCGAAAGCTGGGGAAAGTAGTGTGTTAATCCTAGGTTTCCTCATTTACTATGCTTTTACTATACGAAAGTGAGGCCTGTCGTAGCGCAGCGGCACAAGCGTATGACTGTAACCAACAGGTTCTGGGTTCGATCCCCAGTCGAGGAAAAAAAATATTTAATATTTTCAATTGAAATTTTTATTGTTTCATTTCTTCGCTCTGGTTATAAGGCAAAGCGCGACGTTGAGTTCCGCCACTCAACACGCAATGCCTCAAATTCGGCAGAAAGTGGGGAACGGGAGTGGAACGGAGTGTCTTAACACTAGGTTCCCGGGTTCCCTCTGCTTACCCTGTCTCGTGCGGGATACTGCGTGAAGCTAAGTAAGTAAGTAAGTATACGAAAGTATAAAGCTTAAAAATAACACTAAGCAACATTTTTAAACGTCTTTTTAAGTTTAAGTGTTCCTTTTAAGATTCAATAAAAATAAGACCGTTCCAGTGGATTTATAGTACGGAAAGAAGAAATTTGGTCTGTCCGTAGAAGCTTTCGAGGTAATGGGGATGATCATTAATATTTAACGTGGCAGATAAGGCAATTCATTTATATTTATAAACTCTGCTCTTAGTCTTGTCTTTTGTTTCGCGGTGTTAACGAATTTTCTTTGGATTTTGCATACTTTATTAGCATAATGTTAAGTTGGTGGAGTATTTTTTGTATGTATTATATTTATTTATGTATATTGCTCTAGAATATATAAGCAAATTGTGAAGGTAAACACTTAGGATCCCAAGTTCCCTCTGCCTACCCTGTCATGTGCGGGATACAGCGTGAAGCTGAGTAACATTTTCTTATTGGGAATCCTTACAAATATAAGCTTTAGCAGAAAGATTAGGGAACTTAATGATATGAAACAAATATTTCTCAAGTCAGGATCGCACCGATAATATGTCGGGTTTATAGCTGTACGCCTGTGCTTCGCTAATGCTAGGCCTCTAATATTACGTTATAGATGTTATTTTTGTATTGTTTGTGTTGTTAATACGGCAGATTAGGCGTTAAATTCGGTATTTATACACCGCAACCAAACTCTCTTCTCTTATAGTAAACTAAATGATTTAAGGTCAATTAAACACTCAAGAAAATGAAATATTCAATATTTTAAAATAAATATTTGATATGATCATTTTTTCTCACCACTCAACACATACCTCAAGTTACACATACCTCAAGTTCAGCGGAAAATAAGAAACGGAACGGAGGTGTCTTAGCACTAAGTTCCCAAATTTCCTCTGCCTACCCTGCCGTATGCGGGATACAGCGTGAAGCTCTCGTGATAAGGCAAAGATCGCTCGCTTCCGCTACAAAACAGCCTCCAGACAACAGCTGAAAGAGGGTCTTAAGTCTAGGTTCCCATGTTCCCTCTGCCTAACCAGCTTTGTGAGAGTTACTTGTATAAAAAGAAGAAGAAAAAAAATCAGATATAACATAAATAAAATCAGCGCGACATGTAATCATTACAGGGAGATTCGATCTACGATGATTGACAGCTAATAACCGTAGATTTCCCATGGGCCCGTACAATTTGTCCCCTCTCTGAAATCATCGCCACTCCAACACTCAGCCGAGTGAACCTAGCTGACGTCTTACAGTATTTGTTGTTTAAAAAATGGACGATTGCATTGTGATGAGTTTATCAATCAATATAATGAAGTAAAGGTAGTTTTCTTTTTAGTTTGTATCTAATATTTTTATGTTTGAATTGGTTTGTTAGAGAAGTTATAGGTTACACTGGAAGTTAAACTAAAAGTTGTGAGTTTAATCTGTTACAAAGTTATTTATTTTTTTCTTTCAGCTTAACACTGTATCTCGCACATGGCAAGATAGGCGAAAGAAACTTGAGTATCCAGTATTAAGGAACTCCGTATAGTTCCCCACTTTCCGCCAAATTTGAGACTTTGTTGCCTTGTTGCCAAAGTTAAGCGCGAATTCATTCAGTGAATTCGTCTCCAGAAATTAGTGGGGAACGGAGTGACATAACACTAGGTTTCACTTTCGTTCCCTCGGCCTACCCTGCCTAGTGCGGGATAGAGCGTGAAGCTGAAAAAAAAATTGTGGAAATTGGGGAACGAAAGTGTCTTAATTGATATGGAGTGTCTAAACACTGGGTTTCTTATTTACCCTCTGTCTTTCTGTACGTCTGCTACACTATTTTAATATATAAACAAAATATTTATATTATATTGTATGTGACAAATTATTATTATTATCTTCGATCAACTATTAACTAATATTGATCGAGTATATATGAGTATGTAGGCATATACTCGTACAGTAGTTTCTGCAAGTATAATATATTGAAACAAAAATAAAAAATATAATATGATGGGAAATACAGTTTTAAGTAAGGGCCCGACACGAGCAACTGAAAAGTTTCTTCGTTGCAGGAAATTGATTCTCGACTCAATTTCCAGCCGTAATCCGCGCGGATATCTAGACATTTCAATACTACGTACGCTTATTTACTGGCAAATATTTGAATTTAAAATATTTATCATTAAATCTATATTGATATAATATTGAATATCACAAGTATATCGCAGTGCTAGGGAATCGTGTTGAATCGCGCAACACAACACCGTGCTTTACACTCATCAAAATTCTATGTTATTACAAAGAAAAAACGAATATTTACATATAAAAATATTTAAAGTAGCGTAGTCATTGCTCTTTGATAGTCAATATTGTTGTAAAGTATGGTTAAGCCCGATCATGGGACTATGTTGGTTATATCTATTAATATAACAATACCATTTAAATTTGTACAGTTATATGTATTTTCTATAATCTTTTTTAATTTCTTTTTCTTTATTTGTGACCATCAACTAGTAAAGATGAGCCCTCATTCCTTGACATCTTGCTAAATTTGTATCAATTTTATTGTAAATGAATAGATGATCGTTGTGGGTTAAGGAAAATAGTTACAAAATCTACATACGTATAATCTGTAGTTCGTAAGTCAGATAAGCAGAGGGGTATTAAGATAAGACACACATAAATGAAAAATATTGTAAGAGTCAAAATTAAATATCGACAGCAATCCTATGAAAATATTAAATTTACTTACTCAGCTTCACGCTGTATCTCGCACCTAGAGTAAATTAACACTACGTTCCTATCATGACACCTTCGTTCTCCATTTTGTCAGGGTAGGCAGAGGGAACCCTATCCCCAGAATGATCCGCGAGGCTATTGAAATACAAAAACATCCTAATTTCAATAGAGAAGATGGTTGGAAACTTTCCACCACCTGGGACCCATTCTTAAAAAATTTAAAGTCCCCAGCACACCACAATAGAGGACCAGATACAGTTAACTCATTCTGCAAGAATCCAGGGCAGTACGCGAGGCAATTAAGGAATTGTTGGCGGTAGTTTGATATAATAATTATATCAACTGACAGACAAATACCACCTCAGTCTACCCGTGACCACGGACTACTAAGTAAAGTGTTCGAACGTAGGGTTTCCCAAAAATGTTTAGCATTGAATATACGCGATTAATCCGGTTAAAAGTGTTTCATTTGAAATGTGTAACAATCGCGAAAATCAAAGACATTATTAAATAAATATTGAAATTGAAAATATTAAATATTTCATTTCCTCGAGTGGGGATCGAACCCACAACCTGTCGGCTACAGTTGCGTGCTTGTGCCGCTGCGCAATTGTTATTTAAACATGAGCTAGATTTTTATAAGTACAATCAAAATTGAATTAAAGCCCAATAGTATTAATGTGTAACACGAGTATTAGCCGTGCTTTTGAATTTTTAAAGTAATACCCCTTAAAATAGGGAACAATGAAAACGAATAGTTGATCGAGTTGAATCAAATGTCAGCACAAATGGAATAATAAACGAGACAGGATTAATCGAAATCGATGATTTTCATTGCCCCGTGAAGGTTATATGGTGAGGATATATGTACCTGTTACGCATAGCATATTTATTAAAAGTTACATATATCATGTATGATAACGGCTTATCTAATATTTGTTTTAAATAAATGATAGCTAGATTATAAATAGAGAGAGCTTTTTAAATTTATTATTCACTGTATTATGTTCTCTCATATTAGTTGGGACGCGTAGTGGCACAGTTGCACAAGCATAGGACTGAAAAACGTTACTGGTTGTGGGTGCGTAATAGTGTAGCGTTGATTTCCACCACTCAACATGCAATGCTTCAATTTCGGCGGAAAGTGGAGAACGGAAGTGGAATGGAGTGTCTTAACACTAGGTTCCCTCTGTTTACCCTGCCACGTGCGGGATATTGAGTGAGTGGGCAAGCAATACCAGGTGAAAGGATATCGGAAATGTTGTAATGTCTTAAAACTAAGTCCTCAAGTTCCCTTTGCCTTTTGGCCATGAGTGAAGTTGAAATAAAAGTACATGTTAAAATTGCACACAGAAGTGCTAATATCAAGAGGTGTAAGTAGGAACCTTAGATTTTCTCCTTCTTATAAATTTATAATGAGGCTTGAAATCTGCGTAACTTCGGTAAAATACGATTTGTATCATCTTATATCAGCTTATATTTGTATCATCTTATATCAGCTTCACGCTGTATCCTGCACATGACAGGGTAGCTAGAGGGAACTTAGGAACCTAGTATTATGAAACTCTTTTCCGTTCCCGACTTTCAGTCGAGTTTAAGGCATTGCGTTATTGAGCGGCGGAGCTCAACGCCGTGCGTTGCCTGAAACGTATTTTTAATATTTTATTATATATATTTCACCAATTAGTGTAAAAGCATAGTGTTACATAAACAACCCGAAGCCAGGTGTCCGTCAATCAGTTACCACAGTACAAAGGATTTATAATAAAGTCCTGTAACGAGTTCCGCCACGTGCGCGGCTGTGCGCTCTATTGATTCAAGAAATCGATGCTACTTACTAAAAGAAAGGAACATTAATTATGTATTTGATTTTTTGTATATTTTTGCGTTTTTTTTGAATAACGTGTGCATTTTTGAAATGTGACGGAAATAATTGTTTTGTTTTATTGAACACTTCTAGGTTAGACCTCTATAGAAAAAAAATATACGAAATATTTATTATCAGCGTCACCTGTATAGCGTCATATGTATCGCACATGGCAAGGTAGTCAAAGGGCACTTGAGAACCCAGTGGCTAGCCTAGTCACTAATTTTAGGCATTGCGTGTTGAGTAGCGGAATTCAACGCCACGCACCGCCGCCGCTACAGCCTGTTGCATGTACAGTCGCGAGCTTGTACCCCTGCGCTATGGCATGCCTCAGACAAAAATATTTAAAGAGCTTAATGAAGCAAACGAAAATTTAATCCCGCATAATATCAGAATAGGCAGAGGAAACTTACAAATCTAGTATTAAGGCACTTCGGTCTTATAAGGACTTACCGCTGATAAAGATGATATGATGGTATTGCGTATTGGTTGGCGGAACTCAACGCCGCGATTTGCCTCTTTACCAGAGCGAACTAAAATAACTAATTTATATTACAATTGAACCCTCAATCAATCTACGAATAACGTACTCGTAACGGTAATTCATTCGTTTGTTATTCGAAGCAAGTTTAAAGTAAACCTCAGCTGATGTTGATACGTTATCAACGCGGATGGATTTTGCAGCGCCCTTTTAATTAGTGAAAATATTGTCACTGACAGATAGAGGAGTTTAAAATTGAAAACAAACTTTCCTATTATATGTAGTTTTGCTTTAATATGAAACGATACGATATATTTTACTCTAGCTTATGTTAATTAATATAATGTTTGCTAATTTGAATGTTATTGATAATTTTATTGAATAAATGGTACGTAGTTTAAATATGGGAATTGCAGTATGTTGTCGTGGTTAAGACTGTTGTGGCGCAGTGGTACATCGTTTGCTTTTTGACATAATGGTTTAATGGTCGGGGTTCAATTTTCACTCAGGGGAGACTGAATTGTTTTTTTTGCTTACCCTGGTAAGTAGACAAAGGCTAGTAGTAGTAGTTGAATTTCTTTTGACAATAAATGTTTTAATTTCTTTTAATTTGATATTGTGATAAAGAACATTTTTTTTCTGTTAAAATTATTAGATTTTAAATTTGTTTATACTTGTGTACATGTTATGGAATATATTTTTAATAATACATAGTTTGTCGTCTTAGAAAATAAATTATTTGTACAGATAAGAAGATACGTAAGCTGTTATCGCTTAGAACTGCGGCAGAGTTTTGTTTTTACTTATTACTTCTGAGATATTGTTTTTTCATAATTTTACTGTACGCTGTATGTGCCTTTAAATATATAGATAATAAGCTGTCTCTCGGTTGTACCTTTAATAAAGCCTTTGGGCATGTATTTAAAGAAATCATTGAGGCCTGTCGTGGCGTAGCGGCACAAACGTGTGACTGTAACCGACAGGTTGTGGATTCGATCCCCACTCGAGGAAGTGAAATATTTAATATTTTCTATTTAAATATTAAATGTTTTCATTTCTTCGCTCTGGTACAAGGCAAAAATGCGGCGTTGAATCCCAACACTTAACACGCAACGCCTCAAATTCGGCGGAAAGTGGGGAACGGAAGTGGAACGGACCGTCTTAACTAGGTTCCCGAGTTCCCTCTGCCTACCCTGCCATGTGCGGGATACAGCGTGAAGCTGGGAAGTACAATTTGGTATTTGAAAAATGTTTTTTTTTTTTTTTTTTTCAATTTATAGTAATAATTTGATAGCATTGCATTTTCTTTATTTTATGTTAAACTTTAAATAGCGTTAACATGAATGGGAAGTTTAATTTTAAAAAATCCCATTCATGTTAACGCTATTTTTTTAAATAAATTTCAAGATATCTTATATTAGTTGGTGATTTTTTTTCTATAATTTAATTTTAATCATAGGTAATGTATGACTTTCCGTCCGAACTAGCCTTCATACATTGTTTACCTAGACTTGTGATCTATACATATATGTATTTCCCTGAATAAACTTCGAAATGAAGTTTCCGATCCATAATTTTATAATTGTATACATTAAATAACAGTCAACAGAATATGTGTAATATATTTTACTTTTTTTATCGCAAGTAATGAGGGATACAATTATTTCCTTCTTGCTGCTAGAGAAGAAAAGAAAAGACGAAGCGTGGTAATGAGTTCCGCCATTCAAAACGTAAAGCCCGAAAACTCAGCGAATTATGGGAATCAGAATGTTTTAGAACTAGGTTTTTTGTCTAATTTGCTGTATGCGACATGCGTGTGTGAAGCTGAAAAAACAATACTATCTAGGAGTGAACTTTATATGGAACTAAATTAATTCAGCTAGCTACATTTTTTAATATATATTTCGAAATATATTATAGGAGGCCTGTCGTGGTGCAGCGGCACAAGAGTGTGACTGTAACCGATAGGTTCTGGGTTCGATCCCCAGTCGAGGAAGTGAAATATTTAATAATTTTCAATTTAAATATTTAATGTTTCATTTCTTCGCTGTGGTAATAAGGCTAAGCGCGGCGTTGAGTTCCGCCACTCAACACGCAATGCCTCAAATTCGGCGGAAAGTGGGAACAGAAGTGGAACGGAGTGTCTTTACACTAGGTTCCCGGGTTCCCTCTGCCTACCCTGCCTCGTGCGGGATACAGCGTGAAACTGAGTGAGAGAAATATATTATAAAAAAGCCTTCCCTAAGATTATAACATAATGTTTAATAAATTATAAAATGTTTAGAGTATTTAGAATATTTGACTTATATGTTTTCAATTCAGACTTAAGAGTTACTATTAGATATGGGGCCGTCCATTAATGTGATATTTTTTGTAGCATATTTATCCCCCCTTTCCCCCTTGGTGATACGTGGTGAGGTTTAAGACTAGCCACCAGAGTTATTACTAGGAAGCGTAGAGAGAAACGATTTCTACAAAATGCACCTTAAAGCTGATAAGTTAGCTTCAATTTAAGTATATTTATAACGTTTTGATGTAGAAAAAAAATCTATTGATTTAATATACTTTTGACTCAAAAAAATATACCAATTTTTTAATCAGGGGCGCTACCCACATCCTATGGCGGCGATGCGTGAAAAACGTATCAAGATGATTGCAATACTCTTTTGTTGCACCCTTTTTGTATCAACCCCAATGACAGTGTAATTATTTGTAAGCTGCGGTTTGTGTGACTTACGGTCATGATGTAGGTCAAAAATCACTGTTTTACACTTTTAATGCACTGTTTGTTCAAACTGATACTATATTATTAGGTTGATAAATTATATAAAAATATATAATGGTCACCTAGAGTCTAGGTAAATATTATATATACATCTAGGTCTCAGATGACGTTATGTTGCATGTGGTTTACATATCGCAATATATGATAGACGGAATCGGTGTTGATATATTTTTTTTTCTTCACGCTGCATCTCGCACATGGCTAGGTAGGCCACGGTAACGGAGTATTTTAACGGAGGTTCCGAAGTCCCCAACAAAATATTCCGTTAAAGTGATGACACTTTCTGCAAAAGTTCAGGCATTATGTGTTGCGTGGCGAAACTCATTTGTCTCTTTACTTTGTTACCAGAGCAAAGAAATGAAAATAGTAAATATTTAATTTCCTCGAGTGGAGATAGAACCCATAATTAGTCATGTGTACACTCGCACTCTTGTGCCGCTGCGCTATAACAGGCGACAGGCTGTTCGTTGATTCACATAGATACCACATTCTTTTTTTCAATTCGCTATTATATAAATTCGTATGTACTATAATATCTCAATAGCTAATTAATTAACAATCCCCTTAAAAACAATCGACTCGTTCATCAATCGATGACTAGCCTTGGAAAGGCCAAATAATGTAGGTGTGTATGGAATGTACTAATAATAAATTAATTTCGGAAACATTTACGATAAATGAGGTCGGTCGTGGCGCAGCGGCACAAGTGTGTGACTGTAACCGACAGGTTCTGGGTTCGATCTCCAGTCGAGGAAATAAAATATTTAATATTTTTAATTTAAATATTTAATCTTTCATTTCTTCGCTCTGGTAATAAGGCAAAGCGCGGCGTTGAGTTCCGCCACTTAACACGCAATGCCTCAAATTCGGCGGAAAGTGGGGAACGGAAGTGGAACGGAGTGTCTTTACACTAGCTTTCCAAGTTCCCTCTGCCTACCCTGCCATGTGCGGGATACAGCGTGAAGCTGAGCCACGATAAGGTAGTAATTTTTGGGTCGGAGATTCATAATAGTATTTAACTTTGTTCGTAATTGTTATCAACAATTACGAACAAAAATAAGTACACATAAAATAATGCGACATAAATAACATAAATTATTAATATTTATCTATGACAGATAAAATAAGATAAAAATATAATAATTATTTATTATTTAGAAGTATAATTAATTGATTTGACTCAGTATAAATTAGAATAGTGTGGTGTATGTTCCTAGAGTAACCGAGCAGGTAACACGGCTACATTCGTACATCTTCCCTGTTTCACTGCTCCACGGTTCGCAAACTAAGAAACTTTGTATTATACATATTTAACTTTTGTCTTTTATTTTTACTGATTAAGCATTAAAGTGTTCTGTATAGACAGATTTCTTTGTAAATTAAGGTTTTAAGTAAACTAATAATAAATAATCTTTACAAGAGATTATATAATCTTATTAAAAATAATAATTTAAATTAAATTAATACTCAACCATTTATATATATATATATATATATATATATATATATATATATATATATATATATATATATATATATATATATATATATATATATATATATATATATATATATATATATATATATATATATATATATATATATATATATATATATATATATATATATATATATATATATATATATATATATATATATATATATATATAATATGTATTATAAATATAAAATAATTTAAACATCTCTCAAATATTGTACCATATAACCGAGTGCAATTCTAAGGGTACTCAGATGCTATATCGGATCGTGCAGCGTCTAGATAGAGATGGATATACACAATAACTAATAGTTTGGAAAAGGACAGATATAGTCTTGAGATGACCAACAGTTAGGGTCAGAGGTGAACGCTCTCGGGTCTGGTTCCGAATAAAAGTAGCCAGAGGCAAGGTTTAGGTAAGTGTGGGTCAATGCGGCGTAGTAATGGAGCTTAGGACTTCATTTTGTTCATAATTTCATTAGATTTATATTAGTTGTTTAATTAGTTATTTAATTAGTTATTAGTTTCTCTATGTAATCCGCGTGTAGGGAACGTAAAAGGGAACCTAGTGTTAAGATACTGTGTTCCCTACACAACGTCAAATTTTCGAGACTTTTCGTTCTGTATTGCAAGAAGTAGAGCGAATAAATCAAAATAAATAAATAAATAAGTGCTTGAGTGCTTTTTCTATTGAATGGAGTCACTTCACGCTAAATTGTTTATGTACACAGCTATAGAGCCCAAAAATTAAGTTGCTTTTTTGTACTTATATAGTACAAAAATCTGATATAAGTACAAAAAAATCATATATAAAAAGTTCGTTATCCGGAAGGCGTAAAAGAATTTCTTCGTCCTAGTCAATAATTAGATTTGTTTTTAATGGTGATAGCAGAAACAGACTGACCTTAACCTTATTTTCAATGAGATCAGACCCCAAAGGCACTGAGACCAGTAAAACGCGCGCCAACTGTGTCATGATAGCGTAATTTAAATCAAATACAGAAATTTCTTAGATATAAAATACATAAATATATGAAAGTTGATTCAACCTGTATATAGATTCAATGTCCTGACTTGTTATTTTATTTATTTATTTTTCATGTTGAGCAGCGGAACTCAACACCGCGTCTTGCCTTGGTACCAGAGCTAAGAACTAAAAACATCAAATATTTAATTTCCAAATATTAAATTTTCATTTTCTCGAGTGGGAATCGAATCGACAATCTGTCTCGTCTACAGCCACCCACTTGTGCCTTTGAGCCATGACAGATCTTAATTATTTTATTTAAGTTTTAAAAAATAGCTGCAATCTCTCGTTGAACAGGGTAGACTGAGTGCAGAAAACTCAGCGTTACAACACTATCCGCTTTCCGATCGATTCAGAGACACTGTAGGTTAAGTGGTGGAACTCAACGCCGCGTTTTGTCTTACCATAGCATGAAATGAAAATAATTATATTTAGTTTCAATTTAGGAACCATAGCTTTCATAGTCATATATCTCACTATGCGATGGATATATTTTTATTATATATTCTTGTATAGGTATATATATATACCTCTAAAATACATAAAGTATCTCGATTTAGATGAATCTAATTTAAGTTGTATTAACTAATGTAATGGACCGTGAAATGCGTTGTAACTCTCACGACATTAGTGTTTTTGATGATTTATGAGGTATGCGGGTGTTATGTTGCTGATTCGACTCTCGGTCGAACGATATTGTTCAAGTTTTTTTGTTAAAAAATATTAAGGTTTAGGCTAAAATCGATATATGAATTGCCTTTTTCTTTTTGAATTTTTACAAATTTCTTCCATCTTTGATGAAAAAATAAGAAATAATACCGTAAGTAGACATAATAAATTTAATACTTCTTTTTTTTTGGATATTATCAGACTGCTTCCGGTACCTGACTTTAAGTAACTTACACACAGTGTACATATAGGTAATAATACTACTTAGCTTCACGCTGCATCCTGCACGTAGGGTAGGGTAGGCAGAGGGAACTTGGGAACCTAGTGTTAAAATACTCCGTTCCACTTTGGTTTCCCACTGCCGAAATTGAGGCATTGCCTGTTGAGTGACGAAACTTTACGCTGCGTTTTACCTTGTACCAGAGTATAGAAATGAAAACATTAACATATTTAAATTGAAAATATTAAATAATTCGTTTACTCGAGTGGGGATCGAATCCATAACCTGTCGGTTACAGCAATACACTTGTGCCGCTGCGCACGACAGGCCTCATATTAACATTACTACCTAACGGATATAGAATATGCTATTCATGAGTGTTTGTAGGAAATAAAAGTTAACTAATATTTATTGAATTTCTACCGACTACTACCAGTAAATAAAACTACTAGTAAATGTAATAAAGTAATAGTCACATTTGACATTGATCCCTGCCTAGGTTTTCACAGCAAAACTGCGTTACGAGTCATAGGATATTTAGATTTTACTTTAATTTACATATAATTAATAATAGAACAGAAAAAACAAAAAGAAATATTATTCTCATTTCCTCACAGATTTCGTAGAAAGAAGACCTTTTTGTTCTTCTCAATATTCACTTTCTTAAACGTTCTCATAACAAAATTCACTTCGTAACAAAATCCAAATGGACTCTTTTTAAGATTTTCCAACCGCCGAGCGGTTGTTTATTCTTACTAGATTACGCCGCTACAAAAGATACTCGAAGCCATTTGTTCGTAGACATGATATACTACCAGCTCGTGCGTGTGACGACATGCCCCGTCTACAAATCATTCTAACCGCTGTTTTAAATGTAGAAAGAGCCAACTTCCTATATCACTCATGTGTGCAAAACTAGAATTTGTCACTCGCAATAGAAAACGAGAAGGGAATAAAATATTGCCAAAAAATGGACTCAGGACGCAATAAAATATCAATTTTTTGGTTGTGCACTACGATCTGAAAATTACGGGCATATATTAGTTAATATATCTTTGTTTTATATACATTGACGGTTCTTAAGAGGCAGAAATGTAAGTTCAAATCAAAAGAAGGTAATGCACAATGTCTGTAGAGTTTACATCTTCTCTTTTAATGTCGTAGTTGAGAAATAGTTCCCCTCTGCATAGTTTTAGTTTTGCCTGTATAGTTGAATATGATTGCGGTAAGTATTCGTAAGGGGATACCCGCAACCGCTTGTTCAACATTCCGAAATATTCTTTCTTTAGGGAAATTGTAAATACATATATGAGATTTTTTTTTTGTCTTATTAGAATATACACAACAATTTTGTGGCTGATTTTTTTATATAAATTCAGTGTCGGTAAAACGTATTTGACTCAAAAGACGATAATTATGGCATATACTTTTCACTGTATGCCGCATATGACTTCACTTTGCCTCCACGCTTTTACCAGAGTGATAAAATGAAAATATTAAATAATTCAATTCCTCAAGTGGGAGTCGAACCGACAACCTGTCTGGTTTCCTGTTAAGCTTAAGCTTTACGTTGTGTAAAGACACCTCACATATGTATATACGAATTCACAAGCAATATCTTATTGTGTTTACATAACGAAAGTGAGATATATCATCATATCATGGAAAAAACTTTTTTTAAATATTTCTTTTTACAAATTTATTAAATACTTAACACAGTATTGTTTCATCTAAGTAAATACAATTCTTTTAGCTTCACGCTGTATCCCGCACGAGGCAGGGTAGGCAGAGGGAACCCGGGAACCTAGTGTTAAGACACTCCGTTCCACTTCCGTTCCCCACTTTCCGCCGAATATGAGGTATTGCGTGTTGAGTGGCGGAACTCAACGCCGCGCTTTGTCTTATTACCAGAGCGAAGAAATGAAACATTAAATATTTAAATTGAAAATATTAAATATTCCACTTCCTTGACTGGGGATCAAACCCAGAACCTGTCGATTACAGCCACAAGCTTGTGCCGCTGCGCCACGTCAGGCCTCGCAAATATCATTCTGATGGCCTTAAGCTAGTACTGAATATAAATGTGAACTAAAGAGTCGGCGCTATCAAATAAGCAAATAAATGAATTAGCACTGGCTGTGTCATTGATAAATTTCATTACAAGAAGGCAATCCAGTATTATATGAATACTATAGCCGATGTTTTCAATATAGTATAGTATCTTTTCTTATTACTTTTAATAAAACATTTTTTTATAGTGACGTCCTTCTGTAAACGATGACAGGAGGTGGGTTCGATTCTCATTCGAGGAAATTAAATATTACCGTATTCTCGTAACGAGATAAAACGCGGCGCTGAGTTCCTCTACTTAATACGCAATGTAATAATTATATAAAATAATTATTCGCAAAATGTAATAATTATATAATACAAAATTTGGCAGAAATTTAAACGAAAATGTCTGTACTGAAGCGATTTTTTTCCTAACATTACACTTTTATTTGCTACTTACCAGGTTTCACTTGTCTATCCCGCCGTTTACGGCTCTCTTTCTTAAGTATTTGAGGCCTAAATCGTTTTACATGTTAAAATATTAATTTATTCTTTCGCTAATAAGTATAGAATATAAAAAGTTGTACTGGTTTTAATACCCATAAGCAAATAGACAGATGTAAAAGTGCGCCCCGCGTGATTCGATCAACGCGTAATATGCAGCGATAGCCGGTGCATAATTGTCAGTTAGGGAGCTACATGTAGGTATGCATATTTAAATATATATATGTAATTTCAAGTATTTTTTCATTTTTAGGATTATTTTCCACTGGTAATATAGTTATACTCTATATATATTCAATAGTATTTGATATAGTTGTATTGTTTTTATTGGTGTAAAAATATTGATTTTTACATTTTTATTTAATTTTTTGCCGAGTTATACCGGCTTAGAATAGGATCACCCTGGTACTGATGGTGTCGTAAGAGGCGACTAAAGTGCGTGTAGTAGAGTCACGTTGCCAGCAATGGCCACACGCATGGGCAGACTCGACCGGATTATTACCACCCCCGGCATTTAAGACCGGCGTTAAGTAGTGGCTTTGGCCACTGCGTTTGCATTAGGTAATGCCGGGCCTCGGTGCCCTTCCACCTTAAAGGACGGCAACGCTCCTGTAGCTCCTCTGGAGTTACTCGTGGCCGTGGGCGACGGTGATCAGTTACCACCAGGTGACTCGTACGCTCATTTGCCATAATAAAAAAATATATATAAGCAGACGTAGAATATATCAATTACTATCCTAAAATCTTGCTTTTGAATGTGCAAGAACATTAAAGACATACTACAAAGTTTATTATTTACAGTTTACAATAAATATTAAACGGTATTTAACAAATGTTTCTCACCGAATGCAAGATGTCCATCGATCACCTATAATCTGACTCACCCACACACATCTAATAAATCGCAAGGATAATAGGTCACCCCAAAAACCTGAAATAACCGCAAACCGTGTTTGGACTGCATAGACAATAGTAACAAAAGCACTCCTTGCCCTACAAAGATAACCCACACCTTTACTTGAAAATGATTATGGGAAAATCAAGCTTAAAACTAGGTATTAAGATACTATTATTTAGCAAGTTCAATTAAACGTTCCAAGTGGTACAATGTTTTTGGTATATTTTCAATTGTTTGCAGAAATGTCGTGGGAACATGAAGATGCTGGAGCTTTGAAAAGCTTTGTATTGACCGCATCGTGTCGGTCAGTTTATAATACGCTATTTAGTAGTTTTAACACAATGGTTGAAGTGGATAAGTTAGTGAGTAACGTTACTTGTAAAGGCGAGCCGACTTTGTATCGTTATGTTTAGGTCTTCTTCATACATTTGATATATTTTAAATGGGAAATGTATGGATTTAATGTCTAGTAAAACTTTTTGTATTTTTATATCATTACTAATAGGTGATTCTAATGTATATATAAGATTGTATTCAATAATTTTTTCAGCTTCACATTGTATCCCGCATAGCATATGCGTTTTTCACCTAATTAAAACACTCTGTTTCATTTCCATCTTTCGCCGAATTTGAGATATTGCGTGTTGAGTAGTGGAACTCAACACCGCTCTTTGAATTGTAACCAGAGTGAAGCAATTAAAAATATTCATAATTTATTTCCTCTAGTTTCATGCTGTATCCCACACGAGGCAGGGTAGGTTCCCTTTGCCTACCTAGTGTCAAGACACTCCGTTTCACTTCCGTTCCCAACTTTCCGCCAAATTTGAGGCATTGCGTGTTGAGTGGCGGAACCCAACGCCGCGCTTTGTCTTATTACCAGAGCGAAAAAATGAAACATTAAATATTTAATTAATTATTAATTTATTTCCTCTAGTAGGTACTGAACACATTACCTTTCGAGTAGGCAGACGCCGCTTGTGTCGCTGTGCCACGACATGCCTTAATAGTTTCGATAGTATAGTTCGATATTTTAATAATAAAATGTTATTTTAAAATATTTTTTATGCATCATATGCTTTTAATTTTGGACTTATATTAAATTTGATTAAATCCAAAATTATATAATTATCATAACATATTATATTTTCTATATATTTCGCATTATACATTTGTAAAACGACTTAAACGTACTAAATGCAACGGTAGTTATAGTTCCTGAGTAAGCACCGGTTGTACGACAGCTATTGTTCAGGTTGATATATCGTTTAGTGACGGTGATGCAAAAGTTGCTGAGTTGCTCACTGTTGCTAAGTTTTGTTCTATAGCTTAAGGATTTTTTTTAATATTTTTTTTCTTAGCTTAACGCTTTATTCCGCACTATAGCGGGATAGGCAGCGTTAAGACACTGTTTTTTTCGTTTTTATAGAGGCTTTGCGTGTTTAGTTGCGAATCTTAACGCCGTGCCCAAGCGCCGTATCTTATTGGAATAGTAAAATAAAAATAATTCGTTGCTCGGAGTCGAATCTTTAACCATTTACGATGAGATACTACCCTGATGGCCAGATGGCTGTATATATTTGCCTTGAGGCAATAATTATGAGCAACTTTCAATAGATGGAATATTGAAAATGTGAACTTCATGGCGGTTTCTTTTTTCTTATACAGCGATTCAAAAATAATTCACATTTAGAGTCAAACATTGTGCGATGGCCCCACCATAAATAAAATAATAATAATTAAAAAAATAAATAAACAAATTAAACGCAAATTTATAAGATTTTTATAATCTATATTACTGGTACATATAAAGACACAGTCGCGCGCGTACGATGCGCAAGCGCCGGCTGCAACTGTGCGATTCGATTGCCATTGTTCGCGCACTCACGATGCAATATATCCCTTGTCACTTTATTACATAGAACATTTTATTATATTCTAATATTTTTGTGTATATATTACATACATATACATGTACATATATATTAAAACGTCCACGTACCTTTATTTAAAATTTTAATATAACCATTCCTTTTTTGTAAATGTTATTCAAGACGGTGAAATCATTGTTTGTGATTACACCATAGTATATATTTAATACTAGATTCACTCGCTTGAATTACTTTTCTATTTACTAATCTCAATTGCTTTCGTGTTCTAATAAAATTATCACTTTTAAAAGTAGATCTATACATTGAACATTGAAATTTCAGCTAAATTAATAAGAAGTTGGTTGCTATGTTGTCAAACTAAAGATTTGATTTGACATAGCCTTTTTATTTGTTTACAAACCACTTGAAATAAAACATACACGAAATGTTTTAAGCTTGTCAAAATATAGTAAAAATTACATTTAAATTTAAATTTGGTAAGCTGTTTCAGAGATTAGTGCGTCGATATTGGGCCCTATTATATTAATACTCTCTTTCTCAGCTTCACGCTGTATCCCGCACATGGCAGGGTAGGCAGAGGGAACTTGGGGGGACCTAGTGTTAAGACACTCCGTTTCACTTCCGTTCCCGACTTTCCGCCGAATTTGTGGCGGAACTCAACGCCGCCTTTTGCCTTGTACCAAAACGAACGAAATGAAAACATTAAATATTTAAATTGCAAATAATAAATATGCCCCTGCGCCTGCATAATAGCAAATCAATTCTCATTAATAACAAGGTAACCCCACAAACAGACACGTCTCAGTTAGATGAATTAGAACAATCACAAGTTAAGCGAGTAGAAGCGTGCCGCCATGTTTTTCATTACCTTTCCCCGTCACCCCTGTCTAACCATCGTCTTTTGTTTTTTAACCACTGCATTTCGATAATACTCGATGTAATGATTTTGTATTTAATACTGTTAATTTTTTTGTTAATTTTTACACACAGCTTTACGTCTTTTCCATTATGGCAAGGTCAGTGGAAACGTAACGTTTCCACAGACCTTGCCATAGGGGAAGATACCTCGTTTCCCACATTTCGAGGATGTATTCGAAATATTGCATGTTGAGTGGCGGAACTCAACGCCGCGTTTCAATTAGAAAAGCAGAGAATTTAATTGAATAAATTTAATCATTCCCCCGATTGGGGACCATTCCACAACCATTACTTTAGATACAGTCAGACGCTGGACCATGGACCATTGACAATAGTCATCATTATTGTTAGTTTCTTCCTTACTTTTGCTTTATTTTGTTGGACAATTATTGTTCAAAATTGGAAAATAAATATTAGTGATCTGTTACTTTTAAATCTTTTCTTGCTTTAGAAATACTGTACTTATGGATTAGAATCGTGTCATATTAGTTAAGTCTAGTTGGGATTATGAGGTCGTTGCCGTCGTAGGGCTGGGTCAGCAAGTGTGCGACTGTCAACGCGATGGCTGTGAGTTCGATTCCCACATGGCGGAATGAAATTAAATATTTATTTATTTACACTTATACACTTTGGTGATATTTTCAAAATCCAGTGGATCCAGTATCCTAAAATAAGAATCCCCGGTTCCCTTTGTGAAAGATAAAGCGTAAAGCTAAAAAACCTGTATTTGCAACACCATATGTAGTTACGCATAGAAATAATTTCCCGATTTCTATATCCTATAAAACACGTTACATTTCTATATCCTATAAAACACATCTTATAAAACACGTATATCCCTGACTTAATTTTCGAGCTAAGCTTTAATGTACGCACAACTTATACGTTAAAAATGCCTCGAATCAACAGTCAGTAACGCGAACACCTTTTACTTGGAAAATAAAGTTTTCCGTACGATTAGTAAGGAGTTGAAAATAAGAGGTTTGTCATCGAGGCATTGTGAAAAGGTTCTGTAATAACGCAACTGCACCCCTGTTTGTATTAGCTTTTTGTTTCCGCATTCACTTCACTTTTTGAGCGCTCTATCGACTGTACATTCATTGAGATTGAAATTGGGTTTTTTTTTTACGGATGATTTGAATAATGAAATTGATATTTGATGTTATAATATAAATTTTGTTTATTGCTGTAATATCGTTGTGGGACACTGGAATTGTCATTTTCAATGACATCGTATTTGTTTTCTACACTTGTAATACCCAAATGTTTGAGACATGCGATTGTAGCTGCACTTGGACAGAAAACGGAAAACGGAGAGTCTTGACACTACGGTTTGCTTATCCACCTGCATGCAGGCTGTGTGAAGTTAAAAAATCTTATCTTCTTATAGCGCCGGTAAAGAGAAAGGAAGACATAATTTATCTACATAGATCATATAGGTACCTAAGTGGAAATAAAATAATTTCTACTAATAATCTAAATCCAAGGAGTATTTTTTGAGATATTTGCTCTTAACTCAGGAAGTATTGGTTAAAAATTGTTCTTTTTTGTGATTTTTTATTTATTGAGGAAGCCTATAAGTTATTTTTTGCTTTAATCGTTTAAAAATAAAAAAAATCGTACATTTACTCATATATAGCTTAAAATTCACATAATATGCTGTGAAAAACAGATAATACAGCGTCCACTCAGGAGACTCGAGGGTGGTTACTATATAGAGTACTTCAACCCGAACAAAAGCCATTAATTAACGCTCGGACGCGATCCATCAAAGGTTTTTTACATTTTAATTACAAAATGTATGGACGTACGTGTCTATGTGTGTATAATGGGATAGCATCGGATGAAATGTTATTGAGATTAAGTATCTGGCTAAAGTAAAGACGTAAAGAGAAAAGACGTTTTAGACTCGATTGAGTTTCTACGATATATTTATAGATTTGTTTATATTTATAACTTTCTATGTATAATACTTATTATAAAATATTTTTTAAAAATATATATAACCATATTTTTTTTAAAAATATTTTATATTATTATCAAGGCCTGTCGTGGTGCAGCAGCACAAGAGTATGACTGTAACCGACAGATTCTGGGTTCGATCCCCAGTCGAGGAAATGAAATATTTAATATTTTCAATTTAAATATTTAATGTTTCATTTTTTGCTCTGGTAATAAGGCAAAGCGCGGCGTTAAGTTCCGTCACTCAACATGCAATGCCTCAAATCCGGCGGAACGTGGGGAACGGAAGTAGAAGGGAATGTCTTAATACTAGGTTTCCTTTGCCTACCCTGCCTCGTGCGGGATACAGCGTGAAGCTATAAAAACAAATAAAAATGATATATCAAATTATGTAAAAACTGACATATAATCCCGCTCTAAGAGATCGAGATTACTCCGATGCTTTTAATATAATATAGGGCTTATTGATTTTTTAAATAGGCTATTATACAGCACATAAATATTATTTTTATTTTAAGCTGGTTTTTTTTCCAAGATTTAAAAGTTCTATCAGAGACATTTTTTAGTTTCATGATCTTAGTAAAGATTTTTTATATGTTGTAGTTTATTTCAATTTGAAGCTGCGCCTGTCGTGGCGCTTCGGCACACGCGTGTGACTGTAAACGACATGTTGTGGGTTCAATCTCCACTCGCGGAAATTAAATATTTTCATATTAAATATTTAATGTTTTCATTTCTCCGCGCTGGTCATAAGGCAAAGCTCGGTATTGAGTTCCGCCACTCAACACACAAAGCTTCAAATTAGGCGAAAAGTGGGGAACGAAAGTGAAACGGAGGGTTTTAACATTAAGTTCCCAAAGTTCACTCTGCCTACTCCGCCATGTGCGGGATACAGTGTGAAGCGGAGTATGAGTATAAGAACACATTTCAATGCATCAGTACAGCTTATATGGCAAACAATGATAGCCTACATGATGGGGTGGTTTTTTTTTATATAAATATAAAATTTCGCGGCTGCAAATCGAATCCAATACCATCATATTTACAATTGAATACGATCTTCGCTACACAACACACAATTTCGTTTTAGTACAATTAATTCAGAAAACTTATATTCTGGTGAAATCTCCATTCGACCTAATTAAGCCGTATTCCAGAGCAGACGGCGTTATCTTTTGAACTTACCTGCTTTCAGCAGATTTTATACCCACACATTTTCATACAAAAATGTTACCAATTCGAAATGAAACTTAATATAATATAAATACGTTACAATTTTGAAAGGCAATTTTGCGAAGGTGGCGATTTTAAGTCACGGAGGGTTCCTTGGGAACATTAATAAGTAGAATTAAGATTAAAATGATATTAAATTTTCATATTGTGTTGAGTTCGGATTATTCTCAAGGAAATTTTAATATAGGCTTCCTTCTTTGTTGGAGGACTTGTTTATACCTCAGATATCAGCTTACTTTACGAATTGGTTTTGTAAAATTATATCTTTATTTCATTGAATATGATTAACTGATGACTCTAGGCAGTTATTTAAATTAAAAAAAAACACTATAGATTACTCTTTTAATTTGTATTGCTCTAAAGTTTTAAATAAAGAGAGAATTTTAAGTTAATGTATGTATGTATTATATATTTTATTAGCTTTAGTTATATTTGGAAAATAATGACTTCATTATTATTTATATTTAATAATATTATTATTACATTAATAAATTTTACTTTCAAAATTAAATGCGTAAAATATTTTAAATTATTTTTTATCGTTTATTTTATTTCCGCTTCACGCTATAACCCGCACGTGACAGAGAATAGAGACTCAGGCAAAGGTAACCTAGTGCGAAGACATGACATATCGTTCCCCGAAATTAAGGCAATGCATGTTGAGTAGCAGAAATCAAAGCCGCAATATTTAATTTCATGACTGTAATAAGAAATCATCTACAAACAAAACTTTGTATTTGTGCAAAGGATATCCAAAAATGCCCTCATTCGAGTCACGAATATTGGTGTAAAGTTCTGAAGTCCAAACTGATTTACAATAGGTAACTAGACGCCTCACAAACTCCGTTTTTCTCGGCGACATACTTTGAATAATTAATTTTTTGGGTCACTCTCCCTACCTCATCAACGGCTATTGAGTAAATTTTCGGCGTCATATTGGAAATATCGAAAGTTAAACAAAGTTTAAATTCGGACATAAGAAATGGTTTTTTTATATATTTTATATACAAGCAAAAAGTAACACAAAAATCTTAAAACTACAGGTTGTTCGTTCTATCCTCACTCGAAGAAATGAAATAGTTAATATTTCCATTACTTCACCTTGATAACAAGGTAAAGTGCGGTGTTGAGTTACGCCAATTTACACATACTGCCACAAATCGGTGTAAAATGAGGAACAGAACGAAGTGTCTCAATACTAGGTTCTCAGGTTCTCTTTGCCTACCCTACCAAGTGCGAGAAGCTTAATATAAAAAAGCTTAACGGCCCTCCAGGTTTCACAGTAGAGAAAACTTTCAAAAGTATATGCTCTTACTGTATAATAAAATCATTCGGCACTGTGTCTAAATAATTTAAAGAAAAACGTGAATAAGGAATCGAAATCTGACCTAAAAATATATGTAAATCATACTCACTCAAAACGGATATTACTTTAGTAATCTTTGTAGCAATATCATTATCAAAATTTATTTACAGCAACGAATGGCCGCCGTCGTCATATTAAATCGACAGATTTTATTTAATTTGCATTAAATAGATATCCCGTGTGATGCACATACAGTTAAGCCGTACATATCTTTATGGATTTTCAATATTTGTAACATATAAAAATACACGATAAATATATGATAATGTGATAAATTATTGATAGATTGAGATAATGATTACCTACTCGGTGAAATGAAAATTTAATATTTTCGTCACTTCGCTCCGGTAACAAGACATAACGCGGCGTTGAGTTCTGGCACTAAAATTTGGCAACCAGTTTGGCTAAATGTGGAGAACGGAAATTTCTTAGTGAGAACGAAAGTTTCCACTTCTTACCTTGTCAATTCAGTATATAGTGTAAAGCTGTAAAGAGAAATTAAAAATATATAATGAAGTTAGTAAAGTTTTAATTCAGGGATTTACAAGAACAATAAAAATGTTCTCATTTTTTTTCTCTTGTAAAAATAAAGATTAGATAAAGAAGTTTGAATTCTATATTTAGAAAAATATTTTTTATATATAGGTAGCGTAACAAAGAAGTCTCATTTAGGTATATTATCATGTTGATTACACTACCGATTTTATTTCAATACAATTATATATCGCCTTTTCACATATGATGGCGAATCAAATTAATTTAACATTTCAATTTACATTTTTTGTGGTTGCCACAGGGCCACACTGAGAGGGTACTCTCGCATTAATTGGGTTATAGGGAGGGTTATGTCTCGCGGGACAGAAGGGTTACTCCTCAGGGAGCCGCAGATTGATTGAGATGAATGTTGTCAGCGAACAAATTTGACGATTTTTGCTATCTTTACTCCCGTTGTTATTGTTTTTTAAAAGTTTTTAATACATTTAAGAAAAATTATAAACTTCTCCGTGGGACTAATTGCTTTTAATTTTTTTGATTGTTTCCATTTGTGGTTAGAAATGATAAAAGAAAGGGAAAAGGGTTGTTTTATGTCGTAACTTTCTCTAATAGAAATTAAGAAAAGCTTTTGTTATTTTTAATATTCATATAACTTGATTAACATTTGTGGCCGTAGCGTTTGGCGCTTCGTTTTCTTCGTTGCTGGGTAACCCTCTAGGTTTAAGCTGTAAAGCTAAAATTTAGTAAGGTGGTGGTGGCGGAGTTTATTATTAATTATATAATACCTTAGGTTCGATTCTATTCAAATGTAGATCAAGCGAAATCTTTCGAATCAGGGCCTGTCGTGGTGCAGAGGCGAAAACAGGTGACTGTATGTTCTACAGGTTGTGGGTTCAAGCCCCAGAAGAGAGAATGTTATATTTTATATTTTAATTTATTCGTTATGGTAATAAGGCATAACGCGGTTTTGAGTTTCAGCACTCAACACGTAATGCCTCTAATTTGGCGGAGAGTGAGCAACGGAATGGAGTGCCTTAATAGTAGCCTGCTTGTTATATAATAATGTTATATTATAATATGTTCCCAACAAAAAAAAGAAAATTTATAAATCACTAATGTCATATTCAATTCGAACTGAAATCACAATCGTCTTAGATATTTGTAAAACTAAAATTATTATTTTTTAATCCTGGACCACATTTGAAAAATAAGAGACATAAAAAGCACAACTGTTAAGATTTACCAACAATGCCGATACTTTCTCGACAATGGCCGTCCCAAGATCTGATTGAGGGACTGATAAAATAACATGATAACAAAAATGTTCAACTTTGCATAAATGCTTTCAGACCGCTCACGTACTGGCGCTCCCGTCTATCTAAAACCTAATAAAATCAATCTAAATTGTATGTATTTTAAAATATTTTCTTCCCAATTTATACATTACGTTTCTTCTCTATACTAAATGGTTGATTTGCATATGAATTTCAGCAATGGAACTTGTACTAAAGGATTTGATCGTTTACATATGTAAAATGCAATATATTGGTTTTGGAGAAGACGTTCGATAACCTGAGATAATCTCGATAAATGCGATTTGCTCGGTAGCGGTAGCTTATAAAGCTTGTTGATCGGGATCAATATTGTTCATTCGGATCTACAATATGCTATATAGAAAAACATTCAAGGAATTATTCATGAAAATAAGTTTTAAATTATTTTTGAAATATTATTTTGCCATATTTTTTTTATAAACTAAACTTATTATATATTTGCAATAGTTAAAAAAAATATACGAACATAAAAAAATATAAAATTTTAATAAATCTTAATAAAAGTAGCTATTTTGTGTACGTACTTAGTAAACAAACGAGATTGAGGAAAGAGAAACAGCCGCAAGTAGGAAATAGTAAAGTAAATATATTAAATTACTTTTAATTCTATATGATACTGTCAATTAACTGCATATGGGAGCATGTTTGAATACTGTCTGGCATTAGTGACGACACCTAAGATTCTCTATCTAAGAGATTCTCTATCTAAGATTTCAAAATTAAATAATCTACAGTAAAACTTCATAACGTATGCAAAAAAAAATCTTTTATAGTAATATTTTTACTATGTTTTAAAGTGTTATTCCACACTTTTTTGGACAAAAATTTAATTTTTTTTTTATTTTTAAATTTAAATTTAAGTTAAGTATCTTTTATGGTATTTCGAGCGTACATTTGAACCTTTTAAAAATAATGTATACATACTTTTTATCCTCTTTGGTTTTTGTACTTTTCCTGAGTTTCACATTGTATCTCACACATTGCAGGGTAAGCAGAAGGGAATTCGGGAATCTAGTGGCAAGACACTCTGTTGCGTCCCACTTTGCGCCGAATTTGAGGCATTCTGTATTCTGAAAAACTCAACGCCGCGTTTTGCCTTGGTACTAGAGCGAAGAGGTGAAAAAAGTTAAACATTTCATTTTCTTAAATGGGAATCGAATCCACAACCTGTCGCACGCTTGTATTGACCCTTATTTTTCTTATTTAAATACTTTTGTGTAAAAAAATGCAACTGTTTCTTTTCTCAGATTTTTCTTATAAGACGTAATACTTTTTTTTTCTTTTTTTTTTCTTCAGCTTTACGCTGTATCCCGCACTAGGCAGGGTAGGCAGAGGGAACGGAAGTGAAACCTAGTGTTATGACACTCCGTTCCACTTCCGTTCCCCACTTTCCGCCGAATTTGAGGCATTGCGTGTTGAGTGGCGGAACTCAACGCCGCGCTTTTTCTTATAAGAGGTAATACTAAAGATATGTATTTAATTATAATATAATTTTATTATTTACGAAAATTAAAGATCACTGTAAAAAAATTGGATTTTATTCCATTGGGTTTTTATTAAGTAAACAATATCATATTTATTAATGTTTTAAACAACACAAGTACATATTAAAATTTCGCCTTTGAAGCCAATATTGGCCTCACCGCATGATCCACTATACACAGCGATTAGCCAAACCAATAATGTAGGAAACATCAAAGTCTAAAAACGAGGCAACTTTTCCAATTTCCCCCCAAATACCCTTGAAGGATTTGCATGCTATTCGAACAAAAGCATCTTATGTTTTGCAATATTTTCTATGACGCCGCGTGAGTCCGCGCAACTTAGGGGTCGCTCCTTTGTCCTGGCTTTAATATCTGTGGGAATGGACATACCGACTTCCATTAGGTAATTTATCACTCTTAAACGAGTGTAGACTATCTACTATTGTACTTGTCGAGTCTTTAAAGGGCGAAAACTACGGCTTTGTGCCAACTTGTTCAAATTAATAGAGGATTCTGGTCCGACGGGGCAGCTTTATTGATTTTGAGCGGTCGAGGTCCGATGTCCGGTGTTTATGAATTATTAGCTACTCGGGTTCCCATAAAATCTGCTTTGGAACTATTACGTGTTTTGGGACCGGGGTCACTTTGGGTAGAATTATTAATAAAACAACATAAAGGTATTAGCAAGAATGCTATGAATTTTGCGATTTAGAATATGTGCAAAGATAAATTTCAAATATTAATTTAATATTATTTTGTTTTATATATTATATTATCAGTGTTTTCGTTTATTTAAGTACATATAGCACTACGAAAAGTAATAATATAACTCAGTGCACATCGTCTTAAAAGGTCAAGTCGCCGATTAAAGAATAAACGTCATAATTTTATTCATTCACAAGATGACCGCAGCTTCCCTAACCACAACTTGAAGGTCAGTTATGGGGTCAGCATTACAAATTCATCTGACACGAGCCTCACACGCGGTTTTTAAAATAATATGTAAAAAGAGGGATATTTTTTATTGAGATGTAGATTTTGAGACACGTGGATAAGGGAGATGAATTGATACAAACAGGTACTGTTGTGTTCTGTTAGGTTAAAGATCAATCACAATAGGGGCAAATTTGAAGTGCTTTAAAAATATTTTTTTCTAGAAAATGAGTAATGTTTTAATTGTATAATCCCATTTATTATAAAAACACTTGCGAATTGAAACATATCTCCAATTTTTTACCTGATTATCTCTATCAACCCACTTTCTCTCGTTATCAAAGTAAGAAAATGAAAAGAAGACATTTCCCGAGTGAAAATCGTACCAACTTAAGCTCAGCCGATACCTCGACCTCTACATATGTCATAGAACAAGCAATTTCAATTTATAGAGGCCCTGAATTAATAAAATGCCCAGCCGCAATACTCTCCTCTGTACATTACTTAATTCAAAACGGTGAACTACCGATTACGGGTTCCTTACAAGACAGAAGTAGCAATAATAATGGGAAATTTATTTGCCATTGCCACAACTTAAGTATGACATTTATTATCGATTTCAATAAACAAGAGCAACGCAAATCAGCGTGATGCCGAAGGAAGCTGTGATTTTGGTAGTTAAAGCGCGTAGGACCGGGAGAGGAATTCAAGTAACATATTGAATATATTATAATGAAATATAAATAAAAATCAATCGAACAACTTACGAGTAACGTATAGGTAGTAAGTATATGGATATTATGTTAATCATGATTGTGTAGCTAATTTGGTGTAATTTATTTGTGTATAGTGTCAAAAAAGTGACGTTAAAAGTTATGTCGCCATCTTTAATTTTTATTTTGTACAGAAAAAAAATAACCAAACATTCTGGTGACATAAGAGATATTGCATACAATGGACTTTCTTTTTAAAAGAGAAAAGTAGTCAGGTAAAGTAGACAAGAATTATTTCAAAATAAAATTTTACATAAAAATTTTAAATGATAAAGTAAAAATTATAATATGAAAATATTCACGCTGTACATTTATTGTACGTAATGTTGAAAATTACTTTATACTATTTTAACTATGTTTTTAAAGTGTTATTCCACACTTAGGACAGAAAATTTAAGTTTAGTATTTACTTTATACTGTTTATAAAGGATATTTTTAGCTTCACGCTGTGTCCCGTACATAATAGGAAAGACAGAGGGAACTTGGGTACCTACAGTTATGACATTTTGTTCCGTTACCAACTTTCCGTCAAATTTGAGGCATTACGTATCGAGTGATAGAACTCAACGCCGCAAATCTAAGCAAATTTGAAACATCTAATCTATCATTATGTAGTAGTAGCAGTAGTTTTAGTCAAACTCCACCAATTTAACGTATAGTACCAAATATAAATTAAATAAAATTAATATAGTAACAGAAATGCATCCCCTTTTGAAATGAGTAAGCTCATTATTACCGCTACCCACTATAATATAACACCTGAACGACTACGATTAAGCATAATGAGAACAAAACCTTTTGTTGCCATTCAACCACCGATATTAATAAAAAGGGATAGTAACTATTCCTTTGTGTACATGTTTACTCGATGGAATGACATGAATGTTTAACATAAAAAAACGAAGGTGCTAGAGAAGCAAATAGTAATTTGCTACTAGCAACATTAGATATTCCAAAACTATTTGTGAATCTAAGAAATAGGTGTTATTTTTCTGTGATCATTTATGAAGTTGTAGATATCTGGAAAGAGATGAATGCAGTTGAATATGATGATCGGTGACCTCTGGCATCTAGTTGTGTGGCTGACTATGTATGACGTATGTTTAATTTTTTTTTCATATTCACGTTGTATCCTTCAATAGGTATGGTAGGTTGAGGTCACTTGGGAATCTAGTGTTAAGACGCTTTGCTCCGTTCCGCCAAATATGAGGTTTGCGTGTTAAGTGACGAAACTCAACGCAGCAATTTGCCTTGTTGCCAGAGCGAACATTTTTTTTAAATAATAAATCTAAAGAACTCTAAGTTAAACATGTACTATGTTTAATTTATATTATTTACTATGTAAAAGTAGCACTTCCATTAAGAAATCATAAAGAGTCCATCATTAATATATGCCGTTACTTGTTTTGTTGAATGATTAATCTATATTTATCTTAAAACAAAACAGAGCACTGTAAAACCAACTACTGCTAATAGACCAAAATGCAACCAAAGAACTAGTAGTTCATTAAGAAAAGACCAGTAAGATCATTAAAACTAACAAAGAAAGTAGCAGAAGCCGTTTAAAAGAGGAAAAAAAAAAACAACTGGACACATCAGTCGTGACGATGCATCTACAAAAGATCTTTAAAAAAACAATAACAAAGGGCACAAAGTTGACAATACTAACAATAGACACTATGGGAAAGACACAAAAGTTTTCTATATTTATGTATTGTTTGTTTAACTTCTAAGAGGTGACGGCAGAAACAAATAGCGCTTATACAAGTTGTAACCCCATCTTTAGTGAAACCAATGTTTTAAGATCTGTTCGTGCTTGTATTTTAAGGTGACGAGAGGTCACCAGATCACGGTGTTTAATCCTGTTTTTCAATGTTCTAATTGCCATTATAATGATACTTGAAACGCTCAACGTGTATAGTATTACGTGGATAAGGAAATAATTTATTAAATAAATGTCCATTGTGCGCTTGCAGTAATTTTCACTTTGAATTTAATATTTTACCTGCTTGTATAAGAAAGAAGCTAAATTTAACTAGCGGTGACTTGATAGACCTTGTCATTTTCGAAATAAATATAATATTTTAAATTTAGCAGTTATATATTTACTATATATTATAGATATCCATAATATCTCTGAATGCAGATACGGAGGAACTAATATCAAGTTGCTTACTTCTTCTGTTTTTTATACAAATTTTACATATTTCGAGGCGATTCGTGTCGAATTATGGAATTACACGCGCCACGTTGTCTTACTAATTAAATTCCTTCGAATGGCGGTCGAACTAACACTTGTCACGTTACAGTCGTCACGTTATTTGATTTATAGTTGTATGGTATAAATATTGTTCCTCTTTTACAATAATTTATTTTAAATAACACGTTATTTTAATAATCATCTTAAAACTAAGGCTTATAAAATACAGCAAAACAACTTTTGCATACTTATTTATATTTTATTTGATATGTATATATGATAATCTGGTGCAAAAGAATAATATTATTGTTGAAGCTGATCAGATTGTTAAGCAATAAATATTTCTTACCAAACAAGTTTAGTTCAGACTTACGAGTAATTGGCGTTAAAGAATAAATTACGTTCACCCATTTATGCGAAAACAAGTAGCCGTACCAACACTTTAATAGACTTAAGGGCGACCGGTCTAACGTATTCGATGATTCATCTATGACATTAATAAACTTTTTTATTGAAACACCTTTGTTTGGCCCTTTTGTCTGTGGACCAAAAATTATGCATGGACCGTCCATTAACTTCTTCGGTTAGCTATTGTAATTTTTGGCTATGCTAATCTTTGTCCCGGAAATCCCGGACTGTGACTGATTGGCTTAAAAAAGTTTCTCATAACCCTGGAGAACCCACGGTCATCTGAGGCTCGAGTTGTGAATAAGAATTTGCATATCGTTACGTAAGCTATTTTTGGTGTCTTTGTTGATATGTTAAAATAATGCAATGTGATTAATGATGAGGAAAAGAGAGGCAACAGTTACTTTGAGAATATTAATATTGTTTTTTTATCCTGGGGATTTAATGCGTATTTATGAATAACTTTCAGATAGTTTTAGAAAGTAAAAAACATATTAATTTTCGTATTTAAGATATAAAAAAGTAGTTCATTTAAAAAATACTAATAATCGAAGTTTATCGTGGTGCAGGGTCATCCAATAAACTCTTTTATATTTTCATTTCTTCTCTTTGGTAATGTGTATATACAACAACAGTGACACAGCGCGGCGTTAAGTCCCGCCACTCAACACGCAATATCTCAAATTCGGCGGAAAATTGGGAACGGATCGCAGTGTCGTAACGCTAGGTTCCCAGGTTCCTTCTGCCTAACCTGCCATTTACAGGATATAACGTGAAGCTGTTATAACTAATAATCAAATACTTATCCTAGTATTACACTCCGTTCACATTAAGATATTTCTATTTATCACTTTCCGAAGAAACAAAAGAAAATGCCACGCTAGATTCTCACGCCGGTTCTTTTCAGGTCTGTGGTAATAACTTCAGTGAAGCGGTGGTAAATTGGTTGTTGTTCAAAAATTTAAGCTTGTAACTTTTTATTTTAAATAAAATATTTGAATTAAATTTTAGTGATGGAACCCAACGTTGGCTGCGCTTTGTCACCACAATGAAGAAATATGGGTGTGTTTTCATGTGTCTCATAAGGTTTAGCCAGCGCACGCCAAGTAAGCGTTCAAGAAGTGTCGGCGACCTTTTCTTGAAACATAAAAATTCCTGAACAAACGAAAACCAAACTGAGAAAAATACCATCCCAAGACTGTCAAGTATGAAATTTGGAAACTCTACAAGAAATTCGGCCGTAATTATGTCACAATCAGACACGTTGACGGAGACGAGCATGAATTACATACTTTTTACATAAAATTATATCTACGACTTAGTCAGGAAACATAATAAAAATATATGCATATATATTATATAACTAAAATAATGATTTAATTATTACGCAATAATCAGAGTGGCGTGCAGCAAAACCAAACTCGCTAATAACATAATCTGTCCCAACCCTTTCGTCACCGCGATCCCGACCGCGGGGCTTTAATAATGTATCTGCCATTAGTTAGTCCGCAGATGCTGCGACCATCTTCGAGTAATTCTAATTGCACGGAAAGGGTTCAAAAGGATTACACCTACGAATTTTAACCCTGTTTTTACTTAACACTTACTTTACGAAAAGAGGTACTGGTTTGTATTTGCGTTTGAAAAAGGCTAATGAAATAATAATTTAGTAAGAATTTATCGTCATAATATATCTAATATCATCATAGCGTAGGTGAGACCAAAGCTGATGGAACATATCCGGTAAGACGTGTTTTACTGCGCTATGGCGATTTAAGTTCGAGTGTTAGGTAAAGAAATATTAAATTCACTATATGCTTTCAGTTCGCTTTATGACTCATAAAGCAGGAAAGGTAAAGTAATTTCAATATACTCCGTTTTCCATTTTTCACTAAATTGGATAGCTTGCGTGTTGAGTATACCGGTCTCAACGTGGCACTTTTTCGAATATAGATGACACATTTGAGCGGGGATCAAACCTATATCCATATCGTTTTTATTCATACATTAGCTCATTGAACTACGGTGGAATGTACGTGTACGTATATTCTATGATAACACGTAATCTAAGGAACGTATTGAGGACAGTCACGATGCAAGGGACAAGGGTGCGACTGGTTGTAAGTTCGATCCACACTTGAGCAAATGAAATATTTAACATTTTAATTTTCTCGCTCTTGCAACGTGAAGCTAAAAAATAAAATATTAAGTACTTAACGATTGTATACTCTCTGTCAATAATGCAAAACGCGACACGTGATAATAAAGAAAAAGGATATAACAAAGCCATTAGCAACTTCAAAATCTCCATTTTGGAAGCAGGACCCATAATTAATTTTTGACGATGTTGAAAGAGTGGTTTTTTAAAGGCGTCGAGTCACAGAAGGTGCCCGGACACAGCTGGGCTAGTATTACGCTAATCTGTACGGCGTCGCACTTGTTAAATATTAACGCAGTCTAATTACAACCGCCTGCCACCCCACCCACTCTAATGGCTTTTAAAACTGATTCCCGCCCCGAAGGATGCGTATTTGATGACAACTTTCGTCGTTTTGCTGGCTTTACAACGGGGGCGGCAGGAAAACCCTACACTTGGTCTTTTGCACTTTAATCTCTTGACGTCTATATACATTTCTGCGTACAGTACTTACCTTATTTGTTTCTTATATGTTGAAACAGTAATGGATTATGTAGTGGCGATAACGCAAGTGTTATTACGAGCTAGCGAGTCTTCATTGCATTAGACGTGTGTAATGGTTTTAAGGTTGAGGGTTTGACACTTAGCGGAAAACGCCTTGTTGAAAACTTAATTGGCGCTGAGATATAATGCATTACGTTTTGAGTTAAATGAATCATAGATATATAGAAAGAGAAAAAGGTATATGAAATAATGACAAAAGATAGACAAGATAATATAATAGTTGAATTTGCATGGCAAATTATTATTTTATACGTGTATATTAGTGACTACATAATTGAAAATTTTAATTTTCTCCCTAAATGATATCAATTTAAAGTAAAAAAAAAAAAACAATACTAACGTGAAAAATAAATCATTATTAGGTATATATGCACAATAACTAAATACAAAGCGTTGCTTAAAACGGAGCTAAGTTACAAAAATACAATTAATAAGTTAGCCACACTCAAACCATGTGAAATTTATCTTTACTTTAAAATTCCGACGAAAAATCGCATTAAACAGACATAATTAATGATATCATGACAGTTTCGGTTATTTGTTCAACTGGCCGCCGGGAACAGTGTGCAAACAGGTTCTAAGCAAAAGGGACCGTTTAACGGTAACAACTACATATTTATGCTTCGCTAATGTTACTGACAATCATTCTGCACCATTAGATGTATCATTAGCAACACCGTTGTATTTGTTGTTTGTTTTCTTAAAGTCGCCGGTCGCAATGACCGTCGCAACCGTTTTCGGGTTGAAATCATTAATCAGACAAGACGTGAGTTTCTGATACGGGACAAAAGTTTTTTGATTAACAGTAAGCAAATATGGGAACGTGGGCGCTGCATTGAATAGCGCGATGCTGTCCCGGGATTGCTTTATTAATGATTGTGGGAGACTAGTGATTTTGTGGAATGATATCGTTTAAATGATCTAAGTCAACATCAATATGTAAACGTAATTTAATTAAAAAATCTGTAAATGTCTGTATTCTCTCATAAAATTCATTTTATTAGTATTATTTCTATAAAATTAATTTATATTTACACTGTTTATATATATTATTTGACTTATATTTACTGATTTTAAGTAGGAATAAAGAAAAAGAAGTATCACTTCCGGATCCGGTTATTAAAAAGAGCTAACTTTCAGTTAAACTCATCGCCTGTCGGACATCATATATCTTAGGTGAGTGAGAGTAAAATCCTAACATCATATCAGGAGTTTTCCTTTGTTAATTCCATAAAAAACGGAAATATATAAAAAAAATAATATGACAACAAATGTCAATTTCTTAAAATAAAAAAACGTCGTACTATTACAAAAACAAAATGTAAAGCAGGGTGCCAGTGGGTGCGTTCACTTGTTTTACGTGACTTGTAAATGTCACGACATCTGTCACGGCGTGACATGTCTTATCTTAGGGGTAAAAAAAGCCCCGTGGGTGATTTTCGCGGAAAATGGAGCAGAGGGCTTTAAATGTATTTATTACTTTCTAAATTGGTACAATTTTGTTGAAGTTTATGATTTTGTAGGAATATTTTTCGATACTTATTTAGTTTTATAATAGTTGTTGTTACGCGTTATCTTGTTGCCAAAGCAAATAAATTAAATTATTAAATATTTCATTCTCTCGGGTGGGAATCAACCCACGGCCGTCGCATTTACAGTCATTCGCTGTGCTACTGTGTCACGACCACCTTAACGAACCACTTCTTATCATTTAAAACATGCGAGTAATAACTCCACCAACTCTTCATTCAACAATGCTCGACCTGTGTGTCACTTTGAAATTCGATATGTTGCCGGTCCAATCCCCACTCGAAGAAATGAAATATTCGATATTTTTATTAATTCGTTCTGGTAACAAGGCAAGGCGAGGCGTTGAATTCTGCCACTCAACATGCAATGTTTCAAATTCGACGGAAAGCAGGGAACAAAATGGAGTGTTTTAACAATAAGTTCTCAAATTCTCTCTGCCTATCATGGTGTGAAGATAAAAATATATAAAATAAATACGATTACGGATGCTGACGTTTGTATCTACGAGGCTGTTAGGATCGTGCAACTTTTATATTTTCACGTCCAAGTGGAGTTTGTCAGTTGTTACAGGGAGACATAAGATTTTGACCCATCAATCGACAGAACAATTGATTCTCAATAGTTAATTTTTACCGTAAATTTGTTCTTGGTTTTAGTTACATATTCTTTAAATGTTTGTTAGTTTAGTTTGTATTTTTTTATTACTAGGCTGTATGTTAGATATTTATATCGGAAAATCTTTGATACAGTTTCTTGGACATAATATGTTGGTTAATTTTAGGCATTATCCCGAAGTAAACATTTATATCTATACATATATTAAATTGACTTTCTTAAGAAATTTTCTTGAGAGATCAATTCTTAATATTCTGCATATTATAATAACGCATAGCTTCTGATAAAAACATTCTACTACAGAAGTTGTATGTTTTTATCGTTCTTATCTTCGGACGTATCTCCTCAATATAACGCGTCTGTTGCCGGAAAGCAATAAATTTCATTAGGGTCGGTGTTTCGGCGCTAAAACAATGTGAGGGGACGCGGGATAAATTGTCACTTGCGATAGATAGTATACAGAATGTGGTTTTTTTGTGACAATCAACTTAAAAAGCTTCTACTTATATCTACTTAGCTTCGTGGTGCTTTGTTTTGTTTTTTAGTATTTTTTGGAATATACTCACTCAGCTTTACGCTGTGTTCTGCACATGGCAGAGGGAACTTGGGAACCTAGTACTTAAACACTCCGTTCCACTTCCGTTCTCCACTTTCCGCCGAATTTGAGGCGTTGAGTGGCGGAACTGATTACACTTTTCTGCCTTGTTACAGAGCGAAGAAATGAAAACATTAAATATTTAAATTGAAAAGAATAATTATTTCATTTCCTCGAGTGGAGATGGAACCTACAACCTGTCGATTACAGTCACACGCTTGTGTCGCTGCGCCACAACAGGCCTATGGTTGGTAATATACTTCTTATGCTGATATAAGGAATATTTTGTTATAAGTTTGTGAATTTTAACACTAGTTTTAAAACATTAATTTTATATACATAGTTTCACGTTGTATCACGCATAAAGTTCCTATGGAAAGCAAAGTAAATTTAAAGTTAGACATCCCGTTTCTCATTTTCCCTAATTTTTGAGACTTCTCGTGTGTAGTGTCGCAACAAAACGCCACGAAAAGTTAATTTTACTGTTTTTAAGAATGTCATTATTCTTAATTTCAAAAATAGATTTATTTAATTACATTTTTTATTTAATATTTTATCATTATAAGAAATGACTGTTACGTGTATATTTGTTACATATTTTTCACACAGAAATACGATATAATATTTTGTTGTATTGTGTGTGTTTGTTTTGTTTTAAAATTAAAAAAATCTCAAGTAGCCATCATTAACTTGTAACAAAATATATCGAATTTGTTACAAGACGTTATCTCTCCATCTATCTCTGTATAGCTGTATTGTTAAATAGGCGACACTAATCTAGCGTAAATTATACCACCTTATTTTCATAATATGGTATAATTTTATATTTTACAGTCAATCTTTTTAACATATAAAAATTATAACTTTATTTAGGAAAAGCAATTATTTAGTAAATAGAGACCTGTCGTGGCGCAGAGGCGTTGTGGGTTCTATTCTCAGTCGAAGAAGTGAAATAATTGAAATCTTCAAATGAAATATTTAATATTTTCATTTCTTCGTTATGGTATCAAACCAATAAGTTCCGCCGCTTAACATACAATGCCGAAATCCGGCAATCGGCAGAAAGTGGAGAAGCAAACGGAGTGTCTTAACACTAGGTTCCCAAGTTCCCTCTGCCTATCCTGCCATGTGTGGGATCAGCGTGACGCTGAGAGAGAATTGTTTAATAACAAACATATTCTAATCTAACATAAAATCAGATACAATACTATGAAATCTTTTGATACAACACATCCTTTCTCACCGACCTGTCAAACGTCCATACATTCTAAGAGATATCTCAAAGCCTTACCAGGTCTAGTTAACTACGACTTTGTACCGTGAATTTCTTTGATGTAACTTAACGATCGATTATATTTAATATTGTAACCATTGCTGAGTTTTCTCTTTATACATATATTGTGTTAATATTAAAGGGGTAATGTATAATGTGGGTAGCGGGATATAGTGATGGATGCGATGGTGTGACGTGTGACTGTCAATCACAATCAGGCGCGACCACCCGCGCGATTAGGTGCGTGGAGATAACAAAAATGTATGGAAACGCTTTCTATTTACATATGAATTTGGTTTCTCTCATTTAAATATTATAATAATAAATTGTATATCAGATTCTAAGTTCTAAGGATTTTTTAGGTTCTAAACAAATATGTTGCTATTTTTTTTTTCTTGAAAAAAAAAACACTACGTTTCCTATATGTTACCTCTTATTTAGTAATATAACCATTTTTTTTAATAAATATAATTTTAAATAAATATAAATATTTAGTAGGTTACATTAATAACAGCTGATCTGTCTTGGGGCAGCGGTCGTTTGACAAGCATAACATATTATTATATTATCATTCTCTGACTTTAGTAAACACTCAACATGTAATACGTGTAAATTCTGTGGAAGTAGGGAACCGAAGTATCTCAAACGGGAACAGAGTGTTTTAATACTAAGTTCCCAAATTCCCACTGCCTTCCCCTACTATGCGCGGGATGTAGCGTGAAGCGAAAAAAACCCATATTAATATTATATCAAACTTTATTTATACCAACAGCCTCCATGTTTTCCCTGTTTATAGGTGTAGCAACGTCGTTTACTAGATACCCGCTGTCTGTCTGTCTGTCTTATCGTTGGAATCTTGAAACATACATCACAATGCCTATAAAAGAACTCCTAACTTCTATCTATTAGTATGTATTTTGTTTCCGACTTGTGTATTTAAAGCGAATTGTATGTAATCAAAATTGTTTAACGTTAATTTAGTTACACGTGAATCTATATTTCAGAGGATCTTATAAGTAATTTAAAATAACTCCAGAGACTAGATAGAACAATCATTGGTAAATGATGATACTATGTAACTATAGTTTTGCTTTGTTACCTTTACGTACCTTTATATATTTCATTTTAAAGACAAATACTGCTGATGTAATATGGCTGAATGAACTTACACTAAAAAGTAAGGCATGCTAACTATGAAATATATATTGCTAAGTAGCTGTTACCATATTTTTTTTCTATGGACGGATGTATATTTTAAAAATTTGGTAAAATTATGTTTTGTTTCGGCTCTATTTCCTAGGGCCATCATCGTAGACTTGAAGTTTGTCTGAATTTTCTTTAGACTTTCTTTTGTTTCAAAATCTAAAAAAATTCGTGTGTTTTTTAATTCATTCATTCATTCATTCAGCTTCACGCTGTATCCCGCGCATGGCAGGGTAGGCAGAGGGAACTTAGGAACCTAGTGTTAAGACACTCCGTTCCACATTCGTTCCCCACTTTCCGCCAAATTTGGGGCATTACGTGTAGAGTGGTGGGACTCCACGCCACTTTTTGCCTTTTTACCAGAGCAAAGAAATGAAACATTAAATATTTAAATAGAAAATATTGAATATTTCATTTCCTCGAGTGGGGATCAAACTCACAACCTGTCGGTCACGCTTGTGCCGCTGCGCCACGACATGCCTCAGGTTTTTTAATTCATCATTATACAAATTACAATTCCGAAGTGAACTCTTAACCAATTTAATAAAATAGGTATCTTGTAGCAATTTATGTTACAAAATATATATCAATTGATATAACATTCATTGGAAACGGCAATTCAATCCATTAACGCATTATAAAAATTGCGTCTGCAAATGCACAAAGATTAAAAATATATATAATTTGGATTTATTTCTACCTATCTTTTAATTCTCATACATCTTCCACACACAGCGACAATTTACATTATTATAGTACCTATTTAGCTAATCGAACGGCTTAGTTACAATAAAAAGCTCTACGTAGACTATATGTATATCCTTTTACAACACAGCAATCTCTATACCAATCCTTTACGATCTAACGAATACCTATCCGTCAAATCAGCGGCGCTCAAGTCGGAATCAATCCGCGGAGTTTGCGCTTCCACGGGCATTGCTCGCGGGTGAGGGGTCGTGACCTCCGACCCCATTGGGCGACCTCTGCCACGCCCAACGCCCTACTGAAACTGAAATAACCTATAATTTACAGCAGATTAGTGTGTATTGTCTATTAACTGAAGTTTTAACACTGCCTTTTAGATTTAAGTAAGCACAAACGGTTTTGCTTAGTTAAGACGTATTGAACATCGTATAGACTATACTCACGCGTTGTTGAACGCGTTTATGTCATAAAGTACTGTTTCAATTAAAAAATATATATAAAAGGCTTTTATCTCTTCAATTGTTTCAATTTAATCCACTGTATCTATCTGCGGTTAAAGCTATTCCCATTTCCATATAAACAAGGTTATATGGTAAACTAAAATGTTATTAATCCTTAGTTTTGTGTAATTTTTAGGAGGATGTCTACGGGCAAAATTATAATGCAACAATAATCTGTAGTTATATTGTCAACTATTTCAATACTGCTAAGAATCATTGATTTAGTATTACAAAGAATAAGTTTCAAATTTCTTTGGGCTCTTATAATTGATTAAGGCCTGTCGTGGCGCTGTGGCACAAGCGTGTGACGACTGTAAACGATAGGTTGTGGGTTTGATCCCCACTCGAGGAATTGAATTTTACTGGTAACAAAGCAAAGCGCAGCGTTGAGTTCCGCCACTCAACATGCAATGCCTCAAATTTGGCGGCAAAAAGGAAACGGAAGTGGCTCGGAGTGTCTCAATACTAGGTTCACAAGTTCCCTCTGCGTACCCTGCCATGTGTGGGATACAACGTGAAGCTAAGTAGAGTAGAGTAGAGTAGAGTAATTGATTAAGAATTATTCTAACAGTAGATATAAAATGTAGAAAAAAGATTTTAGTTTATTGACTATACTTACTTTGCAATATAAATACTATCATTAAACATTTAAATTATTTAAAGTTTTATATATTTTTTATTCTACATTCCAAGATCTTTACAGTAAGTACATAATCGATAGACACGATAAGACAAGTGGTAAAACTTAAATTTCACGTTCTCTATAAAAAGCTTTTACTGAGGGCTGAGGCCCTATAGGACAGCAACAGACGACTTGTGTCTGATTATAAATGCATTGATTGTAAGTTCATGCCCAACTCGGGGATTGAATTATTTCATTTTACCATTTTAGAAGCGTTGGATTGGAGGATTATCTCGACACTAGGACCTCTCTGCCTGTAAGCTAAAAGTTAAATTTAACGTTATACAAAATTAGATTTTAAAAAGATAAACCCATGTATAAGTAGCTTTAAAAGTAATATAAAATAAAAGATAAGGTTATTTTGAATTATTATTATTAATATTAATAATGATATTTATATAACACCACATTCACATAGCCTCAATTAAATCGTCACAGGCAGGTGTGTCAAACTGAATCCGTTCAGGTCAAATGTCGTCCACTACCAGTCACGCTCGTGTTGACGTCACGTCACGTTAGGAATCGTGATTCATCGCAATTAGTGTTGTTAACTGTAAGTAAAGTGTAACGAATAAGTGACAGCGATTTTTCGAACCTGTAGATTCATTAGGACCACAGGTTCAAACTCAGTAAATAAAATTAAGCAATATTCTATCTCAGCTTCACGCTGTATCCCGCACATGGCAGGGTAGGCAAAGGGAACTTGGGAACCTAGTGTTAAGACTCTCCGTTGTTTTCTGCCAATTTGAGGCATTGCGTGTTGAGTGGCGGAACTCAACGCCACGTTTTGCCTTGTTACCAGAGCGAAAAAATAAAAACAAGTGTTTTAATTTGGCAATTTTTAATATTTCATTGCTCGGGTGGGGATCGAACCCATCACGTGTCGCATTTAGTCACGCCCTTGTGCCGCTGCGCCACTACAGGCCTCACCAAGAGACGTCACACGTCGAAATATTAAATTTACGTGTTTACCACGTCCCGTGCAGCAGGTGGTATGTTTGTTCACAGGTGGTCACTTGTTCTTGATTGTTTTACATTTTATTTAATGTTTTTATTATTGATTATTAAAAACACAACATATGTATGCATATTTTAAGTATTCTTATCATTACTTTATGCGATGTTAACAACCTTAATGTAATGGCGGTGAGATATTATTTATTCCTATTAACATTAAGATATATTTATTATTCATAAGGCCTGTCGTGGCGCAGCGGCACAAGCGTGTGACTGTAACCGACAGGTTCTGGGTTTGATCCCCGTTCGAGGAAATGAAATATTTAATATTTTCAATTTAAATATTTAATGTTTCATTTATTCGCTCTGGTACAAAACAAAACGCGGCGTTGAATTCCGCCACTCAACACGCAATGCCTCACATTCGGCGGAAAGTGGGGAACAGAAGTGGAACGGAGTGTCTTAACAATAGGTTCCCAAGTTCCCTCTGCCTACTCTGCCATGTGCGGGATACAGCGTGAAGTTGAGAGAGAGTATTATTCATAAGTTGTAAAGATTTTCTGGTGTAATTCATTATTGATGTATAGTACATCTTACTCGTAATATATCGTAGTGAATTGAATTGGAAAACTATATTTAAAATATTGTTACATTTAGGAAGCATATTTGACAGCTTATTCATAATAACACAACATTTATTTTAAATAATAGAAGAATGCAGTATACAACATATTTCATATATATAAAATTATAAAAAAAACTTATATTAATTCTAATTTGTTAATTTCAATTAGTATCTATTTATATTGATTACAATGAAATAGTGTAATATTAGTTATAGCGCTTGTTTTTTTTACATAATAAAATATATGCCAAAAAATGTTTATTGAGGCCTGTCGTGGTGTAGGGCCACAACCATGTGCAGTAAACTCCACGGGTTGTGGGCTCGATCCCTACTCGACGAAATAAAATATTTAACATTTTTAGTCTTCTCGCCCTAGTAACGAGCGCGGCAGAGCGTGCTTCGAATTTGGCGAAAAGTGGGTAACGGAAGTGTATTAACGCTTGGTTCTCAGGTTCCATCTGCCTACACTGTAATGTGTGGAAGACATCGCCTAGCTGAAAAAAGAGTATATCGATAGTCTTATGTTCATTCGACGAATTTTTAAATGAAATATGAATAATATTTACGCTTGTACACGCAATGCCTCAAATTCAGTGGAAATTGGGGAACGGAACAGAGTGTCTTAACACTAGTTTCCCAAGTTCCCTCTGCCTACCCTGCCATGTGAAGCGTGAAGTTGAAAAAAAAAACATTGACATTGAGTAGTTATCATTTTGTTTCATTGCTTATCAAAACTTCACGTGATATCGTTTTATAACTTCATAGCAATTATTTAAAAAATCGATTATCTCGACAGTAACTATATTAACTTGAATATCTACAAAGAAATCAAAGTAATTAAATAATTATTGTTATAATTTATTCTCGTTAAACTTGATAGACGTGGTCTTATCAGCATGGGATAGATAAAAAAAGTTTAAACAATGCCGTCTTACGTGATTGGGAACCCTTGAATTGTTCATTACACGCGATGGTTGCGGGTTCAAATCGTTAATCGTTTTTAGAGTTCCATACATCAAAAGTAATAAAATGAAACCCTTATGGAATCACTTTCTCGTAAGCTTGTCCAGCATTTTTTGAATGAATATTATTGGAGAAGCTAATAGCAAAAGTATGTAATAAGCATATTTTATGAATGTTGAGGTGTTGCGATAACATATAGATTTGGACTATTTAAAAAGGTGCAGGATCGAATTCCACTATAGTGAAAAAATATTCATTACTACATATCTTTTCTTTCCATAGTGTAAGAATGGTATTTGAAAAAAATATTTTATACAACCTTTATAATTTATATTCATTAAAAGTTATTACGTTTGTTTTTTTTTTAAATATTAAGTTTTTTTATAAAAAATAATAATAATATATATTTAATGAAAGCTGTACTGTGAATATAAATTAAGTAGAAAAGTCACTGCGTGAGTCAATGTATGGGAATTCACTAAACGCAACAGGTGCGCACGCTATCTGTGATTTGCGCCCACATACAAATGTATTGACAGGACACACGTGGGAACGGTAGTCGCGGTCGCAATTAACTTGAACTAACTAATATTAGTCGGATTTTTATAACACCTGCCCTATACATATCTCGCAATTGGTGAGAAAATTTTAATTATAATTAGCGAGAATTTTGTTTATTTAACGAAAATGCTATGTAATGTTTTGATATTTTTTTAAAGAATTAATTAAATGGTAATGATATTTTATCTTTTGACTGAGACTTGGTTACGTTAGAAATGTTAATTATTATATCTTTTACGTATCATTAATTTTGAAGATTACTTCATTTCACTTTAAGGGGCTGTCATAACACATAAAATATTTCTAAAGTTTGTGATAATCGTGTGTAGAAAAACACTTGATTTCAAATTGCTTACATGAAAGTACAATATTTTAAATAATCTCTGATTTCCTTTTATTTTTTTGTTCAATTTAACATCTTATTCTATGTTAAATAATTTTTACTTACCTAAATTGAAAATATGCTACTTCTACTAGCGATCCGCTGGAGGCCTCGCCTTTTTGAACTGCATAATTATTAATTTAGAAATCTGCGTTACCCTCGTATTTTAATAAAAACTCTCTCAGTTGCACGCTATATTCCGCACATAGCAGGGTAGGCAGAGGGAACTTGGGAATTTAGTGTTAAGACACTACGTCCTACTTCCGTTCCTCACTTAATGCCGAATTTAAGGTATTGCGTGTAGAGTGGCGGAACTCAACGTCGCGTTTTGCCTTGTATCTGAGCGAAGAAATGGAATCATTAAACATTTAAATTAAAAATATTTAATATTTCATTTCCTCGAGTGGGGGTCGAATCCACAATTGTTGGTTACAGTCACACGCTTGTGCCGCTGCGCCACGACAGGCCCCAAACACAATTTTAAAAATAATATCTAACTAAATGGAGAAAATTTTCAACTAATTCATTAATTTGATCAGCAATTTTGTATTTTTTTTTTAAATGGCAACTAATAGCTTTACGACTTGTAAACTGATTCAAATAAGACAACATTAAATGGTCACGGAAGTTTCTCAAAATACAATAGTGAAAACTACAGTTATATTAACTAAGCCGTTTCTGAGTGACTGAGAGTATTAATAACATATTTAGTAATATATGTTATTAAATGCCACCAATAACATTTTTTCTTATATATTTTTCATGCAAGGACCTTAATCCGATAGGACATTTTTTAAATTAAATTATAAGTACAGATCAGTCGTCACAAGGTAATAAAACGAAATAATTCATAAAGACATTTTTTTATTTGTCAATTACGTTCCATACAGCTTCAAACACACCGACTCTATACTTACACCCTCTGTACAATTATTGCGAATAAATACATTGCTTCTCTTTTACACGTACAGATTTGGCAGGAGTTTCACAACGTGAAAATGTAGAAAATATATATAGTTTTTAAAATTTGAGATAAAATTATAGGAGATTCAAATTTCATTATTTAAAAACAACAGTGCAAAGCTTAGAAAAAACAAGAAAACCAAGTAGAAATCGTGTAGTACGACAAAGTGTCGATTGAAATTTGACTCCTTGTTGCGAGTATTCTATTAAAAAAAATAGAAAATTCTTCTTTTAAATTATAGTAGAAAAAATCTATATAAATTATATAAAAATGTACACACAAATTAACATTATTATTGCTTACAAACTTCCAAAACGATACAATAAATGCTTTCACGGAATTATACATTTGTACATAGTGACAGGTGGAAAATAATGTAACCGAAGTAATAAAATAAGAAACAAAAATAATAAATTTAATTTTTTTTTTCAAAGAATTTTAGTAATTTAGACAAACATTTCGATTCTCTCAAGTAAGTATATTATATTATATAAATTGCACGTTCCGTAATATATATTGCTTTCGTATAACCAAAGATATCTCACTCTTCATATATAATAACTTACACTTTACAGAAAAACGAGTCCATAGTAAAATCAATTCCGTCGAAGGAAATATTGTCTAAAGAGCATTCATCGTTGAACATCGTAGAAAACATGCCTCTTGTACCTTATCACATTAAATATACATTTTACAATATAATAAAAACATTTTATTTACAATATTAAATATATCTAGTCTAAGTATATTACAGAGGAACAAAATAACTTGAACTATGTCACTACTGACCCCAAAATACCCTAGAGTTCATTTCAAGTCCGCCTGGGAACAAGACTCACTTCTAATGTTGAGGAGGTTGTCGATCATCAGTGACGTTTTTTGAGCGTTTTTCTGATCGCAATTCGCTTCAAAGTCGTGGTCGTTAGTTTTGGGCGTGTAAAACGCCGAAACTGGATCGAAGGATGGACAAGGATCACCTCTTTCATTTAGTCTAGTTCGCGATCCGTAGTATTCTTCGGAAGCTGTCGGCTCCGTTTCTTGGAACTCACTAGAAGACGTTACAGCATCCTCGGGCGCCTCTCTCTGATATCTTTGAAAGTCAAATTGACTGGGCAAGTACGGCGGGAAGCCGTAAGGCGTGGATCAGGCGGCCGCGAGCTGTCTCCACATTGTATGTCACATGGTCGCCATGTACGGCCACGAGAACGAGCTCCCGGACAGAAGCATATCCCTAATCAAAGTCTCAATTGGGGTTTTACCCACTAATCTGACGAAAAATAACTGTTCTATAACTTGTGAGCTTACAGTTCGTAAGGAAGGTAGTCGTAGTAAAAGCTTGCCGAATCTCGTCGGCTGGTTTGGGTATTGACTCCGGCAGTACTCTTCGAGGGCGCATTGTGATTTCTCTTGTAGACTTTCTATATGTGATACGTCTGATAGCCCACAGGCATCTGAAACAGATAAATTAGTAGGTTAATAAACAATGAAGACCACTTACAGCTGAAAACTAGCTTATATAATAAAATATATTAAAGTAGCTTTAAAGTATCATAAAATGAATGAATTCGAAAAAATAAATGGGATAAACAAAACGCAGGTTGATAAAAAAATCATTTCAGTACATTAAACATGTTTATAGATTTCATAACGCAAGCGTCGTAAAAATAATAAGGTGTTATGTTAAGTAATAAAGAATGGCCCATTCGCTTATTGTAATGGTTGGTTGATGACCAATTAGCGTGTTAGTGGTAAATAATTGTCCTAATAACACATATAGTCTAAGTGACACTTGTTTCGTCATACTTTTATTTCTTTGATACCTGTAAAATCCTTTTTAAAATTTCTTTTAACCAAAACATTTCACGCATTTACCCGATATAAACGCTTCTGTACGAATGATCCTTGAGCGCCAGGACTCAGTAATTAAGCCAAGCAAACCAAGCAAAATCTCATAAAAAGGAAATAAGTAGAGAACAGTGGGTCACTTTAGGTGATACTTTGTAAGAAACTAACTAATGGCCTTTGACCCTTCATTCTACGACAGACACTAAACTAGGGAGGTTTCTATAAATTGCGTTACTATTACTATCTCAGTAATTTCCTTGCGTACATCTGGTAACATAATCACCGTTTTGTTTACCGCGTCATTTCGCCTCCGTATAACAATAAAAAATATTAATGTACAGTACTACTGGGGTCCTAATCGCATTAAGACGGTCTGCGACCGTTCACGGGCTATTATGTTGATACGTTTTTATTTTAGGGGTTGATACCGGAAGGATTATGGCGTAACGTTCTTCAGATGTATACTGTATGTATAGATGTCTTTGTTTTTCTTGCTTTTTTTTATTCTGCTGTATACCACATTAGGTCGGAAGGAACCTAGTGTTAAGACAGTCTGATCCCCACTACCTAATTGTTAAGATATTACTTGTCTTGTAATCAGAGCAAGAAAGATAGTTCAACTACAAAATCCTGAATATTTTAAAGCCATTTTGACATGATCAAGTGAAAAGTGTAACTTTACATCAGCTGCTTTTAGATCTATTTTTACATATCTAAGTATTATAAAAAAAAATAGTGCAAATTAAAGCTGTTATTTACAACAAAAAAAAGGGTTTTTCAAACATAATGCATATTATTTATTATACTTCCAAAGTTGGTAAAATTCTTGTCAAATTACCATAATGTTCTTGGCCCACTTATGATAATAGCCTCAATAGTAGAAGTAATTTTCAATTGAGCGTTCATAAGACGTGTCACCGTAATAAAAAGACCAATTAAAAAATATTCTAACTGACAGCGCGTGAGGTGTAATTAAAAATTAACCCAATTGTAGAGGGATAGCAATTATACAGTGAAAAACAATTACGATATATGTGTACCAAATGGAATGGAATGATGGAATTAAATAAAAAAATAATTTTAAAAAACTTAGGCGAGTCTTAACGCGAGTGAAACAACTTTTAAGAAACAAAAAGATATCTCCTAAAATTCATATTAATAATTATATTTTTTTGATCATAGTAACCTTACTATATTGATGTGTTGCTGGAATAATAACTGTACTGAATGATTGGCGAATTGTGGCTGCCCTAAAAGATATTAGAAATTAATCTTATTTTAGACTATTATCTTTTCAAGTATACAATTCAGAAAAAAATAAGAAAGCCTATTTCAAAGTGACCACAACATACTGTCTGTACTATACTTTGGATTATAGTTATACTAAAAAGTGATAAATGATCACTTTTTAGTATAGGTGTGCCTAAAAAAAAACTTAATTTCATTATCGACGTTTATACATTAAGCATAGCAAAGTATGTAGAGACGCTGGGGAGAATCTAATGAAATTTCTAAAGAGGCCAAAATTAAATTTCAACAGAAACTTGATTAAAATTTCTACATCCCTAAAAGATAACATATCTAGTTACAGCACGACCCAGTTCAGCAGTCATCTATCAAGTGTAATTCGTGGTCCACGCCTTCGCGGTGACGCAACCGCAATTGTGATCACTTGCACTAATTGTAGCAGCTGTTTGTGATGGACGTAATTGATCAACTTTGAATGGGACTTATACTGATAAGTAAGAATTTTGTACTGAATTTTCATATTTATATGCTGCCGTGAGTTTCAGATCTTCAGCACTAATGGAACGACTGAAAACATGACAGAGAATGAGAGAAAGGAGCGAGAGAGAGATTAAAGTATAAATTTAGTGATAAGTACGGAATACTAAATAACTCTCATTATTTTTATTAAGATAAGTTTGTTTATTACCATGGAAAAGTTATACCTAATGTACTAATGGGATTGTGTAGTTACAAAAGTCCATGATAAAAAAATAAATCTGTATTTTTTGATAAATAAAAGGGAACTGGCAAGAAAGTGACGCTGTTCATTAATTCAACTGATAATCTACTCAGCACAAATTATATATATGGAGAATATGAATACATGAAGCATGAATTATTAAAAAAAAAAGATTTTCACAAAGAAAAAAATGTATAAACAAAATTTTAATTATTATCAAATAAACGTTTAAAGAACAATTATGCGTGTTACAGTATTAACGACGTACTGCTGAAATGGAAAGGTGCGCAACAAATATCCGAGCTGATCTTTGGTCCAAGATCACGTTAAGATCGTCCAATAGTAATTAACCCTACACTGGCTTGTAACAATGTAATATACTTTAATTGATACGACCCCGGTCTGAATGGCCGAAGAATAAGATGAGCTTAATGAATCGGAGTAATTATTTATTACTCGTTTGTTTAAGCCTGTATTATCTGTTATGAAAATTATGTATGAAATTACAGCTTATGTTCTTTAATGTGCACCTGTTTTGTGTTTAATTATATGGTTTTACATAGCTTTTTTTTTATGGAAGAGACGGCAAACGAGCGTACGGGTCACCTGATGGTAAGTGATCACCGTCGCCCACGGCCCCGTGTAACTCCAGAAGAGCTACAGGAGCGTTGCCGTCTTCTAAGGTGGAAGGGCACCGGGGCCCGGCATTACCTAATGCGCGAAACGCAATGGCCAAAGCCACTACTTAACGCCGGTCTTAAATGCCGGGGGTGGTAACAATCCGGTCGAGTCTGCCCATGCGTGTTGCCATTGCTGGCAACGTGACTCTACCACACGCACTTTAGTCGCCTCTTACGACACCATCAGTACCAGAGTGATCCTATTCTAAGCCGGGATCACACGGCAAATATAGCTGTTTAATTTTTAATATATAATATTTAACTAATTTTATACTTATTTAGAAAACCATATTGAAAAAAGTTAAACGATTCTTTAGAATTTGAAGTCTCTATTTAACTTACAAAATAGAAACCAAGCATAACAACAAACAACACAAGTACACATTTCTTAGTAACGGTGACTCGAAATAACCGATTCCCCTAAAATAATTAAGAATACCAAGTGAATCAATGGAGAGACATCATCTCAAATAGTATTGATGTTGATGTTAACAGATTTGACCTGCTAAATCAATGTTCCATCTGCCGTAATGGACGACGTCGGCGCGGGCGCCACTGTGACGCGGCTATAAACCATTTTATTATTTCTAATTACACAAATAAATAATATTATGTAGGTACGTATGTATTCTTTGTATATACTTATTTATTTTATGTGATTTGGTAATAGACTTTTGTGTTCGGTAAATTACGATCGTTTAAATATATTAAATGATCAACTTCAGGAGATAGTAAGTTCAAATCTCATTTAAGATAAAAGTTAGTTTAAAGAAATGTATCCATTTATTAATGCGACAACGCGATTTATATGATCGATAGATTTATATGATCGATTCGCTTTCGAGGAAGTTAAATTTTCAATATTTTTATTTCTTTGCTCTGGTAATAGGCAAAGGGCGGCGTTGTGTTACGCCACTAAATAGGCATTGCCTTAAATTTTGCGATGCGATTGTCTTAGCACTAGGTTCTCAAGTTCCCTCTGGCTACCCTGCCATGTGCAGGATACAGCGTGAAGCTACGAAATATAATATTACAAATAATTTCATTTAGTGTAGATGCGATAAAAAAAATCGTCTTATATATTAATTATTCCAATCAAATCCAATAAAATCGATTATTCTGAATTGTTGACGCATGACGTATTTCATTACGGGCTATTAAGCTCGAGTAAAGGGTGATCGTCGCTGAGCCCGCATTGGTTCGCGGCATATTTATCTTTTATGGAAATAAAATAATTGTCGCTTATTAAATGCTCTATGCGGGTGTTAATAGTGCTTTTTATATTTTGATAAAGGGTTTCGATTTCAATTTATTTATCTAGTTTGAAAGATTATTAATAATAAATATATTTGTCGTGTGAGGCCTATTGTGCCGCAGGAGCACAAGCAAATGAAATAATTAATATTTTCAATTTAAATATTTAATGTTTTTCTTCGCTCTGGTAACAAAACGCGGCGTTGAGTTCCACCACTCAACACATAATGCCTCAAATTCGGCGGAAAGTGGAGAACGAAACAAGTTCCCTCTGCCTTACTAGCCATGTGCGGGATAAAGCGTGAAGCTAAGTGTGAGTGAAATATTGGTCAAAGTTAGAGTTAGTAAATTTAGAAAACATTAAGTTGAATGAACTTATATTTAATATAAAAGTGTAGATAGTATAGTTAACGTACCTATTATCTTTATTTTCAATATTTTTTTGATATTCATGAATGTCCTATAATATTAAAGGATAGAACAGATATGTAACTAATTCTACAGCCAATATTTGAAACGTTGTAGTTTACCTGACCTGAAATCTAACGTTACCCTCTGTTTAACTGGATTAAAAAAGAAAATTAAAAATGTCATTTCTCAACTGAAATGTGAAATAATAGTGCCAACTACTTTTTAATATACGTAAAACGTAAAGGTGATACACCAACGAATTCGTTACGATCACAGATAATAAATGCCAGATTAAATAAAGGTCTACAGATAACAAATCGCGAACAACGTAATGTAGGCGTGCGGCAGATGTTTGCTGGGTTCATCTAAGAAAGCATTAAGGTATAATGGGACGGACATAAAGGATCCTTTTTCACTGAATATTATTATAACTGGAGACACAATTGCAGTAAAAGAGAAATGACATGATTTTATAGTTGTTATTTTTTTATATAAATCTGAACTGTATATTTTTTTACAAAATATGAAATTAAATAAAAGTAACCAATTATTTTGGCATTTCAAGGTAAAGAAGAGATAAATTAAAGGGGACTAAAATAGTTTGATATTCGATTATACAAGCTGATGAATTCTATCATTTCAGCAGAACTCCCAACCAATAAGATACCCAGCATCTCAGGAGCATTACATACCCAACAAAAGCGTCTTCACAATCGTAATTATCTGGTAAGGAGATCGGAATTGCGAAACAAATTCAGCAGTCACAATGGCCCGGTGTTTGCCGTGATGCCTATCACCCTTTACTATCGCGATCTGAGGTGTTTATTTATATAATATTGTGAGGCGAACTTCGTTTTATTAGTCCTGTTTTGGGATACAATTGTTCCTTAAAGGATCTTTTAGTGTGACTGTAACCGACAGGTTTTAGGTTCGATCCCCAGTCGAGGAAATGAAATCTCTCTCTGCCTACCCTGCCTCGTGCGGGATACAGCGTGAAGCTGAAAAAAAAGTATCTTGTATATGCTAAAATAAAGAATAATTATTTATGTATAAATAAAGAATAATTATTTATATATAATAAAGAATACTTTTATCTAGGTTCTGTTATGCTTAGATTTCGTTACCATTATTCTATTTTAGTAATGAAATATTTTAATTACTGTAACGGTTAACGGTTAATATTCACTAATTCGTAAATACTACGATAGTATAAATTCTGAATTTTATTCATTTATCAAAATATAATGTCCATTCCAGCTACAAATTTAATTCAAACTGTAAAGTACAAATAACGGTGGCACCATTGAAAAGTGATAAATTCTGGAAATGCCAACAATGTATCAATAGACACAAATTGGACACCATAAACACGTGTCCCAAAAAAAGTAATAAAAAAAGTTTATCAAAAACGTCACTTTGACAGTTTTGGAAATAGACGAGTTATATCAAAAGAATAAGGTTCAACATTGTAAGATCGTAGAGACATCAAAGAATTTAATTCTAATGGTTCGAAATAGCATTAAATGGCGCGAAAAGTGAAAAAATGTGACGTTTGTATTGTGGAGCGAAATTTTTAAATAAACACCTTTAGAGTGGGCGGGCGAGCGAGTGTTTGTAAATAGGTTTTGTTGTATTATAAAAGTTTTTTGAACTGCCCGCGGGTCTCTCGGCAGAATGTGACACGTGCCTTTGTACAAAATTCTATTTGAGAATCTATAACAAATGCTTTGTTATTTTATAATAAGATTTTGAAATTATTGTTAAATTAAAACCGCAAAAATATCGATGTAGAAATATAGCAAAAAAAGCAATCGTATATATACATACAAGAAGAATGTGAAGAATACTCTTATGGAGATAATATACAACCAAAAAGAATCGTTTTCTCCGTTCTTATTTAACCTATACTGAGAGGAATGGAAAGCAGCATGTACATTGCCTTTATCAGTGTTAATAAAATTTAAGCCAATCTGCCTGCCTATATGCTATTTACCTACTATTTACGTAAAATAAGTTTTCAAAAACACTTATTAAATATCATCATAAAGTATGACTACTATAGGATCACGGGAGTCATTTTAAACTCAGCTTTACGTTGTATCCTGCACACGGCAGGGTAGGCAGAGAGAACTTGGGAACCTAGAGTTAAGACCCTCCGTTCCACGTTTGTTCTCCACTTTTCACTGAATTTGAGGCATTGCAGGTTTAGTGGAACGCCGCGCATTGCCTTGTAACCAGAGCGAATAAATTAAATATTTAAATACATTAAATATTTAAATTAAAAATATTAAAAATTTTATTTCTTCGAGTGGGGATCGAACCCACAACTTGTCGTTTACAGTCACACGCTTGTGCCGCTGCGCCACGACAGGCCTCAGTAATTTTAAACAAGAAACATGAGGCAAATAGGTAAGTACAAACGAGAAAGGGTAAATACAAATCTTCGCGTAAGGCAGTACATGGCTGACAACTTACGCTTTCAGTTCGTAAAGCAACTCGTAGCCTTTGTATTACAGGTATAATAAATACGTTCTTAAGAAGCTATAGGATGGTGTGAAAGTTATAATCATGTGATCTAGAAATAGTAACGAAGATTTTATGGAATTGTAAATTACTTTTAAATATATGTTATTGGCGACAAAAATTCCTTAATTTACTGGTAAATTAACTCTTATTTCCACGCTATAGCCCCACTCAGGGCATGGTAGACAGAGGGAACGTGGGAACCTAATGTTAAGACACTATAACGTTCCCCACTTTCTGCCGAATTTAAGGCATTGCACGTGCGAATGGCGAAGCTCAACGCAGTACCTTGCCTTATTGCCATAGCTATGTAATGAAAATATTTATGTAAATACATTTTTCTTCCTTTAAAACAGATCTAAAAGTAACCAAGTAAACTCAACAATGTATTACATGAAAGCGCGAAAGCTCTTAACTACAATGCGGCTATGCTATCTCAGCATCGTGCGACATAAACAACGCGGCGGGTGGCGCTTTACGATACTATACTTTCGCTACCGGCGATGTTAATTATTTCATTATTTACACGTGTGTTTGTATGTATGTATGGAGTAAGTGAAAATATTATCGTTTTGTTGAATTTCTATAGAAAAGCTTTTATTTTTTAATTTTTATAGTAGATACAATTTTATAGAATTTTCGGTTTTCTCGTATTATCTACGCTAGACACTGGACGTAACTTATTCATTTTTTTAAAAAAGTTAATAATTTTCTTTTCAAGATACTCTTCCATATTTTAATGTATGACAAAGAAGACATGTCAGTGTGTGCAACTTTTCTCCACTTTCAGTTGTAATTTCTAAACAGATTATTTGAATACCCAAATGTCATTTTCTTTATTAGTTTTAGAAACACAATAACATATGGCTCTATTATATAAATAACGAAAATAACTAAAAAATCATCCAAAATATCAAAACATACATTCTACAAATCAATTTGAAAACATTTTCTGTACTAGTAGTATACGGGCTTCATACATAAATTCTTAAACAATATTAGATCAGAAAACAACCGTCCTAGAGGAACAATGTGTTCGCAAGTGGGTCAAAGTGTCAACGGTGTCAGTGTCGATGTCACAGTGTCAGAGATAGTCCGAGTTCACCGTGAACCGGCGGTATCTGATTCTGATGTTTTATTGTTTTGTTACAATTGTCTTCTCTTTTGTGGTATTTTGGTGTGATAATATCGAAATTTGATGAAAATTTACTATTTATATGTGATTTGTCCATATGTCTATTGTTTATATATATATATATATATATATATATATATATATATATATATATATATATATATATATATATATATATATATAATATATATATATATATATATATATATATATATATATATATATATATATATTAAAAAAATCATACATTATTTAAATATTAAAAGCAAAACTATTATACAAAACTAATTTGTAAAAGCTATCATATAATAAATATTAAGCGTTATCAACGTTATACGCTAGCAAATATCTAGAGGCGTATTAATCTACTACAATATTTCACCTTAACGTTTAAACGACACGACTAATCGGGAATTTCACACGACGGCCACAAAACAACGTAATCGCCTCTCAACCAAACGCCTGCATCTATCGAAATTGCATAAACCAAACACGCCTTAACTAACTATCTCAGGCCTCCATTTACTTTCCTACGTATGACGCTGGAACCTTTGGTTATTTTTACTAAATCTTACTTCACTTATATTAAAGGCGATATTGCTGTAAATGGCAAAAGATTTTGTTTACAGTATCAGCTGTGATAGTAGTAATGACGTCGTAAACTCGATTGCAGCTGGTAGATAGAAAGAATGGTGATACGAGACTCGCAACGCGGAAGAATTAGCCTGGACTAACGACGAGGTAAATCACCTGCAGAATTCTATACTCTTTAGTGCGAAGATAAAATTTAGAAGACTTTAAATCAACGATTTATATGGGAAAGGCATTCGTTAGGTGGTACGATAAAGTTTATTTGATGTAAATCATTTTTAGTAGCTATTTTAGGTAATAAAGCTCAGTTTGGTTATGTCGCTTTTCTTACAAAACGAGATCGCTACAGGTTCAAGTTTCAGATGATATGGAATTTATTTTGTAGTCTAGGCTCGGACTTGGGAGGCATAAATGCGGAGTTTAGTTTCGCCAATTTGTCTCACAAAGATACTTTTCATTTCATAAACACAGTACAAGATTTTCTAAATGTAACAAATTGGTGTTTCATCTCCATCTATTGATATCTCAACTTTTGAACGTAAAATAGCTGGTACGATTAGTTTATCGTTTAAAAAAAGGTTATTAGTTATATTAGTAAAAAAATCTACACAATCACCTCAAATTATCAGTCGGTACCTCCAGTCATGGATTACGCCTCGAGGGCATCCAAGGATTTTTACACCATCGTTTTATGAAATATCCTTTAATTATTCCCTTCTGTTCGTAGACAGGTTTCATTTGAATAACAAAGAGCTGACCGCGGGTATAGCGGAAAATCGAGAGATTGACACGCGCAGCTACTGTTTCACACTTCCCCTCTCAATACAACGTAGATCTTATCTCAAGCTTATAGAGGTCAGAATGGATCGGTTGATGAATATAACGCATATGGTCAGATTTTCTATTATCATTAAATTTAACATGTTTTTATGGAATTACAGAATGGACCAGTTAATTTATTACCATTTCATTTGATATTTATGGTGTTTTCTAGTATTTGTTGTTGGTAAAAATGCCATGATGGCAAAATTCAACTGATTGTAAATTTAGTAGCGTCAACTAATGTGAAAGCCAACTTGAGACAATTTGAAATTAATTATTTATTTTTAAACACGTTTTTGAAACGTCGCAAAACGTTTTTGATGTACAAATATAAATTTGTAATATTCGATACAATACCAAAACTGTCTAACGAAAAGGCATTTCATAATTAAATACAAATTTAAAAAAAACATAAAAAATTGTACTTTTTTAAAATAAGTATTCTTCATTCCTAAGTGTGAAACAATTCTTTAAAAATAGTAAAAATAATTTTCAAGATGTTCTCAAACTATCCATAACATACATACATAATATACATGTATAAGACAAAGCATGTGCACTTTCCGCCCTAGTTTTAATCGCACTATCATACATGCCCCGAGCGGTTTTTTGATGAATGAACACATCACACAGCGAAGCGTTGAGTGACAAGTGAGCGATACAAAGATCTTTGCACTTTGACATTTCGCGATTTAATCACGTACAAGAGTGTTCTAGAGGGCGTCAGTGCGTGCTTGACACCGATGATTCCACTCGACAGTGTCACTTCTACCGTATCGGCCCCGATTACTACCGCGCTTTTTAAAGCTTTTAACTGCGAAATAAGCTGCCTTTTTGGGTCAAATGACTTGATATTCAGCAGGGTTTAAGTGGTATGGAAAATTAAATATGATTTTTATTATAAATTTTGTTATTTAAGATTTTTTGGTTGTGCGAGATGTTACGTTAATATGAATAGAATTTAATGTAACTTCTTAGAATGCAATAAAACTAATATGAGACTTTCCGATAAGCAGCTATTAAAATTTATATTTCCATACTTATGAATACTTCATCGCCATCGTTCTGTTAAGTTATTTTAATAATAAATTGCTTATATACGATAGTGTTTTCGAAATAACAAAAATCTTTAAAAGTTTCTGATTGTTTTCCCACATCACGTCAATCAAGCATATTTACGATTTTTTATATTATATATATATTGTATATGTTTTAAAAATCTAAAATTACAGCGTTAATTCCGCAAACCAATATCTCATAAATTAATTAAAATAAATAAGAGCTTTTGCTTAATCAAAACACGGAAAAAAATTAAAAAATAGAAGAAAAAACAACTATTCATAGTTTCCTTTGCCGGTACAAGGCATTACGTACTTACTAGCATAGCATACAATCTAGCAGACAGTAATGGACGTGCAGGCTGCAGCTAAACTTAGTTTTTAGATGAGCCACTGTACATGAAACGGGAGGACGGCTGTCCGAGTTTGAAACTAACGCGCGATATAGGGATGTCGATACAAACAACCAACTGTTAGTTAGTCTTTTATCTGTGTCTTTTAGAGGATAAAGACACTCACTATGTTACATTTCAAAATTAAAATGTACGCAATAGTGTTTTTATTTTGCTTTCTATTTAGAATATGTATTTAAAATTGTTTCATTTAAAATGTGTAATGCGAAAATCAGATATTATTATGTAATTTGTACTTGGCACAAATGATTTTTTGGTATCGGTAACACGTTTTGGCAAATATTTATATAATATTATATAATAATAAGTTTTTTACAGTTAGATTATCTTCATTCTAAAACATCTTTCTCGAGAATCTTTCTTAATTATAAGAAAGATTCTCGAGAAAGAAGTTTTAGTCTTCATATATTGAAAGGAAAGGTTTTAAGTATAAAATTAAAACAAAATATTGAAATTTGTTTTGAAATTAATATTGACTTGACAAAAAATGAGTTTTATAGACTTAATTCAAACAAAAACGCTGTTAAAAGATGTACATTTTAGCAACAAAAAATCATCAACCCTAAGGCAAGCAGGGTGAAATAAAGCCCGCCTACACGACGAATGGAGTGAAAAAAATCCCAGTTCAAAAAGCCACGGTACACGATCGCAAAAAGTCCACCCATTGTCGTACTGATATATGTATGGTATGGTTCCACAGACTATAAAGGGTCTTGTTTTCTTTTATACCAGCTCTTTGCGATTATGACCTAGCCTAGTGTTTACGTTGACTGGTCAAAGTACTCGCTCTATTTCCTGTTACACTTTTTGTGATACAAATGTTTAATGTATGTTTTCGTTTTGTTATTAAAAGCGTTCAAAATAAGCTTGAAATTATTATAGAAATATAAAAAAAAAACGGCAGTTTGATAAGATTTTTTTTATATATAGTAGATAAAAGTTTCAGCAAGTACGTGATTTAAACAAAATTAGAGCGCTGCAATCAATATTTGAGATAATAAGAATAGTTTATCTCTACCATCTCACTTAATAGAGATAACAAATGATACCTATATGAATTATAATACCTAATAATTATATAATATAATAAAATAATAATAATACATAATCTTTTAAATTTGAGATGAAAACTCTCAATACTAATCTTCTTTGTGGCAAAGCCGATGTAAGCATTGATAATAATCGACGGCTTGTTTAGGACGAGGGACGTGACAAAGCGGAGGGCAGCTAAAAATGTGACTGTTTTGTTGAGCGCATGTCGAAATTCGACACTGGCTTAATTATTGAAACCACGATTCAACGGCTGTCGTAGAGATCATATTTAATGTGATGCTTGTTTATCAAAAAAATATTAGTAATACATGAATGTAGAAAAGAGGAGTAAAGAAATTGGACTATAGTGGGGAACGGAATGGAGTATTTTAACACTAGGTTCCCAAGTTCTCTCTGCCCACTCTGTCATGTTTAGGATAAAGTAAAGCGTAAAGTTGAAAAAATATATATTTTCGCTTCATGCCTAGCATGTAAGAGATAAGGTAGATGATATGTAGTGTTAAGACTCTGCGTCCCGCACTTCCTGCCCAATTTTCGACATATTAATAGCCTATTTATTGAGTGACGGAACTCAACACACGCAAGAACTTTTTTTCACATACATATAAATGAAATAAATGAATATCTATTTCAACCGAAAATAGAAATATTAAGCAAATTAAAGATCAAATTGACTACATTAACCAATCATATAATTAATCACTCATCCCCCAACTAATATCGTAAACAATTATTATAAAAATTATCAAAATAAAAAAAAATACATGTACATAAAATGTCAAGCAATACAAAATCAAAGACACAAAGAGCGTGGCCACGGTACCGTGAAAACAGAAATAAAAATGAAAATGCCGTCGCCCCCGCTGTACACACAGTCAGCACTTTTGGTGAAAACCTAATTTGACGGGCCGATTAACACGCTAAAAGGACGTGATTGATTCCCAGCACTCCCCATTATTGTGTTATCAGAAAATCAGTTTTAAACATTACGTGGATGTATTGTTTTGTATTTTATTTAATATTTTTTGCTTTAAATAAAATGGGGAACGGAACGGAGTGTCTTAACATTAAGTTCTCTTTGTCTACCCTGCCATGTGCGTGAAGCTGAATAAAAAAATATTGTAACAAATTAGTAAAGTCGTCTTGAATTATATTGAATGTTAGCTCACTGTACACACGTTAGTATATATTTCGATTAATCCTGAAATTTTACGATATTTTATCTTTTTAAGGAAAAACGTTCAGACTTGCCATAAGAAAGCTTTGAGTGAAGGATTTTTTATAATTACTGCAGTCTGAAATCAACTAAATATACGAAAAAGTGTTATAATACAAAACATGGCTATCGCTGTTCTTTGCCAATGATTTTTCATCAGCGAACGAGACGATCTAGAATTAATAAGCGATGCTAACAACAAGAGACTAGTAGTAACATAATTAATATATTCATACAAAATCCTATTTCAATATCTCACACTTAGCTTCACGACGAATGTAGATGAATTGTAATGTTAATTATAATGTCGTGAATTATCGTTCACATGAAGTATATAAACAATAGAAAATATATATTATATGTTTACTTTAAATAAATAAATATCAGTGGCATTTCATACAATGCCACTATCACTAACAGTTGCAATTTACGCTCAGAATGCTTGCGTCGTGCTGAACGTCGAACGGCCATTGTGCTCTATTCGGGCTTTAGTTAATTGTTTTTAATTCGCCAGTACTGTATTGTAACTCTTTAATTACGCCCACAGCGCCTGTTAATAGCGTCGTGAATATATGCGAGGATCACGTTCTCTGGGCTGGAGACAGTACACTCGTGCGCATGTAAGCTAACTGGATCTATTGTCTTTTATGTGCTTTACTGTAATGTTGGTACTTTATCTTGAATTGCAAACGATTATTTTTGTGAGGATATCGCGGTGTTCGGTTACGTGCTATGGGCTATAGAGTTTAATGTGGTTTAGATATTGGCTATATATTTTATTTTATATAGGTATAACGAGCTGGTGGTCATTATACATATTAATATATGTACTAGTTACATATCATATAAGATTTAAGTAAACAAGAATTGAATAAAAAGCTAAAGTACCATATTATGCATGTGATTGTATTTACAGGAGGACGCGGCAGGCGGTGTGTCGCCCTCATTTGGTTAATTCAACAGATCCACAATTAAACAGCACAAAAGAAAAACTTCGAGCAAACGGGAAATCACGACTCGCTCAAATTAACGATTCGAACAACTTTTTAATGAGCTTTTTAACGGAATTGTGCTTTAAACATGCACTGTTGGATCCACGGAAGATATTTGTAACGAGAAATACGCAACTTATCGGCGGAGTTATATTATAGTGACATAATGGTATTTTAGTACATATATATATTTTTTACTCTGCTTGTTTTATTCCACAAAGCAAAGTAGGCGAAGAGAATATGATTCTGAGTATTATGACACTCCGTTTGTAATTTTTGAATTAGAGTTCGCATTGTGGCTTACGAGAGCAGAGAATGGAAAATAATTCGTCCGAGTGAATTTTTTTTGGTTACTTTCCGCCAACGTTGAGGTTTTCGCCTTGTGTTTTGAGTAACGGAACCCGACGTCGCACTTTGCTTTCCTTGTTACTAGAGCGAAAAAATTAAAATATTAAATATTTCATCATCATATATATATATATATATATATATATATATATATATATATATATATATATATATATATATATATATATATATATATATATATATATATATATATATATATATATATATATATATATATATATATATATATATATATCGTAAAAGTATTGTACAGCATCCCTACAAATCACCCGACGACGAAGTGGATGTTTTGTAACCCTAATCTGCGATTGCCTAAACAACAAACCGAAGATAAAACGTGGTTCTGCGTAACCCTAATTTGTAAGGGTGTCGCCCCTGTCGCGCTGTCGTGTCTATGGCTTTAACTGTGTTAGCGAAGTTCACAATTGATATTTTATAATAAATAAAAAACAATACTAAAATTAATATTTGTAAAAATATGTAGTTATTTGTACGCTAAATCTCAGATTTTTGATCGATATGGACTGTCTTAACGAATGTGGAATATTACGTACTTTGCAATAGTACCTAGAAAGGAGCATCATATGGTGATACACTTTACGTAACCAGATTTCTTGCATTGAATACAGGTAAATGTCTCGAACGTAACGTATTGAATTAAACCTAAGCAGAATCAGAAACCTTTCAGTTGCGCTATTGAAGCGACAATTTATTATAATAAATAAAATTGACAAAAAAACAGGTGTTTCGTGTATAGAGGTGTAACACAAACGCAATTCAAACAAAAACTGAGAAGCAGAGTATCCCAATATTAACTTGCCACACATACACAGCTATAATTATATATCATATAGCATAATGTAGAAAAGTATTTATAGTTAAAATACAGAAATATTATTCTAGGACGATTTGATATTTCTATCCCTCTATGAACAGAACTATCAATCACATTTCATACATTTAGATAACACAATAAAATCTATCATTACATACAATGAACATATTTCCCTCGTGACTTGTGACCAAATAATTACAGTTCAGGCAAGAAATAACTATTTTAAAAATCAAACAATACTGAGGACACGGTAATGTATAGCCACAACAAAAAACGTACGAAAACCACTGTTCAGTAATTCTACACTCGACACGCGTCTGTATAATATATTATTTTATTTCCCATATATGTAATTATAGTGCTTTCACGTATAATTTTTGTCGCACCTCTAATTGTCATATTATAGTGATGCTATTACAAGATGAATAGAAGTTATTGAGTTGAAATAAGGAAATGACGGTTATAATTTTATGGCGTAATTTAAAGAGTTAAAAGGTTTAGTTGACAGATGTTGTTGGTATTACGAGGTTGGTATATGATTTTAGTTTTATAGAGTAATATTTTAATGGTGAAAGACATTTTTTAAATTAAAAATTGGAAAGTTTGTATGGTTATGATTAAGCACCGTTTTGGGTTGATCGGGACGATTTTAACGTACTGAAGACCAAAACGAGAGAAAGAAACAAGAAACAAACGTATTTAAAAAAAAATGCTAGCTATTTTGGATTGTAAACTTAGATTAATATTACCATTCTGTTAATAAAATTATGATAACTCTAAATATTCAATTTCTTATTTTAAAATCATATTTTATTTCAAAGTCAATAAAAATCCACATATAACGACAATATTCAAGTAACGAATGCGTGTCGAATTCCTTCAAAACGTCAAACTGAAGGGTGACGAGTGACAACGAAATTAATTAATTCCTTGTATCAGTGCGAACGCTGAATATTCATGTGGTCACAGCTCGTTAGGTCGTTGGTCAGTATCAACAAGAGGGTCTGGGGTGCTGTATCAATACGTCATATGCATATGAAAATGGAGGTTGAGACAGATGGACGTTTTTAAATATATATTTATTTTGTGGTTTCTTATTTTTTTCGGTTTTCAAATTTCGGGTTTTTTTTTTCTTTTCAGCTTTACGCTGCCTCTGTATATGGCAGAGCACAAGCAAAGGGAACTTAGGAACCTAGAGCTAAGGCACTCTGTTGCTTACAAATATAAAAACGAGAGGGAAAAAATAATAATATTAGATATTTTATTTCCTCTGGCGGGAATTGAACCCACAACTTGTTGCGTATGAGTCACACGCTTGTGCCTTTGCACCACGACATGCCTCAAAAATATATATAATTGAATTATTTCTTAATTACTAATAGACTTCTTAACTTTAAATGCATACAATAATGAGCAAAACGTAAAAAAAATAAGATAGCAAAAAATGTAGAGCGTAGAGACTCATCTTCAAGTAGATAAATAAACAAAGATAACACAAAATAAATATATTATTTTCAAAATATTCGTAGCTACATACGTGTAATAACACAAACTTTTCATCTCCCTTACTAATGAGCAAACAGATGGACCACATCAAACGTTTATCATATATATGTATGTATGTATTACTTATTTGTGATGTATAGAGGATGTCATTTAATTTTGGGCAAATATTAGTGCTTCACAAAATATCAAATGTACAATTAGCTAATGATTTTTTTCTGTTTACGACTGGACTAATTTGTAAATAAGAATAAAACTTCACCTTGCGTATCAACTGGATCAGTTCTCACATTTCGTTTGGATGTTCCCTTTTTATTTTGCAATTTAGAGTTGGCTTTCATTAGCCTTTTCATTGTATTTAGATTATAAATTGCTTCAAGACTCTGTTTTTCAATGAATAATCAGTGCAAAAACGTGTCCCGAAAAGATGAATGACAAAATTACTTTGTCATAACAATATTAGCATGCAAATTAAGATTTTGTGGCAATCATCTAAGAACATTTTCAGGGGCGGTGAAAATGTTTAGTATTTCTCTTATCTGCCTAACTAATAAGTCAACCGAGATAACCCAATCTGTCTGTAACAAGTTCTGCACATTTAATATGATTTTGCTGTTTTACCCGAATTATTCGGCGGAAAGTGGGCAACGGAAGTGGAACGGAGTGTCTTAACACTAGGTTCCCGGGGTCCCTCTGCCTACCCTGCCTCGTGCGGGATACAGCGTAAAGCTAAAAAAAATTGATTATTTAAAAAAATAGATTATTTTAAAGAAATTTGATTATTTTTAAGAAAGTCTACGTGTTAAACGAAGACAACGTCTCAATTAACTAAGATCAATTGGAAAAAAATAATAATAGATTATTAAAAATAATAATAGTATTTATCGATTTTCAATAAAAGAAAAATTAAAAATATTTTCCTTCACATTACATCTGCATTTTCCCGTTAAAAGCTTATTAACAAAAATGTCTACTCGCCTTGTCTCTTTTACAAAAAAACATTTATTTGTCATTAATTTTAATTACAATTTAAACTTGTGAGCGAAAAAAGACAAGAAATTTTTATTATATAATTCTAAAGTTATACGATACGATACGATATAATTATAAGCCGGCATCCCCGACAGTTGGACAAACACCCCCGCGGGGTGACGTCTTTTTATCGGCGAGGGACCGCAAATTTCTATTTGCATATCAGTGCACTCATAAATCTCTGTTTCACTTATTAGCCCCTTTTGCTGGCAGGGTCGGTACAGGGTTAGGTTAACTATACATATATATTTGTACTGTGGTGCTATAAAATTATTGAGTTATTCTGTAATATGAAGACTAGCTGTTTTTTTTTGTACCAAGATACTGAGGTTGCGTGATACCTAGTACTAAGATTCCGTTCCTCATTTACTGCTCAATTCGTAACTCAACGCAGTGCTTTGTCTTGTTAGCAGAGTGAGAATATGAAAATAAAAAAAAATGGAATGGTGAATCATACAGAACTATCGTTATTACAGTCAGACACTGCGCGGCTCGTCGGCCTCATTACGTATATTTCTCGTCTTTTTTCTTCGTCTATACCGCACCAAGCAGGGCTTGGGAAACTAGTCTCCCCTATTATACGCCAAATTTGAGGCATGGCGTGTTGAGTGACGGATCTCAACGCTCCGTTTTGCCTCATGTGTATTTGTGTTTACAATTACAAAGAAGAAATGAGCCAACCATTAAGTTTTCCTTAATACTAGAATTGCTAAAAAAATAAACAAGAAATCAAAGGCGTACAAAAATGCTTGATTAATAATTATATAAAATATGTATTATGAACTTATGAGGCCTGTCGTGGCGCAGCGGCACAAGAGTGTGACTGTAACCGACAGGTTCTGGGTCCGATCCCCAGTCGAGGAAATGAAATATTTAATATTTTCAATTTAAAATATTTAATGTTTCATTTCTTCGCTCTGATAATAAGGCAAAGCGCGGCGTTGAGTTCCGCCCCTTAACACGCAATGCTCAAATTCGGCGGAAAGTGGGCAAAGGAAGTGGAACGGAGTGTCATAACACTAGGTTCCACTTCCGTTCCCTCTGCCTACCCTGCCTAGTGCGGGATACAGCGTGAAGAAGAAGAAAAAAAAAAAAAGAAACTTATTTATTGTATTTTTAAAAGCATCGTATCTTTAGCTAAGCTATCGTTAAACTACACCATTCTCTTACTACAATAACAATGAAAAGCAATAAAATTGTCAGTGCTTTGGATGATTACCCAATAGTAGCAGGTTCAAATTCTATTAATTTTGAACTTAAAGACAAAGTCCAATATAAAGATAATATTGATAAGATAAGATTGATCAACGTGCAAAATAACACATTCAAAGAATATCTCAAAAACAAAGTCTAAATTTTAAAAATAAAAAATGAAATTAGTGAAAATTATTGAAAAAAAAATTATAATAAAAAAAAAAATAACCAACTTACGTGTTACATTAGTGCAGTGTCCCGCGAAGTGATTAGTAGGTGCAGTTAGGTGACCTAGTTACTAAGGGTGAAGTGCTCAGAAAAGAAGAATGGTTAGTAATGATTATGTTTTAATGAACCAACACCAGAAGTAACCGAGACCTTCTTTTTTATTTAGAAGGACAGAGAACGTAATGACTCACTGTACTTCTAAATATTTTCAAGTAAAAAGCATTCACATGCAGAATTTATAGAAAATGTTAAAAACATTACAATATTTGATATTTGATCAATCGATTTTTGTTATTATTATATTTATTTCATTTGTTTCTCTAAAGAAGAAATTTTAAAATATACTAAGTTTTAAAATTAATTAGTTTAATGACTAATTTTAGGCTGAAATTGAGACCCTGTATATTAAGGAGCGGTACTAAACGCCCCAAGTTAGGCAGCTTAGCGAGAAAATGATAATAATTCATTTACACTAATGAGAATCAAACCCACTATCTCACTGCGGCTTGGTTGTTTATTATGATCAGTTTACTAATAGTTCTCTAACATTTATTACTATAACATAAATAAAATTATGGAGTTAATGTATCATAGTTCTATAATTGAAGTGTGTGAAACATATTTGAATAATCAATTGATAAAATATGATCTATTGCAATGAAAACAAACAAAGCAATATGCTCAATAAATTAAACAGAAAATAATAACATGCATAACAACAAAATATGCAAAAAAGATATTAATAAAATATTAAAGAAGTATATTTTCACCCTGAACTTAGCTTTATTTACACTCACACACATGCATATGTACACTCTTAACAATACACACACTATACACAATGTTAAGCCATGCATGAAAATCATAGACTAAAAATATGGAAATACCAAAGAAAAAGTATATATTATTATTATTATTTATAAATGTTTTGATATTCAATTTATTTGTACATATAATAGCGTTAACAAAATCTTTCTTAATTGGAAGTTCTTTTATTAAATTATATTTTAAATATTTTCTATTGTTTCTTAAAATCAATTTAAACTCGTGTTTATGTGTACATACATACAATATACATATATCACAAAACTCCGCCCCCTACGCCGCCTACGCTATGTTCAATTTATCAATTGTAAATCTAGGTTTCCAAGACAGTATTTTTTTTAGTAAGCCAAAATTCTTTCTACGATTTTATAAGACAAAGTTTGTTCAAATCATTTGATATTAAAAAGTAGAGTACAACCTCGTACTCTATTTTTTATTTAATTATAAACAGACTAAAAACAAAACGAAGAAAGCGAAATATGATTCTCTATACTGATATATTTTTTTTATATACAAGCAGTTCCCCTTCAGTTCAAATGATGTAAAAATAATAAAACAAATAAAAAACCTACTAAAAATATCTCCCTAAAACACGTTCAGTCACTTAATACGTCACAAACTATATCTATTACAGACATCTTCTTATTCCATTGACCGCCCCACGTTTCATACTTAATAATATTTCTAGCAATTGGTACCAGACTGCCACACACTTTCAGGAATAAAACATCGTGGTCAAGAAGCAAGGAACTTACTATATACCAATATAAGTTGACCTACTATTATATATGGAGTCACAGTTCAGGCATATGACACGTGGAGTTCAATACGTATTGGGTGATTGTACAAATATGCCTTAAAATACTTTCAAAGAAATTTCAACCTTACATCTTCGAAATAAAGGTTGTTTAGTACGCAGAAATGTGGGAAATGGCTAATGTATATCAATTTCAGCAATGGCCTGGGCGACATCGGGGCGAACGTGACGAGAATGCTCGAAGGACCATTTTATTGTTATTGAGTGACCGCGAACTGCGCATATGAACGCGTGCAAGTTGATAAGTTGTTAAATTTATTAAGAAATCATGTAGAAGTTTGATTTACCTTTTTTTCTGTTTTAGTTTAATTTAAATAATTTTTACGTTTTATAATTGGTTTAAATTAAAAACTAATTTATCTGTGCAGATTCTATTTAATCAAAGTAAATTATTAAAGCCAATAATATTATATTTATTAAATAAATCTGTTTACGATTTCCTATAACCAAGAAACCATTGCTTTAATTCTGCAATAAAAAAGAAAAGTTACCAAAATAGTATGTTGGCAACACCTCATTTCCCGCGTCTTATACAAGGGGCGTTTAGAATCATAAATCTTTGGCGGGAAACGTTTTTTGTTCGATGAAATTTCTGTGTTTTTCACTATTTTTTATTGCAGATTAATAATATTTGGAGACTTTTTAAGATTGTTTATATTTTTTATTGTAGTTTATGGTTTTAGTAATGGAGATTTCTTGTTGTAGAAAACAAATAATAAAGTGATTAAAAATATGTCAAAATGTTACAAAAGAAATAAATATAAATCAAGTACGATTTAAAAGTTCACTGTTATTGTTATGTATATAATTTTAGAAACTGATTAAAAATACTTAATATTTTTGTGAGATTAATGGATAAGATTATCTTGAAAATGTTTATTTAATATTTATTTTACAAACGACGTTTAATGACAATCATTTTATAAGATGACTTAGATTATACATCTTACTATTTATTTTTTTTATGGCACTAACTGTTACATATTCCCAGAAATAAAATGAACTATACATATTTGGATAATTATAACTCCAAGTTGTTAATAGATTTCTACTGATTATTTTGTTATTTGTTAACATAAAATATATATATTTTTTATTTTGGCAATGTATTCTAAGCATGTGATAAATCAGTATCTGTCATATTTATTCACCCATAATGATTGTCTGTAGACGCTTTATTGAAATATACGCTATTCCTTTGTCTTGTAAAAAACCCACTAAATCTTCCATTTTCCCCAAAGGATAGAGATAAATGGTTGGCCCTGGGCGGTAGTTCTTTATTCATTCCGGGGTTGGGACGAATAAATCAGGCCATTTCACGTCAATAACACTAGTGGTCATTTAGGCCAAATTGTTAGAAGTACCAAAGCTGGCAAATACAAATATATCAAGCAAAGTATATGAGAAACGTTAATATTTTTATAAAGATGGACTAACACATTAAATTGCACTCGGTACTTTAATTTAATTAATATTATATAGACGTTTAACTAAATGAAAATTAAAAAGTATTAGTTGCTACGAGTAGCTGATGATAATGGTGGTGAGATTCACAAGTCATAAATTTTGTGATGTATCTAAAATTTATATTCTTTGGAAGAATGTTAATGTAATAATTCAACTTTTGATTTTCCTCAGAGATGTTTGTACATTACTAGCTGCCTCATACGGTACGGTCAGCAAATAATTTAAGGATAATAGTATGATACAATACAAACAGTTCTATTTTTATGTTTTTTTAGGATTACACAACCCAAATTACAGGGTAGACAGAGGAAATCTAGCATCCTGGGGTTAGACGCTCTTTTTTCCATCTGACGTAGAATTTTGGAAAAGTGGCCGAATTCAATGCCGAACATTGCCTTGTTTTCAGAACGTGGTAATGAAAATATATAAGGTTTAAATTTTGTTTGTATGTATTGATTAGAAGCAAATATGTTTATGATAGTACAATTAACAAAAAAAATATATAAACTATTTATTTACGTAAGCATAAAACATTATTTGTCTCCTTTTGTAAGAAGATTAATATATTTATATGGAAGAGTTATTTAATTATTTTTTTGCTGACTCTAATATTTAATAAACCCATCAGCAGCTATGCATCAGATACCAATCGGACATTATAATAATTTACATTTGAATAAACAAGCAATGAAACTCGACCCGGTTTGAACGGTAAAGGTATTTAATGCGTCGTTATTCACACTAATAATATAAATTCGAAAGCGTTTGTCTTTTTATCGCGTACATAAATTTGTGATTTTCTTAGACCATAATGTATTAAACGAGTATTAAATATGTAGGCTAAAGAATTTTTAGTTTCCGCAGAGTATTTTTGTGTTGTCCATAAAAAAAAGTAGGCCGAGGGTACCTAGTTAAGGCGGTCCTTTTTCCATTTTTCCTGGAATTCTCGAGACTCGATGTGTTTACAGTGCTTGAATTTTAATAATACATTTTATTTTCTTATTGTTTTTATAAAAATGTTTTATCATATACAAAAATTTTAAATACTAGTATTTAATGAATAAAATAATAAACGGTTTTTTAAGTATTGCCAATATGTTACTGTTTGATTACAATATGGATATAGTGCTTACTTCTTTGACATTTAAAACAGTTAGTTATTTAATTTTAGATTAGCGCTTTATAGATAATTAAAAAAGCTTCCCTTTTAACTGCCTGCCTCTCTAGCTATCCTTAACACTGAAATATGTAAAATCAATACAGATTATTATTCTACTAATTTTATGGCAGTACAGTTACACTTTGGTTGTCAACGTCTTAAGAAATAAGTTAAATATAAAGGTACTTCTATATTAGTATTATTTCTTAAAAAACGTTAACTGTACTACCGTTAATTTAGTTTAATTAATGACTAGAAATTAGTAACGTCGACACCTATTCGATTAAAACGAATGAAATTAGTCAAATCGATTTTGTTACGGACATATTAATTACGAAATAATTTTAGATTAGCTGTATATTAGCATGTTAATTTATATCGATTACAAATGTCAAATTCAAATAAATCGATACCAGAGTAGCTCTGAAAGTTAATTTGATGATTTAAGCTAATTAATTATTATTCTTGTTTTATAATGTATTTGCATATTTCTAATGACATGTTTAAGTTATAGCAAGTGACTGGCGTTTTTGATTAATGAGTCTTTACGATGTTGCCACATTTTTGATAAATAAAGTAAAATAAAATTTAAAATTATAAGTTTGCCTTTAAAAAGTCTAATTATCCATTGAGTGGGCACATATAGAACCTAGTGGCATACCTTTTCTAGAAAGATAATAGGTTGTCTAGAAGCGTAATAATTATATTTCGAAACACATGCTGAATGATGATATATTTCGATTAAAGACACAGCGTAAATAATAGGTTTCCATTGGTTTGTCATTGGTATAGCACTAAAGCGAATAACAAATATACAATAATTGGTTTTAAATCAGATTCGCGCTGTATCCCGCACATGGCAGGGGAGGCAGAGGGAACTCGGGAACCTAGTGTTAAGACACTTCGTTCCACTTCCGTTCCCCGATGCTTTGGTTTTAACATAATAAATAACGCCTTGGTGGCATAGTTAAATCATATTAGACAAAATGGAATATCTTAACAGTAGTTTCTCTCTGCTTATCCTGCTTTATGCGGGATACATAGTCAAATTGGAATAAAAAATGGTTCTAAGATCTAATCTACATGTACATGTATATTCATAATAAGAAAGATCTGATGAAATAAAATTTTGGGTCTAAAAAAAATTATATCATATTTTTTTTATTCTTTTGAGAAAAGAGAAGAACATAAAACTAAATTTATGTTTTCACCACCCACCCAACAAAATATATAAGATGTAAAAAATAGCTAAAAACAAATATTTTCACAAAAAACAGTGTTTCCGCATATCAGTAATAATGAAATGGACCATTTTTCTCGATCATTTGAAGCAATCTATTAATCCGAGCTTTTTTACACTTCTGACCCCAAACCGCACAATAAATATTGCACACACTCTGCGTAAGTAAAACGTTATGTGTGGTACAAGTCAGGAACTGTAGGAATAAATATTACTAAGACTATCTAAGTAAAGATAAAATAAGTACTAGACTGGTTTGTACGTCGTTAAGTTGCACCACTCAACAGGCAATGTTGTTACATAATAAGATGAAAAGTGGAAAGCGGAGTGTTTTAACACTAAGTTTTCGCTGCTATATGTCAGATACAGATAAAACTAAAAAAAATGTTTTTTTACTTTAAGAAAACTGTAAAAAGTATATAAATATATTTTAATTTTTATTAAAATTTTTCAATATTAAAATTACTATTAAACGCTTTTAAACTAATTCTATTTCTATTTCTCCAACAAACATGCGTAAACTAATAGAACGACGTAATTAAGCAAGTAAATCGTAATAGTAACTGTAACTTGCAGAAAATAACTAAACGCCTTTCCGCTTCATTTTATTTTTTAAGCTTTCCTAACAAAAAGCGTGTGAAGGGTGCATAAAAAATAAGCTCTTAGCCCTAAGTGCGTTTTCACACTACACACTGTACTGCATCCATAAGAAATATAAGAAATAAATCACTATTCGGCACGGATTAAAGGAAATGTACGGCCTGTACAATTTATAGGCGTTTTTATACTTAGTTTTGTTTTTTTTTATTTATTACAAGTCTCTAGTATCCGTGATTAAGAAATATTATTGTTGAGTGAAGAAGTGTCTTTATTTTTTTTTTTTGTTTTGTTTTGTCTACTTATATTTTTCATTTTGCCGTGTGATCCCGGTTTAGAATAGGATCACCCTGGTACTGATGGTGTCGTAAGAGGCGACTAAAGTGCGTGTGGTAGAGTCACGTTGCCAGTAATGGCAACACGCATGGGCAGACTCGACCGGATTATTACCACCCCCGGCATTTAAGACCGGCGTTAAGTAGTGGCTTTGGCCACTGCGTTTCGCATTAGGTAATGCCGGGCCCCGGTGCCCATCCACCTTAAAAGACGGCAACGCTCCTGTAGCTCTTCTGGAATTACACGGGGCCGTGGGCGACGGTGATCACTTACCATCAGGTGACCCGTACGCTCGTTTGCCGTCTCTTCCAAAAAAAAAAATATATTTACTTTTCAGGCAAAGGGAACCTAGTTTTAAGACAAAGACTTTCGTTTAATGTTTGAGTGTGAATCGAACTAACGACCGTCGTGTACAATATAATAGTCCCACTACACCGCGACGGTCTCAATTTCAAATATATATCTAAAATTAGATACTACTTATACTTATACCATGACATGCAGGGTCTCGAGTTGAAATAATAATCAAACTACAATTTATATTTAAAATTATATAAAGCTATAAAAATAATTTTCTTATTAAAGTAAAGCAAAATGAGAAAAAAATTATCACTAGACTCTACGTCCATTCTGCTGGAAAGATTTCTGCAGAAAAAGAAGATCTCTTAATACGATTTTTTTTTCAGTTTCACGCCGCGCATACATGGCAGAGTAGGCATAGGGAACTGTGGCACGTAATGATAATACACTCTGTTCCGTTCCCCGCTTTGATATTGCCTGTCGAGTGGCGGAACTCAATGCCGAGTTTTCGCTTGTTGCCAAAGCAAAAAAAATGTAAACTTAACATTGTCATATTTAAATTGAAAATATTAAATATTTAATTTCCTCATATGGGGATCGAGCTGACTATCTGTTGCGTTTAGCTTAGTTTAAGACTTGTGCCCCTGCGCCACGACAGGCCTCTGACAGACTGATATATAAAATATAAGGTATATTCACAAATAAAAGGCATTTTCCCTTTATTATAAGACGAGTTGACGCCGTATATCCCGCCACATACAGGTTATAAATATGTACAAGACACCTTCGTGGCACTGAGGCGTATAGCTAACTGAATTGCAATTGCAAAACGATAGTCGATTCAATAATACTCGAGGGGATGAACCAATTTTTCAAAAATTGTACGGAGAGCGGAGAACGGAGGGTCCTAGTAGTCCCTTCTCTTTGTCTAACCTGTTGTAGCTAGATTTTTTTCATTATAATTGAACAACCATAAGAATTGAAAGTTTGAAGAAATGTTACTGTGACAATTTAAGTAATTGTATGTAAATAGTTAATAGATTAATAGCCCGTTTGTGTTCTTCGATAAGTTGACATTTAAATGTAAGCGTAATGGTAAGATTTAACGTATTAAATCTATCTTATATATGGGACGACTTTCACAAGGGCCGTTCATTTCGCATTATGTTGGGAGAGAAATGCCGTTTAAGTTGAACCTCAGTAATGATTTTAATATATGCCTCATAGAAAATTTGTAATTATTATTAAATATTTTAGTCGCGCGCCGAATATGCGTGTTGAGTTCCGCCACTCAACACGCATATTCGGTGGAAAGTAGGGAACGGAAGTGGAACGGAGTGTCTTAACTCCAGGTTCCCAAGTTCCCTCAGTCTACCCTGCAACGTGCAGGATACAATGTGAAGTTGAAAGAGAGAGTATGCTTTTGTTCTTATTTGTAGAATCGTCTAATGTGCCTTTCAATTGGATGATACTGTGTTCCTATTTTTGTACGGCAATTTAAGTAATATATACATACATTTTAACCCTTAACGCGAAAATGTTTATAATTTTTTAATATATTTATATATATATATATATATATATATATATATATATATATATATATATATATATATATATATATATATATATATATATTATAAATAAAATATTGTTCATACAAAATTATATTTATTGCTGATGTGGTACTTATTTTCTGTACTTATATTTTCAATATGCAGATAATATATTGTAGTAAAAGTATGATAAAATAACTTTATAGCTAAAACATGTAATGATGATGCCAGGTTTAATTGACTCGTTGTGAAATGCATAAGCGAAGGCCCTTACATGAAACGTCTATATTGTAAGCTAAAGCGATTTTTTAAAACGTAAATTCTCTCTCTCTCTCTCTCTCTTTCTCTGTCTCAGCTTCACACTGCATTCCGCACATGACAGAGTAGGGCAGCAGGAACTTGAAAACCTAGTGTTAAGACACTCCGTCGTTCCACTTCCTGTTTTTCACTTTCCGTCGACTTTAAGGCATTGCGAGTTGGTTTGCGGGACTCAACGGCGCGCTTTGCCTTGTTACCAGAGCGATGAAATGAAAACATTAAATATTTAATTTGAAAATATTAAATATTTCTTTCCTTCGAGTGTGTAAAATGCAAATAATTTACGTTATAGGTGAAAATTAATACAGTATAGCAAATAGGTTGCTAACGGATCCTTTTGAGACACGGTTTCAATATATAGCCGTTTAATATGTATGTCCTATACTAAATAAGTGATATTAAAATTTGGCTCTCCATTTTAAAGTGTCTAGATTATCGGGGTATTCAAAGAAGGAATATATAAAATCAACATATGATTAATTAATGCCATATTTGATTATAAACTTTATTTGTACAGCAAAAGTATGTTAAATAGTCCATATTTTTCAAGTTTTAAACGCTTAAAGCTTATTATAAGGACTTTATACCAAAATTCCTAGATACAGCACGCCCGCTGCTTCATGCCAGAAAGCAGACACAAATTTATAGGTAAAAGTTCGCGACCGAACAACCGGTCCGACCGCATCGGGTACAACAAAACAGTCTCTAATCCTTCCTTATACGATCCTTTCTCGAAAGATCCGCTATGAGCATTATCGGATACTTTCTTAATTGTACTATACAAGCTGAGCCATAGAAATATTGACCTTATTACCATGCGATTAGGTATTAATTCAATTAGATCGATTTCTCGGCCTTGCCGCCGGTGAATCGCTCTCACCTTAGGTTCACGTGTGAACCTACATTAACCTGCTATGTAAAGTTGTCGTGTCAGGTGTATTTAGAGGTTTCTATGTTGATGACTTTTTTAATTGGTTGTGTTAGCGTCGAGCTCCGCGACGTGGTTGGGGCGTGCGGCATCTAATTCTTTAATGTGGATTTATGATGGATTCTCGTATCGGGTACGCCTTTTGTTTTGAATGTTCACTATTATTATTTTATTGACACGATACGATTTAATGATTTTGCTTAATATAAATATTCTATTATAAAGAATGCGGCAATAAATCTGACGTTCTGCATTGTTTTCACATTTATAGATATATGGGCGTTTAATAAATTCTACTGTTCGAATTTTATTGCCTTATATTAAAAGGAATTTCGTATCAAGCGATTAAAAATGTGTGTCATAAATTTATTTAATTAATTTCTTTATTTTATAATTTATTTCGAAGTAGATAAATAGACAAATGAATATGTACCGTACTTTGTAACTCTAGAAGCGATATATTGTATATAATAAGCAAGCCGCGAAACATATACGGTTGACATTGATTTACTTGCATTGAGTGTGAATGAACGTTTAGAAGGGAGATAAAGTTGATGCAACTCAGTACTAAGAGAAAGGGACCCATCTGCAGTATTTACGTAATGTGCTGGTTTCTAATGAATAATTCCCATAGTTTACCTAAAAAGTGTTAAGATTTTTTTATTTTGCCATCACGTTTTATTCTCGCATAAGTTTTAGGACACTTTGTTCACTTCCTGTTTAATTTTCGAAATCTTGCGTCTTCAGTAGTGTCATTGTTTGTCCCGAATAGGAATTGAACTCACAATAGACGCGTAAACAGTTGATGCCACTGTGTCATTGAGCAAGTACAGTATATTTTAGTTATTATGCTTCTAATAATTTGTTTAAAATGAAAGTTAAATGAAATATTATTTGGCCTAATATACTCCCGATTTTTGAATTTTAGTGATTTTATTACTTGTCATGCATTACAAGTAATAAAATCACCAAAATTCATAATTCAATGTATCATTACAATTGTTTGAAAAAAATACAATACGTTATCGATACTTCAACATCGATAACTAATTTTGATATGTTACATACAAATACACGGATCAAAATTCTGGAATTCAACCTGGAACTACATTATTCCAACCAAAGATGTAAAAAAACTAACAAAATAGAATATAACAGCTCTTATTTTATAGTCATGACTCAACTAATTACATAATAGCGGCCGACGCGCTGCGTATGCGCACCGTTCATTTCAACGATTTAACACCTGTCAACATTGCATTGATAAGGGCATCTACGAGAAAGTGCGATAACAACAATATATTGTTTGTTGTACGTAATGAAATATGTTTGTGTAATTTAGTGGTTATCTTTGATTTAAGTTTTTAAATACTGTACGTTTGGTTTAATATTACTGAAATAGTTCAAAATGATTATTAATCACAAATAATATTATAAATAACATTTATAGCTTAAAATATATATTTCGCTTGTAATACTTTCGAGAATATATCTAGTTTTGCTTTTAATGTATTTTTGGGACTACTTTTATCTCTTCCGATTGGCACGTATCTTAAACTTCATATTGGGTGAGCTAGTAGTAAAACGAATTCCTTATGTTGTGCTATTACATTTCGCAATTCGTTCATTTGGCGCTACAATTATGTATTTCCACATAGAAATGATAAATATGTCAATAACTATGGAAAATTCAAACCTATTTCCAATAGTCTTACCGAGTAGTCCTAACAGCAGTGCAGTAGTAGGAATTTACTTCCCAATAGACGTACGTATAGCAAGACACCGAGGGTGTCATATTTTTATCGTTAGCACTACTAAAAACTTGAAACCACAAAATTAGACCGTAGATATGGTAGATTATATAAATGGTAGATTGAAATTTAATCTCTTAGGTTTTGTTAATTAAAAATATTAAAAATAATAAGTAAAAACATTAAAAATAGTAAGTTTATTTGGAAAGGAAATAGGCCAAAAGTTTGCTAAATCTTATTGTCCCTCCTGAAATATATTAAAAGATCAAATCTTGTATCACCAAATGAGTGAATTAATTATATTAAAAAATATTACTGTTTTTTTATTTATAATGAACGTGTAGGACACAGATTTTATTTTAACGGTAAGTAACAGCTGTGATTTTACATGTACAAGGCAAACGCGGCGTTGAGTTTCGCCACTCAACACGCAATGCCTCAAATTCGGCGGAAAGTGGGGAACGGAAGTGGAACGGAGTGTCTTAACATTAGGTTCCCAAGTTCCCTCTGCCTACTCTGCCATGGGCGGGATACAGCGTGAAGCTGAGTTATTCTTATTGTAAAAGCTACAAGCACATTAATAATCAGGACACAATAACCCTAAGGTACTTATGTAACTTTCTATAGAAATATTAAATATCAACAGAAATCTCAGGAACACGATTCGCAAAGATCATCTGGGGCATACGTTATTAATCTAACATCTCGGTGTATAAATCCAAATAACAATGGCCGTATCGATAGGTTTTAGTTTAGTTTGTTTCATAGAATATCGATATTTGTTATCCGATATATAGAAATAGATCTTATAAATATGTTAAAATTTCGAAATAATTAAGTTATATAATTAAGATAAATATAAAAATGGATCGTTATATATAAAACTCGAACTCGAGATTTTACGTTATGTGTGGCAACTTAAAGGCTAAAAGTGACAATTGAATCTTCAACTATTGCCTTTACAGATAGTGAGCACCACTAAGCCACAATGATCTTGAAAAATAATAAATAATAACAACACACGGGCTACATATTTATAGGTCTATATAGCCTAAAGAAATTAACACCTATCTACATATACCTAGGTATATTATAAAAGAATGTTCTAAGCATAATAAATCTACGGAAATTTTGTTGGTGTTTCCAAAATTCATCTTCCAATGACTTATACAGCAGTAATTATTCAAATTGCCGTCTTATCAGTGTAAAGCAGTTTTCTTCTACCCTCCTCGTGACGTGGCAATAGCTTTGGTCTCTATTATGAATTGAATACGGTTCAAAAGTCTAATATAGTCAGCGTGTGTTCTTTAAAGTAATTAAGAAAAACAACAATTCTTAAATTCAATTAAGATACGCGATTTCGTTGCGAGATGAATTTGTAAGAAAATAAATAATGTTATTTCGTTTTAGTTATTATTAATGTTGGTAAACCTTTTTATTTTAGCATTGCATAGCAGGTTAAGTAGAGGAAAATTGGGAACCTAGTGTAAATACACTCCATTTTGTTCCGTTGAATTTAGCGCCTATAGCCTATCGCGTATACACTTGCACGCCTGCGTCACGACAAGCCAGAATTGATGTTACAGAGTGTGAAATATATTACTTGAAATGTTAAAATTCTTAGCTTCACGCTGTATCCCGCGCGAGGCAGGGTAGGCAGAGGGAACCCGGGAACCTAGTGTTAAGACACTCCGTTCCACTTCCGTTCCCCACTTTTTTCTATATTAATGCCTAAAATTCGGCAGAAAGTGGGGGAACGGAAGTGGAACGGAGGAGTCTCTCAAGTTCCCTCTGCCTACCCTGCCATTTCCGGGATACAGCGTGAAGCTAAAAGAGAAACAACATTTTGAAATCATAGAAATGGCTCTCGTATTTCAAACTACATCTATGAAATTTCAATCTTTCCTAACCTTTAACCTAAAATGTATAAATAATATACATAATATAATGAATGCCTTTAAAATGCAGTTATAAGTTACATCCAGGAGCCGAGATATCGATCTAATCCATCGATTCACGTTTATCGATCGTTTCGTGTATCGATACTCTTATCGATATTCCATTTGTCACGAACATACAATATCGGATATTAATCGGGAATCTGAGTTATTTAATGAATTACGTTATTGTTTTATAGAAACATAGGCGGAGATATGATTTGAAGATTTTATAGAACCTCGAGAGAGATGAGAAGAGATGATTTTATAGAACATAGGATATCTTTATTTTTCCCATTTTCTACGTCGCTAGAGTGAAAACGGAATAGAAAATCATTTTTGTAACGGAATTTCGAAATGAAGTGGGTAGTATTTATGAAAAACCATTGAGTCGTCCTCGGTCTTGGGTTTTTTTAGCTTTTTGTTTTACTTTAGCTATTGTATGGTATAGGAACAATCTTCCATTCATCAATCTTCACAAGCTTTAACTTTATAATATATAATAATAATGAAATTAATAATTAATTTGTAATTCAAACAAAGGCATTAAACTGAATTCCGCCACTCAACACGCAATGTCTCAAATTCAGCAGAAATTGGAGAACAGAACAGAGTGCCATAACACTAGGTTCCCAATTCCCCTCCGCCTAACCTGCCAAGTGATGAGATACAGCGTGAAGCGTTAATTAAATCAAAGCACAAACAATTTATATGCCAAGGCAAGTACATACTTCAATTATAAAAACAAGCATACTGCCACGTCCTAAGATAACACAAGATAAGGACTATAAAACACCTACCCAAGGTATTCATGAGTGAGCCCAAGTTACATTAAAATTCATCTCGTCGTAAGGGCCTAACCGTCTAACAGTGCCCGATAACCATTAGGATCCCTTAATTTGTTCCAGGCCCTTCACCTATCCCTTCCGTATCCCTTTACAAATGGTTAACCAACTTAGATTTGCTGGAAGTATGACATTTTGTGTGGCATACGTTATTGTGTTCAAAGTTGTAAAATTATTTAAAAGGTTATTTTAGTGATTAAAGTTTTAAGTTTTTTATTAAATATTATTCTGTTAAACACTGTATTTTTTGTGGAAAACGGAGTACTTAAACACTAGGTTGCCAAGTTCCCTCTGCCTAGTCTGCCATGTGCGGGATACAGCGTGAATCTGTATTTCTAATGGAATCTCATTCTCAATACAATTCTTATATAGTAAACAAAAATGGAAATATCTATATTTTAAAACCGATCTTAAAATTAAATAATCTCTGTCATATTCAGTTGCTCTATATCTAACAACGCTAAGGGTGTAATGTCGCTAAGCCCTCAGCTATCTGATGCGATATTCTAATGTTATTGTGGTAGAGATTGAATATCTCGCTTGATTTGTTACTTTCTGGTCGCTTTGCAAGTTTACATTGTCCTAATGTCTGTTGTAACACTTATGTAGCTACTACAGTATGGATATACATATGTTATCTTTGCTTCTCGCTACATCTCGAACAGAGGAGGCGGAAGGAACTTGGGAACCTAGTGTAAAGATAATCCGTTATTTCTCCATTTTGCGCAATTCGAGACAATGCGGAACTCACCGCCGCTCTTTGCCTTATTACCATCAACGACATTAATAAATATTTAAATTGAACATTTTTAATATTTTATTACCTCCAATAGGGATCGAACCCATAACCGGTAACGCTTAAAATCACATGCTTGTGCTCTTTTGCCCAGACAGCGACAATTGTATTATATATTTTGCTATAGTGCTACGTAGTTTTTGTTTGGTGAATTCATTTTGTTTTGGTTTTAATTAAAATACCATCGTAAAACGGAAATAGTGAGGTGAAATAGGGTTTCTATATGCATAAAAACTGAAACATATTACAACATAGTTCTTTGCTTTTAATATTTTTAAAATATTCATCCACTTAGGAATGAAAAATACCTATTTAATATTAACGTAGCTGAATTTGAACCTGTGCTTCTTCTAATCCGTTCAATAGGCGCGACTTGATATCCCGCTATTTCACGTCTTTCGAACTTATCCTTTCCAAATAACCTTATTAAAATAACTAATAATTATAATTAGAAACAAAATTCACCTGTTTTGTTATTCATAGTTGCCAAGATAAGACTAAGCTATGTTTTACAAATTGAGAGGTCAGCAAACTGCGCCGACCTCTGTAAACACTATAGTGCTGACTTATGCAATAATTAACCACTTTAGCTTGACCTGACATCCCTCAAAACTACTCTATAAAGGGAATTAGCACGTCGCCGCTAATAGGAGATCATTGTAGAATGGTCGGGTTAATCTGTTTTGTTCAATAGCAATAGTTAACGGATTCGTAAATATTTAGCATGAGAGCTTACGGGACGAAAATTTGGGAGTTAAAATATGATTTATTAAAATTGCACTTTTGGTACATAACTCGCTTATGTTCAAAACTCTATTTTCTATTTATATATAAGTTAATCTGTTAAAAAAACGGCGTTAGGTTCCGCCTTTCAACATGTATTGCCTCATTTTCAAAGGTAGAGAACGGAACGGAGTTTCTAGAGAGATATCACCGACGTTATTACGTCATCAGCTTAAATGCATGATGCCCACAATAATTTCTGTTTATACAACTTTTTAAATTTTTAGTTGTCTTAGAAGTTCAATACGATCATCCTCGCCTCCGCTTTCTTTTTCTCAGCTTCAAGTATGTATTGTATTCGGTACACAGCAGGATAGCCGGTGGTAGCTTGGGAACCTAGTGTTAGGGAACAGAGTTTCCCTATTTTCCATCGATACATATAAAAAAATGAAAATATTAAATAATTAACTTTCTCAAGCAAGGATCGAACCCACAACCTGTCGCTTTCACAAACGCTTTCCCCTACTCTACAGGTCTCTAGCTAACTTTACAACCGAATATTGACCTGTGTGTTTCCAAATACTTGTAAGGCACAGTTTATACTGGGACTGGCAGTAACACGGCCGCGGGGGGTCGTCAGCCAAGTACTTAAATGTCACTAATGCGAGTAACCACAACGAGGTGTCGGTACTATACTATTTACACTCATCTTTTATGGTCGTTTCGGTGATTGGATCTCAGATAGTCAATTGAATATGTTCTATGAACACCAATTTGTTATCTTAAATACTTCATGTTATTTGAGTTTATTGTGATTGTTGTATTTTATTATGTGATTTTAAATATTGTACTGAGATATGTAATTTAGTATTTTTTTATTGCTTTAATATTTTGAAGCACCATTGATGTCTTTTATGTTATAAGTAAATTCATTGAATTAAAGAAAACTAATTTTTGAAGTAACAAACAGAACAAAATTTATAAACGAGGCCGTCGTTACGTGAGACAGGTTTTGGTAGTTAATGCGATGCTTGTATGTTCGATTCCTACTTGGAAGTAAAGGTATATTCAAATTAAGTGAAATAGATACGGAGAAGTATGCCGTTGTAGAAGCCAAAGCGTGGCATAAGTTCTGCCACTGAAAAAACGCAACGTGTCAAAAAATTGGCGGGAAATGGGAAAAGATGTTATAATACTAATGGTCCTATGCCTTCTGTGATATGTAAGAAAAGCGTGAAACTCTCCCTTATATGATCACAACTAATAAATAATTAACAACAAAACCAAAATATCTATATTATCTACACGTAACGTCTGAAACAATAATTACGCTCTAAACGTGTAAGCCTAGCCAAGGGGTTACAGATGCGATAGAATTGGAAACCGAATGGCTTTTCAAATCCCCACGTTAACAAACTTGGCCATTGTGCCTTATCTGTCCAACTTGGGCGACAAGACACGAATAGTTGGTGACGCCTGTCAGACTTCCCGAATCAACGGTTTGGCAGCCTTTTGTAAGGATGCGCTAATGAAAATTGTATTCAATGTCCAAAAGACTAGTGTTGTGTTCTTTGGAATAATTTTTATGTCAAATTCTTAGATTATCTTTATTATTACAAAATTTATCATCAAAATGATTGCGTATTATTTTTTTTATATAATGTATGTATTCTCCACATTTTTAAATTAAATAACTATAATTTACTAATTTTTAACTAAGTATAAGTATACAGAACTATTTGCAAATCTCATCTCTCCATTCCATTTAACTTGATAGATAATTTAATTTTAATATTTTAATTCTCCCAAATGAGAACCTGCAACCATCGCTCTGCGTTAGATAAATACAAGAAGCTACTTTCAATTAGTGACCTCTAGTAATGTTGGGGTGAAAACTTTGCATTGGTGTACCACGCTATTTGCATATCGTATTACCTATTAGTGGATGAGTATGTGAGAGAACTCAGTAATGGACAAAATAATTTTAGTTATATAGTATACGTATGTGGCAAAAACAAATTAATTATTTTTTACTAGATAATATAAAAAAAAAAGTTTGTATGTGCCACTTTAAATTTTTTATGACCTATAAAGAGCCCCTAGGGCTCAAGGAAAAAGATGAGAGTCAATGAACTACACGATACCGGAAATAGAAAACCAACCTTAGAATACCAACCACAGCACATACGAAAAAACAAGAAAAAGGAAGTAGACGAAAATATTTACAAATAATCAATATATTTTTTAATTATTATTTCGATTCACAGTGATGTTTTTATTTAAAAAAAAAATCTTTAACAACCACAAAAAAAAAACAATTTTATTAAAATATTTTGTCAATTACCGTGTTCTTGTATTATGCAATAGGGTGCGAGGGTTAGATTGGAAAGAGCGCCTATAAACAACATCTGTGACGACCCCTTAATTTAAACAAGTGTAGAGATGCGGTCGCAAATGCCACTGTTATTCGTGTTTTATTATTATGTACATTGATTTTTAGTTCTTTGTAAACATTTTTTATCTAACTAGTGGCATAGGCGACACAAGCGTGTAAAGGGCTCAATATTTTTTTCTTAGCTTTGGGAAAAGGCAAACCGCTGGGTTGAGTTCCGCTTTCCGACACGCAATGCTTAATATTCAGCTAAAAAAAATCATGTCAAAGCTAAAAAAATGTAAGTCTACTTACAGAGGTGTTACTGATAGATATGGAACTGGGTACAATATATTTATTTTGAAGGCAAAGAACTAAGCTGAGAGAGAGTGAGAGGTAAGTAAGTGTCTTAGCACTAGGAACCTAGGTTCCCAAACCTAGGTTCCTAGTGCTAAGACACTTACTTACCTCTCACTCTCTCTCAGCTTCACGCTGTATCCCGCACGAGGTAGGGTAGGCTGAGGGAACCCGGAAACCTAGTGTTAAGACACTCCGTTTCACTTCCGCTCCCCACTTTCCGCCGAATTTGAGGCATTGCGTGTTGAGTGGCGGAACTCAACGCCGCGCTTAAACTTTAACTTCCCAACATTCTAAATTTAAGGCATTGTGCTCTTTAGCGGATTTTAACGCTGCGCTTTTCTTTGTAACTAGGGCGAGAAAATGAAAATATTCAATACATCATTTTCTCGAAGTCACAAGCGCCTGTAGCGTTTACAGTCACACGCACTCATTAATATATAAATTATTAAATAAACATTAATATTTTATAATACATATTCTCCAATTTGAAATCGAACGTACAACCGTCACATACTCAATCGTACTGTCGGATATTTCAACCAATGTGAAGTTAAAATTACTTGAAACTTTATGAAATTGAGCGTTATATGGGCTAAGACAAAATATCGCAAGAGCAAATATTGTACAATGATTTGAAATGCACTTTGCGAGGACGAAACAATGGCCAATATAATATACAATATAATATTTATGTTACGCGTATTTGGATATGGCGGAACGTATAAAAGTAAATTGTTTAATCTTGTGGCACCGTAGTGGCTCAGTTGTGGTCTTTAAATATATGCGATAGTTGTGAGTTTAAATTTTCCTGCGGGGGATGTATATTTTTTTACTAACATGGCGTGTTTATAAAATTAGCCTACAGTTTCAATAAAAATATGGACACCAACGTTAGAAATATTGATTGAAAATATTTTTGATGATTTGTATTCTATTTTATCTTAAAATTCTCTTCATGTTTCGTTTGTGTATTTCTTTCGCCAGTTTTATAAATTATACAAAATTGGCGTCGAATCCAAAACTGTGCCTTAACTTATACGATTTAAGCATGTAGGGACATACGAGTAAAAGTGACACCTTCAACAATCTTTAATATTTTTTTCTCCGTTATAAGTACATCCCTAATCTATATAAGCACATCCCTAACTCCAGATAAGTATCAGTTAATTAATTTCAGCTGAATATTTACACCATTAGTCCGTACATACGTTATCGCTTGCAACTATCCGATAAATTACAGAATACCTGTTTCTTTACGTCTTTAAGTAGAAGTTTCTAATGCTCCTAACATTTCATGTATATCATGAGTAGCTATCGTTACCTTTACTACAGTGGCGAACGTTTTAACGAGATAGTAAAGTGTAATTCGATCAGTATTTACATTGGTATTGAACTTTTCGCGTTTTGTAGGATTTATTTAATTTCTTTGTATGTTTATATATTATAATATTAGTAACCCACCCGCGGCTTCACCCGCTTTAATTACATATTTTACTCACACATCTCAATTACTTTATTCTTCTTATAACATTATCACATTCAAGACAAAATCGATTTAAAAATAAAATTTCAGCCAAAAGAATGAAAATTTTGTAGTAACTTTGAAGAACTAAATATTTTAAATTAATATATTATTTTTTTTGTTTATCAACTGACAAATGAGTCCTCATAATGACTAATAGTCATTTTATTTCTAATGTCCGAGCATAACAAACGTTTAGCAAAAAGAAATAAAAGGCGGCGTTTAATTCCGGCACTGCCTCTAGAATTTGGAAGTGAGGAATGAAAGTGTGTCTTAACCCTAGGTTCCCAAGTTCCTTTTGCCTATTCTGCGTGAAGCTAAAAAAATTGCAATTCTTATCTATAATCGTTCAAATTGAAAGAGAAAAACACAAACCGTTAATTCACTATATATATTGAAGGGTGATTCCAATCGTCATTTCAATTTTTTGCAATATTTGTTTCTTTTATTAATTCTTACCCGACAAGTGAAGAAGCTAAGGGGATTCGGTACGCATCTGTTATTCGTGTTTATTGACATTTTATCCCCTTTTTATATGTCAATGCGGTCGTGTTGTGTACTAGCATTGTATTTTTTTATTAATTTACTTAGAAGATAAGATATTTTTACACTTTTCGGGCTCCGTGGCTTTATATGAAAAACAAATGGAATCGAAAACTTATAGTGCAAATAAAAAATATATAAAATTTATAAATATATCATAGAAAAATATTATTTTCAACTTACGAAGTTTGTAGTTAGTGTCTAATCATGTAATTGGTTCTGAATTGTAAGTGGACGATAGCAACTTGCATTTTGTTTTTTTTTTTAATTTCATACTAATCGAAGTGGCTAAAAGTGGGGAATGTAACGGAGTTTCTTAACACTAGGTTCCCAAGTTCCCTCTGCCTACCCCGCCATGTGCGAGATACAGCGTGAAGCAGAGTGAGTGAGTACTAATCAAAGTATTAAGACAAAATATGAAGCAGTAACAAACCATATATAAAAAAGTTATACGATCAAAACAACTAAAATGTACATATATACCTACTTATATATAAAATATTTTTTATAAAAGTTAAGAAGCAAAAACCATATATCAAAATCAGAATGCATTATATTAGTAAATAACAGCGTGTAACCGACATTTCAATTTATTGCAAAACTTTGAGAGTCATCTTCATACATCTTGACCAGAAACCGCATGTCGACCTTTTATAATCGTCGACTACTTGGTATAGAGTATGGTTATGGAATAGTAGAAATATATTTTTAAGAATAAAATTAACAAATTTTATGAAATTCCTAAAACAAAAATTACTACTTCATCTTGATATAATACTCCTAGGTCTTTATATATTTTCTTAAAACATTACTTAGAGCCATCGCGATGTACCAGGCTTTTGACTAAGAAAAGATTCATTCATTCAGGAGCTACAGTGCCACAGATAGACAGACAGGTCAAACTAATAACATTCCTCTCTTTGAGTCAGGGGTTAAAAAAGTATAGGTATTGAGAAACGTATACTTCTGAGATAGAGTTAACAAGTAAAATTGCAAATGATTGTTAAGAAAGATTTAAAAGGATTTTAAAGAGGAAAGAAGAGATTATTATTATAAGTTTTATTCTGCCGATCCTGAATAATACATAAGATTATAACGTATATACGTATATAAAAAAGGAAAAATATAGCTACATAATGAAATTCGTATATAAAAACTAAATATATTTTCTTTGCAGGTAAAGTAAAGTATCTAGACTAGTGTTCAATAAATCTAACATCACTATACGAAAATATTAAAGCCGCATCTATAACCAAACAATTTGTAACGCACTAGAAATTTGCCCGAGGCGTGTTTTGAAAGTAAATTTTAATAGAATTTGCAAGTAATCGAGCCACAATGGCTGGTGATTGCCGGACACAGCCGCGTGAGAATATTAGTGTTGACGTGACAATACAGCGAATTAAATGTCGTAAAGTTTGTTCTGTTGTTCAGCAATATATACATATTCATTTTATTTAATTATTATTAATATATATATATATATATATATATATATATATATATATATATATATATATATATATATATATATATATATTTTTTTTTATGAACTAAGCACAGTGACATAAGGTTAGCAGCTAGGGCGGAAAAAGAATTGAACATTATATCGTTTTTAATTTACAGGAAATATTTAATATTTTTTTCTCCTCGCTCTAACGAGAAAAAGTTACGAAATTCGCTGCTCAACACTCTCCCGAGAATACGGGAGAATAAACCTATATAGTCACAGAGTGTCTTAACACTTAAGTTACGCAGACGCTTTCACGTTTTATAGGCGATCACCAGTGGTAGTCTATATATATTGGGGCTAAAGATAATAGTTGAGTTAGTTTTTTTTTTGTTAAATCACTGGACAAACAAGTTGTTATTTAAATGTCCTTTATTGACCTGCAAAGTGACAGACACTTTTAGCAAGTTAATGTAATTTGCAATAAATACTTTTATGTATTTTCATTGTACTCATTTTGTTGTTCAATTAACAATGTACATTAATTTCCTTGGTCAACTTACGCATATGCATATAATATAATCACAATGTTAAAAATAAATTTTCAGGGCGGGATTTTCGAGACAAAGTGAAAAGACTTTTTTTTGATATTTAAACTTAAACTCTATTGATAAGACATTCTGTTCCCATTAAGGCACTGCATGACGATGGAGGCAATTCGTTGAGTTGCGAAACTCAACGCCGCGCTTTGCCTTGTGACCAGGGTAAATAAAAATATAAAATATGTATTTTTTTCGAGTGAATGTCTAACCCATAACTTGTCACGTTTGCAATAATACCCCTGTGGCACGACAGGGTTCTGGTGTAAATAATAATATTTAAAAAAATCAATACAATATTCTCTGAATTATCTTTAGAAATATTTTACATAAATTTTATTGAAATTACTACATTCACGTGGCGAAATCAAAAATAAACAGATCAATCTGTTAAGATCAGTCAATTGACTCAACATATTATTAAAGTGTTATATACAAGCCAGCTTGACGCTGTACCCCGCACATGGGAAGGTAGGCAAAGGGAACTTGGGAACCTAGTGTTAAGACACTCCGTTCCGGTCCGTATTCATTATACCGTACTGAGTGTCGGAACGCCGCGCTTTGCCTTTTTAGAAAGAAGAAATGAAATTTGAAAATATAAAATATTGAGTTTTTCGAGTGGAAGTCGAAACCCACATCTATTGTTAACAGTGAAACGCTTGTGACGATGCACCACGTAAATGTATAAAATGGCTTAGTGGTTGGAAGACTTGGATCTGAGAGAGATATGTATTATATAGGTACATATTATATATTACTAGGTTTCACTTTCGTTCCCTCTGCCTACCCTGCCTAGTGCGGGATACAGCGTGAAGCTGAAAGAAAAAAAAAGAAAAAAAAAGGAAAAAAAAAAAACTAAAATATTATTATTATTTTTTTTAGCTTCACGCTGTATCCCGCACGAGGCAGGGTAGGCAGAGGGAACCTGCAAAACTAATCCGTTCTCCACTTTTCGCCGAATTTGAGGCATTGCGTGTTGAGTGGCGGAACTCAACGCCTCGGTTTGCCTTAATACCAGAGTGAAGAAATTAAACATTAAATATTTAAATTGAAAATATTAAATACTTAATTTCCTCGACTGGGGATTGAACCCAGAACATGTTGGTTACAGTCACACGCTTGTGCCGCTACGCCACGCCAGGCCTCAAATATTATTATATAATAATATGTGTATGATCAAATATATCGAAACGCTAATGCATCGGCGATGCCGAGTACAAGAGCAAAATAAAGGGCCGTGTAATATTGTGATACAGCATGCATTATGCAGCGTTACGGGACAAGACAGAAACTTAGTAGTTTACTTTATATTAGAGTTGAGTTGAGTTTTGGTGGAGGGGCACTGTAATTTTGATGGTTATAGGTTTGATGCTCACTCGGAGTAATTGAATATTTTTCATTCCTTGCTTTACAAACGATATAAATTTCAGCATTGAATGTCTCTAGAAATTGGCGTGAAGTAGGAAGCGGAAGTGTCCTACTGGAAGCGGAGTAAAAGCATATATAGAATTGGCTATAAGCAATCTCTACTTTGCGTATATTGAACGCGAAAGATCTATTCTAGGTATTAGCTTTGCATAATAGGGTTGGTAAAGGAAATATGGTAATTTAATGGTAAGACACTGTATTCGTTACCAACTTTCTCCTAAACTTGTGACATTGCGTATTGAGTGGTGGAACTGAACGCCGCGCGATGCCTTGTTACCAGAACGAAGAAAGGAAATCATTTACATTTAATTTACCGGGAACAAAACCCACAACCTGCCGCATTTACAATCACACGCTTGTGCCACTGCGCCACAACAGACCTCATAATTACACATATATATTTAATTTTCAAACTATAGTCTCTTCTAACTTAATCCGCATACTAAAATCTCGGAACGCAGGGACCAAGAGCGGACTGTCCGACACTTTTTCAAAATCGTGACCGGCCGCGGATGCTGCGTCACGAACTCTGTACCGTTACCCAACATGCTCTGTCGCATTCACACTTGTCCAACATGCTCTATGAGAGAGGGAGACACATGAATTTCACATGGTAAAGCCTGAAGAATTTGAGTATTTATTTATTTGCTTTTTGTGTGTATGTATTGCTAATGTTATTTTATTAAATGTAATTGAAGTTAAAACAATAGATTATAGTAAAAAATATATATAGAATATATTAAATTAAGTTAAAAATCAAATTCGGCGGAAAGTGGGGAACGGAAGTGGAACCAAGTGTCTTAACACTAGGTTCCCAAGTTCCCGCTGCCATGTGCGGGATACAGCGTATTTTAATTAAAAAATCAATTAAATAAGTTAAGTATTCTCAAAAAAGTGTAAAATATTTTAAAAGCTATTATTATAATTATTTTCCCTATTCTAGAAGACTTAGCGCGACTTTGAGTTCTACCTCTCGATATACATACAATATCTCAAAAATAAGCGAAAGTGTGAAATGGTAAGTCTTAGGTTCCCTTATTCAGAAAAAGCTCCTCTTAGACGGTTCCTGAGAGGCGCAGCTTCAAATACCGCAATGTTCAAATTTATATTCGTTTTCTAAATAAGTACTTTTCTTTCCTAAATGTGGATTATCACTTTAAAGATATTGAAAATATTTTAAAATACTATGTAATAATTAATTAAAAACAAAAAGTAACTTTGTCTTTTAAACCATAAAGTAATAAAAAATGTAAACGGCTTACGTCATACGTACAACGTCTCAATGGACATCAATATTCCGATATAACGCCGAGTCACGCGCCGACACTTGATAGTTTACACTTCATTATTAGATTGGCCCACACGTGCATAATATGAGCTTAAGAGTATTACATATGTGCCTTTATTTATTACTTTGACTTCACACTGTACGCTGCTCATGGCAGGGTACGTAAAGGGAACTTGGGAACCTAGTGTTAAGATACTCCGTTCCATTCTCCACTTTTCGCCAAATTTGACCAATTGCATTTTGAGTGGCAAAACTCAACGCATTGAATGAGTGAGTTTAATTTTTCATATAATATTCAGATATTTCAAATAATTTATTGTTAATTATTAAATTATATTTGTATATCATTATCTTCATTATTTTTTTCGGATCGCAGGGTTAGGGAATTAACTTTCAAGATATTGCGATTTCCGCTTTCCGTGTGAACTCAAAACCATTACTTCACCCAACGTATCGTGTTCGGAACGGTGAAAAATTAAGGATAAATAAATTTTAGATATATTTTTCTTAAAAAAATCATTCTGTTTTTTCTTTTTTATATTTGTTTTATAATAAAATGTAATTTTTGTAAAATTACATAACATTTTTAAAACGGGTTACTTAAAAATTCCATACGAATTCCAAACTTTCATACAATTCATCCTAACAACAATATTTCTATGTACACAAGTGCATAGTAATTAGGCAAATTAATAACCCTACAACGACGACCCTATCTTCTCCAGAGACATTTGAAACTGTGGAATACATTGAAAACTTATCATGAAAGCCGTTATTAAAGTGGATACATTTGTCTCGAGACCACACGGAGAGTTGTTCCTGTATATCTTATATTGAAATTAATAAAACCGATTCCAATATTTAAATGTACCTAATCTAAATTAGTTATACTATTATAAGAATATATAAACAGCTTTTAAGTTATCCAAAGCAAAATTTTGAATTTTTATTTCGACGATAAAAATGATACTGGAGCAATAAAATTTAGCATTAATTCATTTGATAGATAATATTTATTTTTAGCAAAATATTGAAATTTATGATAAAAGACGATTGTATTTTTTATCTGTGATTAACGTGTATATGTGAGGACCTATTATGTTATCTGTATTTTAATTAAAAATAGAAAATACTATTTTGATAACATTAGTTATAAATAAGTCTAAATATTAAAAAAAAAAACAAATACAATCTTGTGCCACTGAACCTTATGATTTATTTTACAAAACCTAATTTTTATTTTTCCCTGATGACATACGTAGTGAAAAGCTTTTATTTGTGGTGTAAAATCTAATCTAAGTATTATATATGACACGTATGTCATACAACAGCTCTTAGCTATTGCCGTATAACCACGCCTAATTTAAAAGAGTTATGCCACTTTCTAAGTGCGAACGATAACTATGACCGCTGCGGCAGGTTCAGTAATTTACTTTAAAACTAATAATATAATGCAAAATTAATTTATATTAACAAATTAATTAACACAAAAAAATATCTTTATAATTTTGTAATGTTGTAATAAATCTTAATAATGTCTTTGATTTTCGCGATTGTTATACATTTTAAATGAAACACTTTTAAACGGATTAATCGCGTATATTGAATGGTAAACATTTTTGGGAAACCCGACGTTTCGAACACTTTACAGTAGTCCGTGGTTACGGGTAGACTGAGGTGGCATTTGTCTGTCAGTTGATATAATTATTATATCAAACTACCGCCAACGATTCCTTAATTGCCTCGCGTACTGCCCTGGATTCTTGCAGAATGAGCTAACTGTATCTGGTCCTCTAGTGTGGTGTGCTGGGGATTTTAAATTTTTTAATAGTGGGTTGAGAGGCAACCAGCACTTTTACCATATGTAAAGGGTGTTACAGACAGGATCGGCAACATCTTAAGAAGAGCTTCTATTAAAACTATTTTCAAGCCTAACAAGAAAGTGAGCCAATTCTTGAGACCAGTGAAGAGTAATATTCCTTTGCAGTGGGCAGGTGTATACAAACTTTATTGTGACTGTGGCTTATCATATATAGGTCAAACAAAGAGAAGCATCGGTGTTAGGGTGAAGGAACACATCTCCGATGTCAAGAATGGGCATGTATCAAAGTCAGCTGTGTGTGAGCATACATCGAACAAATCCAACGATTACATCAGGTTTGATAAACCCCACATACTCGCTAGGGAGAATAGATATATCCCTAGAATGATCCGCGAGGCTATTGAAATACAAAAACATCCTAATTTCAATAGAGAAGATGGTTGGAAACTTTCCACCACCTGGGACCCACTATTAAAAAATTTAAAATCCCCAGCACACCACACTAGAGGACCAGATACAGTTAGCTCATTCTGCAAGAATCCAGGGCAGTACGCGAGGCAATTAAGGAATCGTTGGCGGTAGTTTGATATAATAATTATATCAACTGACAGACAAATGCCACCTCAGTCTACCCGTGACCACGGACTACTGTAAAGTGTTCGAAACGTCGGGTTTCCCAAAAATGTTTACCATTCAATATACGCGATTAATCCGTTTAAAAGTGTTTCATTTAAAATGTAATAAATCTTTATAACTTTAGCAGAAGTATACATCTCAATGCAAAAAAGTAAATCTCTTTCTCTCAACTTCACGCTGTATTCAGGCACATGGCAGGGAACTTGGGAACCCAGTTATAAAACACTCCATTCCCATTAAGACACGTAAACTATTTCCCACCAAATTTGAGACATCGTGGTGAAACTCAAAGCCGCACTTAGACTTATTACTAGAGACTAAATATATATTAAATTCGCTGTCGCATTTGTTGTCATACGGTTATGCTCGTGCCTCACGAAAGGCCTCAAAAATTTAAATTATTTCAATTAATACTCAAATAGGCTACAGTCTTGAGTGAAGAAATAAAACAGAACATACAATTTATAGCGTACTAATACATAACTATTAACTATCAATTTACAACAGAATTGCCATGCACTATTATACGAGTTTGAGAAAGTTAGCCGTGGATTAGACAACATTTATTGCTGTTACATATTCATGTCATCCCCGGGCGTGAACGCTTTATCCCTTTCTGATAGCGTTGGTAATGAAAAATGAAGAAAAAGACTGTTTATATTAATAATATAATTATTATAAGATACTGGTAATAATAATATTACTTTAAAATATATTGATAATTAAAAAAGTGTCAATTCATATTTATGAGACAAAAATATTTATTTTAATAACATATAAAAATTTTAAAAGGTGTGAGTTCAAATACCGCTGCGTTCATATTTTTAAATTGATTATTAAGTTCCTTAGTTTATGAATGAATTGTTTAAGAACAACAGCTTATTAATACATATGTTATAGAAAGCTGATTATTTATGAAATAGACAATTTCATGTTTAAAGATAGATAATTTAACTATATTTTTAGAAAACATATAAAATTTAAAGGCAAAGCGCGGCGTTGAGTTCCGCCACTCAACACGCAATGTCTTAAATTCGGCGGAAAGGGGGAAACGGAAGTGGAACGGAGTGTCATAACACTAGGTTTCACTTTCGTTCCCTCTGCCTACCCTGCCTAGTGCGGGATACAGCGTGAAGCTGAAAAAAAGAAAAAAAAATTTGAAGGTAGCGTTGAGCCTCTTGAATGAACGTATTCTATAAAAATTAAGAACTTATGTGTGAAAGTATGATTTGTAATCTAATTTAGTTTGAATATATCCAAGAGGCGCAGGTTCGAGTCACGATACATTTAAGTTTAAATTTATAAACTTTTTATTATAGAATAAAGTTAACTTTATATTCGTTTGCCGTAAACACTTTTACAAAAAAGCTTTAAGTACATAATATTCTAATAAATAATCAACGTTCAATCACAAAACCGTAGTCTTACCATACCATAGTCCAAGTTAAACTGGCGTGTTTTTGTCAAGCAATATACAGCCTACCTCGTTTATTGCACCCTCTTAGCGACTGTTAGTGGTTTAACACGCTTTAAAATGCTATTTTTCTCATAAAAACTAACTCCGGACGTTAATTACACTAATAAAAGTAAATTTTATTGGAGCCAGGCCCCACTACTACCGACCTACTGTAAATTACAAATTCCAAATAGTCAACTTAAGTCACTATAAAATAAAGAGATATTAGCCAATTAGGAATATTGCCACTTTAAATGTTTAAGTCTGTAAAAGTTAAACTTCAACTTTTACTAAACTGTTAACTATGATAAGAACAAATTAAGTACATTTCGCATTTTTGTCCGCAGATTTGCCCGCTTGAATTGCACTTTTTTTTTCGTTTTTTTTTGAGCTTAATAAAAAAGCTTTAATAAAAAAGGTACTTTATTTTAAAATAATGGTCTTTTTTAGTTATTTACCGATTTTAATAAAACACACACAACATATTCAGGGTGGGACCGACATATAATAATAGTGCAAACTGCATTAAAATCTGGTTAGCCGTTTCTGATAATAGCGCCTACAAACGCTCAAATAAATAGTCGAACAGACAGTGATCGGTTACAGATTTATTATATACCATTTTTTATATTGTTATAATATACGGCTGATTTCTTTTTATAATTTTGTTTTTTGTTTCATTTTGAATTAATTTAAGATGACTCAAAGCATTGTTAGTATTTCATAACGACCTTTAATTCTTTTTTTATCAGATTTTTACGACGTACTCTTATATGAGTGACTTAGACCGTGTTTTAATCATAGAGAACGTTTCAAACGTATCCATCAAAACTTTAGCGTTCAAAAGTTCTTCTACTACAAACCTTGAACTTGGTAAATAATCGTCTATTTATTAATAATTATTTCACTTTTATATTTATTTATAAGATAATGTAAACATGAATTATATTATTTAATTTCATTTATTTCAAGCACTATCGTGTTACTTATTAAGTTCTAAATAAAAATACTAAGATTCGTAATGTTATTATTATTATTATGTATTTTACGCTGTGTCCTGCATTTACAAGGGCAGTCAGCGGTAATCTAGAGCTATGAACTCTATTGCCCAATTTTGAGCAATATTATTTGTTCCTAGATTGATGACCTGAAAATAATTGATTCCCTCAATAAAGAATTAAACTTAGAACGTTGCGTTTGCACCTCAGCACTACTACAGTTTGTATTAATGTAATATTAAAATACTAGTATATGTATATCTCTATACTGTAGTGGTTAATTCGCGGACATGTGAAAGTATGACGTGGCCGGAAGTTCCGCATCTGAGATTATCTCACAACCTGACGGAGTTTGTGTATTGAGATGAGTTGCTGTGGCTGATAATAAAATGCAAAGTACTTAGACAAATATTATATATACATATCTATTATACGGACGGACATATTTTATAAAATTTGTTGAAATTATGATTCCATTTTAGTAATTATAGTTTTACGAAAACAGTTTCTTTTTTATTTATTTAGTTTTTTTAAGAGTAATAAAAAGCCCTTTCGAATAGTACGAAGGTAACGGAAATGGATTCGATTCTGATTCGGAGGTGTTGCACCCCAGTAGTAAATGTTTATATTAACCACATTTCACATTCAATGATTATTATATCCCGATAGAATAAACTAAAATAAAATAAATACTTTATATACCTAGTAATATAACCGCTTAAATTAGAGTAAAGCGCAAATTTATGCACTTAGTTTTAAATTCAATACTTACAAAAAAATCCTAAGTGATATTTCACATATTTATTTAGAGAATAATAAAGCTAAATACAAATTTACGTCTTCAGTTTTTATTATTACCTACTTAACCATCTTTATTTAGAAAAAGAAAAATTATATATATTTATACTTAATTATACTGTGGGATTCTAGAAAACGAAAGTCTACAACTGTAGTCTGCGACAAACGCAACTAATCACATAAAAGTGAAAACTAACTCAATTATATAAATTAAACATAATGATCGCTATTTGTTGTAATGTTGCATTCTGTGTTTTATTAAACACTGGTATTTATCGCTTTAACTTATTGTTATTACTTATTATTTATTTTATTTTATAATAAAAAGGGAATAATTTGGAAAAAAAAATTAAATGAAACAAATGTCTTTTAAAAAAATCTTCGCGCGTGTAATAAATAAATAAAAATAAATTAAACTATTTACATCGAATAAATAAGTTCTTAACTATAACGGCACGCAATGCGATCCGTCTAACAAACAGCTGGTAACAAATCAAATATCGACAAATTTAAATATATCACAAATTCGACCGAGAACAATAAGTCGCAGACTCCCCTCCTGCGGATCTGGAGAGCGTGAGTTATTATCCCCTCAAACAATCTACGATCTAAAATATCAACAGTCATTGCAAGGCAATGCAGATATCGATCAAACGCCAAGTGAATGTTTCCGCCATCACCCGTACCCAAATTTTCCCGATGCATCGTACGTTTGGCGTCAACCCCCCTGGTCCTCCTTGTACATCCGACCACCTCCTTCGTATAACTTAAACGATGATGTACTAACGTCAGGCATTCGCGGGCTACTTGTGTAATTTGGTGGTGGTAACCGAGAAGGCGACAAAAAACTACCATAGGACAAAGAGGAGTTGACACCAAGCGAAGTGTCCAATGTAGAGTAATAACCTGAGGACGTTGCTGACGGAGGAGGGGCAGCCGGAGGCTGCGGTACTCTAGACGCTTCCGCGTACACGTCTAAATGAGTTCGTACTAATGTTACGAGTTCTCCGTAATTTGTAACCGCAGCACCAGCGCCCGCAACTCTGTACAGCAACAACCTCGCTTCCCCAAATAAACTGTCTAAAATTTTACCTGTCGTGAAGAGTACGATGGCCTTCAGACAGGAATACTCGGCGGAGTCCACGTGAAGTGCTTTTAACTTCTCCACTTGCTCCTGGAAGATCCTTATGTGGTCCATGAACGCCACCACCCGGTCAGCCGCCATGGGAGAGGCATGTAGACCGGCGGCGGCGAGCAACGGCGCTACATGTAGGGGCATTGAGCATTGAGACGCATTTAGGACGAACAATTCAGACCAAACGAGCCGTAAAAGCGCCACTTGGTCCGTCACTTGGAGTTCAGGAAAGAAGGGAATATTTCTCGCCCATTCCACGGCGGAGAAAAGTAGTCTTGCAGCTAGTTCACATATATTATCTATTCCCATGACATTAGTGGGTTGAACGCACTGGCCGTATCTTGAGGTGGGGTACGGTTCTGCTCTTAGTAGGAGAGAGATATATGAGGAGAGGTAGGGATGGCCGTTGAGGCCGGTCGCGGGGTCACCATTCGCGAGAGCGAACTGCCCTGGAAGAGCAAGACCAGCTGGCTGCGTTGGTGGCACCCGACCTCTTTGTACAGCTGAAACAAAAGAGAAAGCTTTTATTAGTATTTTGTATTAACAAAACTTAAAATCACTGAATTTTGTTAACAAAATTGAATATTCATAGTCAAGAATGGCTAATATACAAAATGAGAATATTTTAAGTAATATTAGGTAAAAATGAAGGATTGCTTGTGAAATCGTAGTCATGTTTAGAGTATGGACTTTTACATAATTCATGTCGCTAGGTAGATGTTACAGCGGGCTCTATTGTTTTAATGTAAATTCTAAAATAATCTATTCCCGTTCCACCGTCCAGTTAAATATACAATCGATACAAGAAATCTATCCGAGCATTTACCAATAATGTGTATTTATTTTGTGTACCAGCTTATTCAAAAACATTTACAAGTTGGTAACCTAAGTATACACTTTTAAGATCATTACTTAAATTAAAATATGCAAGGCTCAATACTGAAATTTATTGCGGCATTGGTTGAGTTTGTATCACGTAGATACAATTAACTGCACAAATCTTTATTGAAACTGCTATAGTGTAGTTCAGTCGTAAGTAAATGCTTATCGTGGTTTCAGGTTCAAATCTGATGTGGTGAAGAGTTGAGTCAATCAACAATCGATATAATTTAACATATAATATTTAATTTTATTACGACAATTAAAACAAAATTTCATTGCGAATACAAGAAGTCCGAGTCCCCAAGCAAAGGCAAAGCCACTTAACGTATACCGCAATTAGCACATGTGTACGACGTCATTACGCTACTATAATAACGTTTATGAGTACTAACAACTGTCGGTGAACGTCGTATGTATATATTGATGTTGCTTCCTACATAGCTACCTATGTGAACTGTGAATTATCTAATTATTTATTGATTTTTATTATGTAAAAAATATTTCTTTTGTAGTAATAAGGAAGCCACTTTTTTTTCCAATTTGATAAATATTTTAACAAGAATTGAACTTTTTTAAATATATAAATATGTATATGTATTTAATTTATTATATTTTTAAAACATTAATATATTAATTGTGTCTGTCTGTATCATACTATACCTACTTTAAGATAAAAAAATGGTAATTATATACAAAGATAATGACGAAACTTAATAGCTCTAGAAAACTGCGTTATTCTTTGTCATGAGATTTTATAAGCTTTTTCCTTGTGGAGATAAGTTATCTTTTATGCCGCGTTGTAATTGGTCAGAGTAACTGTAACGTTATCATAAGAACAACGCCCGTCCATAACAAACAGCTCCAATCAATATGTACCTACATATTAAAGTAGTAAAACTTACAAAGATTTCTCAATATTCTCTTATGTCATGGTTCTTAAGATACAATTTTTATATTAAATAAATAGATATTAAAGGAAATAACTGGCATTGGAAATTCTAACTAAGTATATCCTAATTACCGTAGTTTTCCATATAAAATATGACCAAATCAAAAATTATCAAATAAATCAACAATAATCAAAACTAATCAAGATATGAAAATCTTGAATCTTGATCAGTGTATTCAAAAATAATTACGTACCATTGTTTTACAATAAGCTTCAATAACTATGGAAGATGATATTTAGAAAGCGAACACTTACATAATAGTTACTAGTTAACAGCGCTATTTCTGTATAGATGTCGTGTCACATAATTTGCTTGACCTACATCCGGTGTAATGTATTTTAAATTGTTCTAAAAATATACGGTAAGTAAGGTATAGCAAGACGATACAATATTTAATATTTTTAAAAAAATCGTTACATTTTTTTTTTTCAGTTAAAAGATTATGTTTTTACTCTGAATTGAAAAATAGCGTTTTAGTTTAAAATATATATTATATAGAATTTTAAATAATAATTTATCGTAACTGTATTCACTAAATTATGCGCAGCTATGCAAATGTATTGTAAACTAGAATAGTAATTATGGTGTACATATTTTATACTCAATAATCGGTCTTGTTAGCTATAAACGCAGAATTAACGTAGAAATGTTGAACTAGACATTATGTTTTATCTAGATCTTTATTGTATCTTGTCGTAAACAATGATACAAAAATAGTATGAAATTTAAAAGTAAATAATAAAATCTTTTTTACTTTGTTTTAAAGTGTTATTCCACACTCAGGACATAAAATAGATTTAAATTTAAGTTTAGTAATAAAATCTTGTTGCTTTAAATGATTTAAAAATAGCAAAATGGATTTCACATTTTCAATAATAAATTTAAGAAACACGTATTAGAAACATTTAAATATAAGTTAGACTGGAACCCACATTAAAACATTTCCTAAGCATTTTGAGTGAAATATAGAAAAAAAATCTCAAAAAAGTATCCCAATATTAACCACAGATATTATTAAAAATAAAAAAAGCTAAAAAATAAAAATGTAATGTAGAAAAAAATTAAGTAATTTAACCACTACAGACCGTATTTTATGTTCCCATTCAAATTCTCTATGGTTACCGCTCTGCGGTGAGCTTGAGCGTTGTGAATCAATGTCGTGCCACGATCTCAACACCGAGAAATAGCAGGTGGAATATTAGAAATACTTTGATTTTTACGCATTTCAATTGTTATTGACAACTGTGTCGTTTAGTTTTTGTTATAGAAATACATTGCATTCATATTATTTGCTTCCAATCTAACTTTTTTTATAGATACAGATTAATAAGTGAATCGATACATCAAATTAGTCACTATTTTAAAACTACCCTCACGTTAAATCTTTAAGTTTACGATCACTTTCTGTAGTCTCGAATAATGTGACAAAATAAGTTATTATTTATGACAAAAAATGTGAAAGGACACTAATAGTGATTATTTTGCAATAATAGACATCAGAGTTTGTGTTCTATAAACATTTTCTACAAAATCTCAATATTTTAGCAAAAATAAGTTTAAATAATAAAAAATAATGTTTAATTAGAGTGTACCATTAGCATCATGGTCACAATATCAACAAAAATGTTCCAGAAATGTCCGGCGCGTTAAGAATTTGGTGCGCGCACGTTTTTTGGCAGAGCCGGCACGAATGCTCGAGCACGCGCTTACGTTTTTTCTTTAATAAAGTAAGAAGACGGCATCGGCAGGTTGTTTCTTTTTTTAGTTTTAAAGATTATTTTTTGTTTATATTGCTATTGAATCACATGTTGGTGTTTTGAGACTGTAATTATAGTAATGAAGTTTTGTTTCATTGGTTTTGTAAGTGAAAGTTTTGTTAAAATATATATGCTTTTAAAACTTATTTCTTGCTTATTTCTTGTATCGAATTGCAATTGCCTGTTTAAGCATTATTAGCAGAGATATTTGACCCCAGCCTAGGAAAATAAAAAAAAACCCTATAGAAGTTGGGAATTGGAAAGTATCTTTATATGAGGAGGCAAAGCGCGGTTTTGAACTCAAAACGCAATACCCCGCCGTAATATGGAGAACAGGATGTCTTAACACTAGGTTCCCAAGTTCCCTCGGCCTAAATTACTATGTACAGGACACAACGTGAACTAACCATAAAAATTGGAAAAAAAAATAACTGAAAATTAACTTTCCACAAAACTAAAACAATAATAACATTTAATCAAAATCGTGTCGATACGTTCATCATGATCGTACACAAGTTACGTAAAGAATTCAATTAAGTGTTACACAGCCACAGGTTTGGTCGAGTTAGAGTAATTGCGTGCATGATAATTCTGTTTCAGAAGTAGGCCGCGGCTCTCCCACGGCGGTGCGTCGACAGCAGACCTAGTATGTAGCTAATGGCACATCATTACACTATCTCCTGATATATCTTTTGTACATGATTTTGGTGATCTGTCAATATTCTATACAAATTTTGAGTGTTTAACCATTTGGGCTATATATATGAAGGCTGTGTGTTCAATTCCTGCTTGGAAATCATTTTTCATATAATTTATTTATATTTCTTCGCTGGAATAAACAAATCACTGTGTTAAATTTCTCTGTCTACCTACAGCTAAATTCGTATTGCCTAGAAAGTTTTCCGGAACGTCCCTATACGATCGAATATCAAACATAAGATCCGTCCGTAACCCAAATAACCCTGGCAGGGTTGGCAGACGGCAACCTTGTTTAAAGGCACTCCGTTGCGTTCCCCATTTTAAACCGAATTTGTGACATTGTGTGTTGAGCGGCGGAATTCAACGCCGTACGTTGACTTTCTACCAGAGATTTAAAATATAAAATATTTAATCAAATCAATCAGCTTCACGCTGTATCCCGCACTAGGCAGGGTAGGCAGAGGGCACGGAAGTGAAACCTAGTGTTAAGACACTCCGTTCTACTTCCGTTCCCCACTTTCCACCAAATTTGAGGCATTGCGTGTTGAGTGGCGGAACTCAACGCCGCGCTTTGCCTTATTACCAGAGCGAAGAAATGAAACATTAAATATTTAAAATTGAAAATATTAAACATTTCATTTCCTCGACTGGGGATCGAACCCAGAACCTGTCGGTTACAGTCACACTCTTGTGCCGCTGCGCCACGACAGGCCTCAATAAAATATTTAATTTGAAAATATTAAATATTTAATTTCTTCGAAAGGGCATCAAACCCACTATGTCGTGTTTACATTGACACGCTTGTGCCCCTGCTCCATTACAGGTATTTTTAAAAATTATCTAAATAATAAACGTTTTCCATTTAATTATTTATTGTAACCATTTAGCCATCATATTATTTTAAAATAGATAAATAACTTTGCAAATGCGCGTTCAAGCAATATATTGCAGATGATTAATATCATGTCGTACGCTTAATTATCTTTAATTGGAAAGTTATATGTAAAATATACTTGTACGATTTACGTATTTATATATTATACCTTGTACGCAATGGATGTGGAGCCCGGCCACGGAAGAACGTTTAAATTTAAATAATATTTCCCTTTTACCGTTCTAATTGGATTAGGCGCAGAGTTAAGTTCCGCAGTGTGGTATGCAATGTCATTAAAGTAGAAGTTAAATATATATTAATAAATATATATATATATTAAGTCTTGTCGAGACGTGTGACTGTAAGCGTGACAGGATTAGAGTTCGATCCCTCGAGAAAATGAACATTTAATATATTTAAATTAAATATGTAATGTTTTCATTGTTCTGGTCAGAAGTAAAGCGCGTTGAGTTCCGCCGCTCAACACGCAATATTTTAAATTCGGCGGAAACTACTGACCTGAACTCTGCCTCCCACGTTATTTGCGGGGTTATAGCATTAAGCTGAAAAAAAAAATGTATCAACTAATTTATAATAATGCAGCGCAACGTGGCGCGGCGTAAACATATAGAATATGGGTTCTAACCACACTCTAAGAAATTAATTATTTTTATCGCTCCGGTAGACAAAGTTCGGCGTTAAGCTATGAATTAAATACAGTCGAATATCTCAAAGTCGGGTCGAAAATAGGGGAATAGCGTGTCTAACACTAAGTTCTCACTGTCTACCATTTTATACGGGAAACAGCGTGAAAGACCACAAAAGAAAAAATTAAGCGTTTCATAAATACTATGTATCTTTTATTTATAATATCTAAAGATTAAAGACCGTGTTATGTCGTATTATATCTTTTCATTTTAGATATTGACGTTTTTTCATATAATTATAATATAAAAATCTCCACTGTCTCCATATTAATAGATGAACACGAACAAAGAGACTGGTTTACATTTAACTAATTAAGGGCCAGTGCATTAAATCAAATCGTTCGATCTTTAACTTGAACGTCCCTTTAGTCCCTTAAAGTATTGTATATTAGCAGGATAGAAAAAACAACATTGTCTTCTAAATTCGAGACTTTGTGCTTTGATTGATGGAATTCGCTGCATTTTATCTAATTAGAATAGGGGAATGAGTAGGTACATCTTGGTAGGTACTTCAAACTTATATTTTTTTAACTTCACGTTGCATCCTGCACACGGCAGGGTAGGCAGAGGGAACTTGACTACCTAGTCGTGAGATACTTCATTCTCATTATGAAATTTCCGTTCCCTACTTTCCTACAAATTTTGTAGGCAATACGCGAGTGGCGAACTTAACGCTGCGCTTTGCCTCGTTATCAGATTGAAGAAATGAAACTATCTACCCGAGAAAATGGAATTAAATATTCCATTTTCTCGGGCGGGGATCGAACCCACAAGCTGTCGCATATTCAGCCACAAGCTTGTGCCTCTTGTGATAGACCAGTTCAATATTAATAAATAGTAAGCTATAATATATTATTTATATATGAAATCCTTCACTCTTAGTATTCAATCAATAATCAAGTTGGCACTTGATCATGACATATCTGTATATCACGTTTAAAATTTTAAAAAATATCTTTTTCGCTCTGGAACTAGACAAAGCGCGGCGTTGAGTTCCAACACTCCACATAAAAAAGAAAAGTGGGGAAAAGAGTGAACATTAATCCTGTTTGTAAGGATCTTCCTGCCAAGCCTACTCCACTTTGCAGTTGTGTGTTTAGTATCTTATACTATTTTTTTTTTTATGTTTAAGGATAAATCCATTTCTATGTATACAGCATACTACAGTTCTGGAGAGAAAATACAATCTTAGAATCCCACTCACTCTGTTTATTTTTGACTGGCTCATCTCAACTGAATGCAACACTTATCAACAATATAAAATTTAATTGAAACAGCCTAGTTAGCAAATTCCCAGAAGACACAAAAAACGTTTATAAAAAATATATATAGGAAAGTATGATACATATGATATCAGAAGGTTTTACAACTACGAAAAATTATTATATTATATATTTCTTCTATTTAATATATGAAATAAAAGAAAGATGGTTTTTTTACACTTTTAAATAACAATAAAATGTACATTGCTTACGAAGGTGATTTAGCAGCTTTACACTCTAAGCAAACGATATAAATATAAGACTTTTAACCAAATTTTACTATGGAGAAGAAATTTAGTGTCTAATCACTACGTTCTGCTGTTAAAATAATACAATAACATTGATAAATGTCCGTTAAGTAATAACCAAAGTAAGTAATCTAGCCGCAACTCCATTGTTTATTCATATGGCAATAAAATTGCAAAACTGTTTATATGACTATAAAATCAAGGCACGCTTAACCTATATACGTGGCAAATGCTCCTAACTATCTATTTACGTTCATTTTAAAGAAATAACTTTTATGGTAATATTTTATAAAATGATTTTTTTAGGACTTCAAAAGGCGAAACTCAACGCCGTGCTTTGTCTTGTTGTGCAAAATACATATGATTAATTCTTGGGAACCGTACCCACAATCGTCGCGTTTACAGTTAAACTCTGTGCCGCTGTGCCATGACAGCATTTTTAATTTTATCATGCATTTAATTTTCATATGAAGCAACTAATTTCAGGTTCTCTGGTGAGAAAACTATTTTAAACTGGATACCCAGAATCGCTCAATGAACTGTCGGAACGTAGGGCGTTTCTAATTTACACGGTGTTTTGCGGAACTCAACACCGCCTAACTTATCACCGCATAACTTATTAAGCAATATGATTAAAATAATTAAAAAGTAACAAAGTAAAATGTCACTTCTTTTTGTGATATGAAATAAAATATACGCTCGAAGATATACAGCGAGTAATGATTTAAATATCAAAGATTATATAAAGTGCTTTCTTTATGGAAGGCGTTATAAACTTTTGTTTTCTGAGACGCGCCGGCATCGACAGATCTTCTAATCACAAAAGACTTTTCATTTGGAAGTGTCAAGAACTATTGTATTTTTGTAAATTTAAACTTTATTTCATTATCATTAAGTTCATTTTTCTTTAACAATATCAGATATATGAGTATATAGATGTTTAGATGTGGATAGAATTTTAAAAGAAGCTATGCTAAAAAACTTGTCATACGATTTACAAGAAATCGTTAAAGTTCAGCTTCACGCTTTATCCCGCACACATCAGGCACATGGATTCTGGGAACCTAGTGTTAAAGAAACGGATGCCCCGACTTCCCCGATTGGCGACGCAACACGCAGCGCCGCCAATTATGGGGAAAGTGGGCAACAGAAGAGGAAGGAACGATTGTCTTAACAGTAGGTTCCCACGTTCCCTCTGCCTACCCTGCCATGTGCGGGATACAGCGTAAGTTTATAAATATAAGTAAGTGTATTTTTATCTCATATTTTAACATTTTTTTTACATTTTTTAAGATATCAAAGAGAAAAATGTTAAATATTACTTAGAATATAAAATTAAACGATTTGTGAGTTAAAATTGCACCTCTTGAGTACTTAAATAAAACATGTCTTCAGGTTTCTCTTTAAAACTAAACGATGTGAAAAAATAGGGTGACGCAAAACGCTAATAAGTAATACTATAATTTTACAATATTTACGAGTTTATCCATTAAATGGACATATTTCAAAAGCTGTATGTTTTACGCCGGCAGTTAAAGTAAGCGGTCGATAAATCATCGTCAGTAATTATTAGGATTTACAAGGTACAATCTAGGTCTAGGATCTAACGCTTGTGCTCTGAAAACATGTCAATGCTACTTTATAATGTCATATTTAACTTGAAGTAACCAGCTTATTTATTTAATGAGCAGTTAATTGTAATACGACAACTTATTCCTAGTTTAAACTAATATAAAATAAAGAATACTTAAAGGTTTTTATATTTTTACAGTTAGCTTCCCGCTATCCCGTACATGGCGATAGGGAACTTGGGAACATAGTGCTAAGACACTTCGTTCTCCCTACTTTCCGGTATATTTGAGGCATTGCGTGTTGTGTAGCGGAGCTTAACTCCGCGCTTTGCCTTAAGTAAGTATTAAGTAAGCTTTTGTTACAATTGCTACACAATATTCTAAATTTCCAGTTTTTTCATTTGCAATATTTTCTTCTTAAATAATAAATTATAATTTAAAGACTTTAAAGTGATATACATAGGTAGGTTAGCTGCTACACACAAACCTATAGTTAGTTTCTAATGTTTTGTTGTTTTTTTTATATTTTTGAAATTCTTTTGTAAAATGCTGCTGGAGAAGGGCGTTAATGAATGATGACAACACAGTTTATAACTAAGGTAGTCATTATTGAACTTGTGTATATCAAGCTTAATTCTTTTAGAATCAATTATGAATATCTTATGGTCTTTAATTTGTCGCCTCCAGGTGCTATTAAAACCAATTAAACAGTAAAACGTACAGCGATTTCCTATAAATATGTAAACTAATTGATTTAGCAGAAGTGAACTATAAAACCTAACGAGAAACATGATATGCACTTCATATAATTATAAATATACATACATTTGTCATTTGGTTATATATATATGAACTAAACACAAAGTGCCATACAATTTATAGGTATTACTGTACAAAATGGTTTTGTTACTGAGTGAATGAGAAACAGTGCACAAAATTACCGGACATAGAAAGATAAGATTTAGAATTTCGATAGGTTAGGGAGTGAAGAAGTTAAACAATAGAGAATAAATGATTGATAGAAATTGATTCGGTAAGCGGAAAAAACAAGATTTTAAAATTTTCGTTCTTCAACACAAACCAATAGAGAAAGAAAATTGTATATTAAAAAAAAAAGGTTCGAATACATCCTTTTGAGCATACAAATCAATTTTTCTAAGTACGCGAAAAATATTTTTACCAACTATCGAGAAAACATACAAAAAGCCTTTTTTAAAACGTGCACTGTACCACAATGATAATAACAAAAAAAAACAAAGCCTATCAAAACAAATTAAGTTGTACCAACATTTATAAATGGGAACAATCACGGAGAAATATTTTAAAAGCTTAATGAAGTCTTCACAGCTATGGGCTAAACAAAAAACGTAAGTAATAAATTCAACCATTAACGATGACATACAAAGTTTCTAGCTATCAAGTCATTACTCCATTATAAGTTTTACAAGAGATATGAGTGTGCTTGTACTTACAGTGTGGTAAAGTGGACTTGAATGATCGTAATAGGTGTGGGTTCATTTTCTATGTTAAGAAATAATTGTATTTATAATGCAAATATTATATTCTTTTAATTACATGAATTTGACAATATAAGTGTTCTCCTGTGCATCCAAAAGCTATGTCCAAAAGTAAATAACTAGGCAGTAGGTAAAAGATTTTCACGATTTTTACACATTTTTAATGAAATACGTTTTGTAAAGACCTAAAAACATCTTTTACTAGAAAACAATAATTGTACGGCTTCCAAGAGACGCGGGTTCAAATCATGCTACATTAAAAAAAAGAAATTATGCTTTTCAATTTAGTATTGTCTTTTCTTAGTATGGAATAACACTTTAAAAACACTTTAAAAAAGTAAAATAACGTATTGTTCATAAAGTATAAATGACAACACGTATATATCACTTTTAATATTTTTTTTTCACGCTAAAATCCAATACAGTAGAGTGGACAGAAAGAACCTAGTGTTAAAAAACTCCGTTTACATACTTAAATTAAAATCTAATTCAAAATAAACCACAAGCAAAACATATTAATTTAACAGCACGATTTAACAATCACTTTAGACAATTTTTGAAAGTTCGTGAGTCAACTCAGTGCATATTAAATAACTTTCAGGATTTCACCATCCAAGCACTTGCAGCGTGTACCGTTTGTATTTATAAAAGATGCTGCCCGCTATCTTGTTACGTCTCGATACTACTTGATAATCCGTTATTTATGTTGGTAATTTTTCAATCGGTCCCAGCACGCGACTAAGTGTCTCCCAACAACAACATAACATCGACAAATGGTGAACCATCCACCTTTTGTTACTCTAACGGTTGTGTTTTGATATCATTACAAAATTCTCGGGTTTTACGACAAGGAGAAATATGGGCCCTAATACTGAGATTAGAGATCCGTACGGCTCTTATGTAGAAAGTGTCGTTTAAAATTTCGGATAGCTAATGACTAATGGGGCAACCGATCGGCCATTGATAGCCCGTGCCGCTCCGATATGTCTTTTTCCTCTAATCCGAGACTCGATTTGTTAATTCCAAACATATTTCCTAAAAACAATCAATTTAGATAGAAAGTCAATTTAGAAGGAAACAGAAACACCCACCTCGTTCGCATATTTAAATCATTATTAGTGATGAAACCAGACACGGAAGACACGAGAACAGTACCAAAACGCGTAATTAAATTTATTGAAAAAGATAAAGTTCTATGAAAATATGCTAAATATTTGTATAATAAAGCAATTGGGAGGCGCGTGCCGCGATGCATTCCTGTCCGGCACTCGCACGACTTAAGTAATTATCAACTTATTAAACGTCGCCAGAGATTTATGTCAGGGTCGGCCACAGGTAAAATCGTTTCGTTACACTCGTCAATGGGACTAACGAGGTAAACATTAATTGGATTCGGCGATAATAAATAAGAATTTGACGACCCGAGCTTAAAAGTTGATTTACGACAAGTTCCTTGGTAGAGCCGAGTGAGGAGATGGATAGCATACAAAACTATGATAGTTGCAATTTAAAATGATATCACAATGAAAATCGTGCAATAATCTCGATGTGAAATAAAGGCAGCATGCAACGAGTCAGTGACCACAGCAACGTATGAGAAGCGAAGCTTGCGATAATCATAATACGCTTGCAGATATGTGATTAGGTGCGGGGTCACGGAACGGTCGGCGCTAGACAGAGAGCGCACCTTCCCGCTCCCACCTTCAAAATACGTATCCAATAGTAGCGTCTTGAGCACAGGCCACAGACAAACGACCGCAGGGCGCCTAAACCGCTATACTAAACTGTGACCTCACGAAATTCTCCGCACGATACTGGCACGATACTGGCACGCCGATGATTCACCTAATGACGGACGCACACGGCAGCGGGCAGACGCTCGCCTAGCAGCGCCTGGCATACATTTGACATTTGACAGCGTCAAATATGTTTTATAATATTTTTTTTTCAGCTTCATGACAGAACAGGCGGAGGGAATTTGAGAATCTAGTGTTAAGAAGACACTTTAACCATTTCGCACTTTCCGCCAAATTTAAAGCATTGCGTATTGCGTAGTGAAACTAAACGCTGTTCTTTGTTTTGTTGCCAGGGCGAACGAATGAAAATAAATATTTTATTTCCTCAAGTGGAGATCGAATCTACCACCTGTCGCGCTTGTACTCGCACGCTTGTGCCCCTGCGCCACGATAGACAAAATATCAAATACCTTTTAATTTACTATATATCATAATTTGTATATAAATTATCATTTTCACGGCATTATCTTCTAAGCTTTAGTAATTTTTTGGGTGTAACTCGTAAATAGCCAATTTAGTGGCCATCACGGACACATCAGCATTAATATATGTGTTTGATATGTAAACTTAATTCGATACATAGGTATTCTGAGTAATATAAAAGTGCCGTTTAAGCTTTAAGCTGGGCGAACTTTCACGCTATATCAGCATCCAAAAGATGATTTTAAAATATAAAGTGAAATTATAAGGCTGTATACAAATATAATTTATAGTAGGGCACGGTACAGAGGGCACGACCAGATGAACAGGTTTGTTGAGACTACTAACGTAGTAACCAATATACATACAAACTGTGCATTACTCGTCCAAGCATTCGAGATTGTATAGCTGGGCTTTCATGAGCCTGAGAAAATTTCACCGCCAGGAAATTTTGTCATAAACATTAACCTATCCCGTCGTTGTATCAAATTAAAAACGTCAAATCACTTTATAACCGATGAGAATTAGCATCGGAATGAAATCGTTACTTGAATATTAATTATATTACAACTGTACTTATAACTATGTGAAAGTTAGTATTTCAATATTTGTTATTTAATCACGACGCAACAGCTAAGTTTTATTTTAATTAATTTTAGATTATTTAATATATTCCTATATCGACTTGTCTCTTTAAGAAAGCTATTAAAAATTATATAAGAACATGTATTTTCGAAGGTTTACGAATTAAGTAGATATCTAGAAAAATAATAATTAAATTTGGAGAAAAAACAACAAAATACGCAATAAAACCTAATCACAATAATCAAATGGTGGAAGAAATTTGAGATCACACGTCATGAATGTATTAGAGGCCGTGAGCTGAGAGCTGAGGCCGCTCTAATAAATCACCTCTTTAGTTCGTTAGGCGCACGCCGACCGCGCCGCGGGGGTCCACCTTCGATTCCCGCCGTGGCAAGTGGTTATTTTGACGTACCATATGCTGTTTCAAGGTGTTTGTTGATGAATGATATTTTGTCAAATGCTTTTGACATTGTTATTTTGGCTTACAAGATAATGGATAATATAACATTGATCATGTTGAAAACTTTTTCTTTGGGTTACAATGTATCTTGCACATTTTTAACAGGGTATGTAAAGAGAAACTAGTATTGAGACACTCTGTTTATATTTTCCTTTCCATTTTTGGCAACATTGGCGGAAATTCATAAACATAAATATTAAATACAGATTAAAATATTTAATAAGCAATAATATATTCTAAATATGATTGATTCAACGTATCGTATAAATATATTAAAATCAATATTTACAAAACAAAAAACTATTAGCATATAAAATCAAAAAGCTTGTAATAGAAATGAATTAGACATCCGCATACCGCGGCAACAGGTTTTGTGCAACCTCTATGCACCATCTTAGTGAGAACGCCTTTAGATGTTCCATAGAAATTTACTTTAATTAATGTTCCAAAATTATTATGTATATCCATTTAACCTTATTAATATAAAATCATAAATAATTAAGAACTTTGTTTACTCTCTTTTAACGTTTAGGGAAGCCAAAAAAAATTCTAATATCGCGTATTACTTAACCATACAAGACACTTTCAAGCGCGGCGTTGAATTCCGCCACTCAACACGCAATGCCTCAAATTCGGCGGAAAGTGGGGAACGAAAGTGGAACGGAGTGTCTTTACACTAGGTTCCCGAGTTCCCTCTGCCTACCCTGCCTAGTGCGGGATACAGCGTGAAGCTAAAAAAAAAAACTTAACCATATTTATAGAATAAATATAAGTGGGAGTGATAAATGTAAGGAAAGAAAAATGTCTCATAGGGCATCAGCACCTTTATATTAGGTTCCCAAGTTTCCTCTGGCTAGGGAAGACAAACTTGGGAACCTGGCCAAGTGTGGCATGCAACGTGAAGATGATGTAAACATTTTTATCTCAATAGCGCTAATAAATATATTTGTTTATTATATCATTGTTATTGATCTAGTTTTAAACATATACAAGATACTTAGGTTATATGATATAAGAGTTCAAGGATTTAAGGTCATTTAAATTTGAAAAAAAAAAAAACAAATTCTGACTAGATTTAAAACATTTACAATTTTATTCCAATTTCTCAAAAAATTGTCCAACATCGATAAAAATATATATTTTACAACAAGCATTAACCAAATTGACTGATTTTATTTCGTTAATCTCATCTAAGAGATGAAGGCGTCCGTCAAATTTTAAAAGTTAATTATCGAATACGTATCGCGTCGGGGTCCGGTCCATACATCATCCCTACAAGAATAAATCACGAAGTGATTGATAGTGGTATATATCTCACGCTCGTTTGCTAGCCTCCTTTTTTAATCCAGCACAAATGATTTTACACTTTGCTTCGTTTTCTGATGGCATTTCGCTTTGGATTTTACGAGGTGCCAGAATGGGATTCCGTTGAGCTTCGGAGCTTTAATGGCTGATGAAGAAAGATGGTGATTTGTTTATTTTCTTTTTGGTTGTAAAGATTTGGAACTGATCGCTATTAAATAGTTGAAGTTTAATTTTATATTATTATTTGCCAATAATAATAATAAAATTTTTATATTTAATAACTATTTTTGAGATGAAAATATGGATTGGACTAAGATTTACAATACAATATTATATTTACCTATAACATACGGCACTCTACGTATTTTATTATAGAAATTAAAGAACTAATAATAGCACATGTTACCATAATTAAGATATAATGTTACAAGAAATTAAAAACTTTTAGAAATAACTGTCAATTTCAACTGATAAACCACTGTGTATCAACATAATAATTTTGAAACTCAACACTTATTAGGCTTTCCCTGTAAAATCCCTGTTCGTGGCAGGAAACTATCAGGTTTCTAACAGTTTACGGTACAACAAGGGCAACGGGTAAACCTATGAATACTAGAGTTGTCTATTGTTGTCCGTCCCCAAATTCACATGCAAATGTTTGAGCAGAATGTGCGGAAATATAATTAGCTTACGTCGCCCGGAACCAGTACTGATAGGTAAGGGTCAGACGCTTTGACCGTAAGGTATCGGAACCGGTCTATTATTTTCTTCGTTTTTAATTAATGTTTTTGCTTCGGCGTAACTCTTGACCAATGCGATGGACATCGCAAGGGTGTGCTGAAGAACGTTAGGGGTTTTTCGCGATCCGTGGGAACGCATCGGCACGTAGCCGATGCGTATCTTAATGTCGGCCATGGATAGTAAGTCACTGTTTTCCCAGAATATGTACCATTACGAGCGGCCCTGGAGCGTATGAAACATGTCACAGTTATTATGCTCACAAGAAATGATAATATCTTTGGACTGACGCAGCAAAAGGTATACCGCCGAGATCTCGTTACTGTTTTCACCGTTGATTTTTAGGATGATTAAGTTGAAATAATTATTTTAGTAAAGTGTTAACTGGTGGTCAATGTTAGTGGTTAGTTTTCTCACGGTTAATGTTTGATCGCGGGTCTAATGCAAACACGCCTTAACTTACGGTCAGTTGACCAACAATGACCGCACCTGGTTCAAGACGCAAATTGACACCCTCCTCAAAATGCAACGCTTATCCTTTTGACATGTTCTTTGTAGTGAATAGGCGTAAGGAAGGCGTTTACTATTGAAAAAATAATAACTGAAGCAAACATTGCCATAATTTGCCCCTGGGAATGGTTTAGGATGCATGATGTTTTTGACAACTTTGCCCTTTATAAAGAAAGTATTGTTCGTGGTTACTGTTATATAAATGATGAATTTTGCGCTAGAATTAATTGAATTAAATGATGGTATCGAAACACGACGGAGGCTCGCCGGATTTACAAAAGATTAATTTTATAATATTTTAAACTACAAGATTTACTAAAGATCATAAATTATTGAAATTCTATACAAAACGGTAAACGTACTAGGAATTGTATTTGTACTTTCTGACACTGTTAAAGTTGTCAAAGTTATAACGCTCTACAGCTTTGAGAGTTAAATAAAGCTTAATATTATTACTAGGACACATGGAAAAAGCCCTTTAATATTGTATTTTTTTTTTCATATTCACATAATATTTTTAACGTAACGTACTAGAGACATGACTTCTATACATAATATTAATTGATCTCATTAACTACACCCCTTTCTTTAGCAAAAATCTTTTCAATTGACCATTCCCGCGCAAAAACTTATTAGGACATACCAAACAATAGCATAAGTGATTGATGCTTTCCAAAACAAAATGTACACGGTATAATGCAATAAAGGAAGGGAAGCTTTTGATTTTTGCATACATTAATAAATATATATATGTATATATAAAAATAATAAAAAAACCTATTGTTTTATTCTTTTATGTATTTACTTGGTCAAGTCCAAACGTTTTAAAAATTTATAACATCAATATATTAGAAGAACTGAGAACTCAACACAAGACAATACTTTGTTTAACACTTATAAATGATGAATGTGATAGATAATACACTAAGAAAGTGTTACAATGACCAATGAATACAAAAACATATCTGTAACAGATCGGCTTATCAAAGGCGGTGGTAGCACCTTCAATCCCTTTCAATCGTTTAGAGAACACTACTATAGGAGATGAGAAAAAAATTATAAAAGGCCAGTGATCTCAGATCTTGAACACAGATGTATGTCTAAGACGATTATATAATGACAAAGGACGCACGCTTTTTTAACTGTTAATCTCGAATAAAAAGCAGACCGTTTGCACCTTTCCATTGTTTGTTGACAGCAAACAAATCGTTTTTTGGACAAAACATTGAGGTGAGGGGTTGATAGGTGCTCAAGGGTTGCGGGTTACATGTCCTTTCCGGTAGGTCTTTCTTATCAACGGGAAGGGTTTCTAATGATTACGCGAATGTATGTTTTTATTGCATATTTTTCAATTATTATATTTTATTTCGTTTAAAAAAAATGAGATATTTTTTGAGTATATTGTCTTGGAATTGTAGACTTATCAAGTTTTAATGAATACAAATTAAAAAGGAAAATAGACAATGGGTAGCTAAGGAAGTGAACACTATGCTTAATCCAATTACCATAGATATGAAAATAATTCATTCCCCAGAGTGAGACTCAAACCAACAAACGTTGCCTTTGCAGTTAGCCGAAACGGCATTAGATATATTAATTTAAAGAATATTTATACTATATTTATAAAAGTTGTAGTAAAGTCGTGAGGTATCTGCTAAAGTCGTGAGGTAAGCAGGTGTTGTAATCAGTGACCTGGCGGGCGGCGCTTTGTGTATCTAATCTGCTTTCTCATATTTCATTTATATTAAAAGTACAAATGCATTCTGTTTATATTTTTTTGGGGGATATCATTATTTTTTATAATTTACGTTACATATTACGGAACTTCAAATTTTACTATGAAAATGAATATTTGTATATTTAAAACATCATATATTAAATCTAAATTACAAGCCTCATTTGTCATTTAAAATAATTTTACTATTTAAAATTATATAAATTTGAAGAGAAAAATGATTGTAATGATAATCATTATACCTCTAATAATTTCTTGTATTGCATTACTACCTGTTTGTACGTTAGTGTAGAAACAATCATTATTAATACATTCTTCATTCAGCTATCATTATTTCCTGCCACAAATTCAATTATCGACAAATTACTCAAACACTGTTGTGTATATGAAAATTACGCCGCATTTAATTGTGTGGGCCTAAAAAATTTAATTTGTATCAATTCTGAATGTTGATGAGGTTAATAAAACGTAATCATTAATATCATTAATCAATGGCCTGTCTTTAAAACAATAACCGCGTATTAAATCCGTTCTAATGATAACCTGTTAGTGTGATCATCCACTGGATTATAAAGATTAGATTATATAATAAAAAAAATCTTTTCATAGTTTTTACTTGGTCTAGTGGTAGTATAATACTTTGGTAGAGAGAATTTGGAAGCATAGAGTTAAGAAACTTCGGTCTCATTAACACTTCCGTTTTCCACTTTCCGTCATTAGAGACATTGCGTGTGCGATACTCAAAGCCCCACATTACCTTGTTACCAGAGCGAAGAAATAAATAAATGAAATATTTTATTACCTCTAGTTAAATTATATAAAGCTAAATCGTTTAGTTTAGCTAGTTATCTAGTGTAGTGTCACCTTAACCGTACATAAGGCGGTTAGTTCGATCGTCAACAGTTATTTAGAGTAGCGCCCTTGACCAGTCCAACTAATGGCTGTACAAGATTAATGATTTCATTAATTACACCAGCGACAATAATGCACCTTTAAATATAGCTTTTTGTGTAAAATATGCAGTAAGGAGCCTGGCACTGCTTGATAGACAATGATCAAAATTTAATGATTGAGATTAATTTAATGATTCAGCAATCAATTGATTGATTTTGTAATATTGCAAATTCTTGTTAATTTACAAATACTTATCGAACGTTTTGTCTATATGATTAACCATTGCTATATATGCCATAATTGACCTTTTTAAAAACTAAAAGGGGTCAGTTAAATCTACTTATTAAAATGAAATTATTTAAAATGTCATATCAAATTGTATTTACCACTAGCACTTAATAATACAACGCACTTAATAATCTAGGCAAAGTGTTTATAGCTCTGAAGCTGCTAACTCTTTTTATAAAACGTAGTCTCCACCATAGAACCATCGCCACGAACAAGATCGTTTAAAAAAAAAGTAGTAAAAGTAGCATAGAAGTTAGAAAGTCTATTTATTTTAAACTCTAACAATTTACCCGAGATATATATACCCTACCCAAAATAGTTTCACGTTATAAAATAGCTGACAACAATTTAAATTATCGCAAAAATGACTGCGTACAATATGTAGGTAAAGTTATAGATTGTTCTCAGTACAATCTATAACTTTACCTACATACATATTTACTCAACTCAGTTTCACGCTGTATCCCGCACATGGCAGGGTGGACAGAGGGAACTTGGGAACCTAGTGAGAGAACCCTTAAGACACTCCGTTCCGTGCCGTGTTAACAGAGCGAAGAAATAAAACATTAAATATTTAAATTCTAAATATTTAACTTCCTCTAGTCTACAACCTGCAGCGTTAATAGTTTCAATCATATCCTTGTGCCGCTGCGCCAGGACAGGCTTCTACATTGTAATTACATGTAAGTACAAAAACCTTTGTAATACTTGTTAAGTGTCTCAATATAGACATAAAAAATACCAACGTTGTGAAACAGTTACAAAGTGGTTGATAGTAACAGATTCAAATTCTACATGAATTATAACATATTTATGAATTATGCACTACCTTAATTGTTGATTCCATTCGGTCAGGCTTTATTACGGCGGTGTTTAACACTGCGCTTGATGTTAAATATCGCCAATGTTTAGAAGATTATATAGAAATTATTTAAATTACTTTTTAATTTTACCGTATAGTTTTATTTGATAATCGTATGTAAGTAATAAGTATACGATTGTAAAATCGTAAACCAAAGTACATTAATAAATATATATGACTATTTCAGAAGTTGTTCTTTAGCTCAAGACAAGATAATGCAGATCCTAAAGCTAGTATAATATAATTTCTAAAAAAAAAGACCTTCTTTTTAAAGGTGTAACATACAAATAAGCGCTGTATAAAACTAAATTGAGATCAATTACCAAAACGTTGGTAATTTTTTCCAAATTTATCATATTTTTCAGAAAAAAAGATGACTAATCTAGACTAACCTTCCCTCCTCATGCCCATTTTCAGACATTTCCTGAGGCGGCAGTACTGGCATTGGTTCCTATGGTGCTGGTCGATGGGGCAGTTTCTGTTCCCCCTACAAGAGTAAGTAAGGTTCCGCCTTACTGATCTCTTGAAAAAGGATTTGCAGCCTGTTGAAAATAATACATACAGTTAATATATTGTTTTAGATTTTGTATAAAAAAATAGAAAGTTAAATAAGTAATTAGTATATATGCTTCACGCTGTATCCCGCATATCCCTGTACCGGGATAGGCAGGTTGATTATAGTATTAAAATACTCAGGTTCCAATTTTCCACCCAATTTTAAACCCCGAGTGAAGATCCAACTGACTACCGTAGTCGTCTCAATTACAGTGAAAATCGTGTCATTTTAAAGTATAGCTTAGTTATGTCTACGAAATTAATCTTTAAATTGTCTAAATACATACAAGATATTTTATTAACTAACATATGAATGCAAGTTTAAATTTATTATATTAAATTCCAATTAATATAATTTAAATTAATATATTACGTATTCAAATTAAAAAAGCTCACAAGCAAAATTTATTTAACAGGAACCCAATTAAAATACTACATCTTATTATAACAGCATTTTGTCTTTCTATTAGTTTTTTAAAAGCTTTATTACATAAAATCTAAAATCACGTGGGTGGGATCGCGTGTTGGCATTTCATAACCAACATTGGCGGCCAATATGAGCTTTAATATATAGAAAATACATTCTATAAGAAAGTGAAAGAAACTTTACTAAATTGGCCCAACATTGGACTAAGTTATAATCAGTAAAATGTCATGTTAGTCATGTTAATACGTTTAAAGCTATTTAATTATATTAACATAATCTCATATATCAGGGCTACTCAATACTATAATTCGTCCATTCGTATGGAGAAGCCAAAATAGTTAGCATACCAGCCTAACGACCACCGATACCAAACTCATGAATATGTTATGGCTTTTACAAAAGAAATAATTTGCTTAAAGCCGATTTTATATTGACGCCTCTTTTTAACCTCCGATGTAAAAAGGTGTTGCAAGTTTGACTATATATATATATATATATATATATATATATATATATATATATATATATATATATATATATATATATATATCTGTCTGTGGTATCGTAGCTCCTGAATTAATGAACTGATTAAAATACAGTTTTTTATTAAAAGAGTTGAGCTGAGTTATATATATATATATATATATATATATATATATATATATATATATAATATATATATATATATCTATCTATGTCTATCTGTGGTATCGTAGCTCCTGAATTAATGAACTGATTAAAATACAGTTTTTTTTATTAAAAGAGTTGATTTGCGATGGTTACTTATGTAATATATAAATCAGATTAGCGGCTTTGGGGCTAAAAGCACTTTGTCGAGATCAAATTTAGATTTTTGTGTTTTGTGTAAATCTTTACATTATTTCAGTTTGAAGTGTGAGTTCCGCTACTGAACATGCGATATGTCGAAAATTAATTCATTCACATCTTCATTATAAAACATATAAAAAATATTGTAGCAAAATTTGAACCCGTGCCTCTTGGAAACCGTCTAGATGCTACGACCATTAAACCTTAGGTTACTATTTAAACAGTATTTTTCTTGACTAAGTGTGAAATAAGACTTTAAAAACGAATGAAAAATAATTAGTTTTTTTTACCAACTATATGTTTATAATGTACCTATATGACGTGAAAAAGAAATCTTATTAAAGTCTCCATTAACAGATGTTTACATAATCTTGAAAGTATGTATACAAAAACCGTTTAATATGCAAAAGAAAATATAAAAATAAAAATAAAGAAAATTATTTAAACATAATGTGACGTTTTTATAACTGCTGGGAAAGAATGTTATCAAATGAAACGACAGAACTATCGAATTTTTATAATTTATATGTTTTCTTAAGTGATAAAACTGACTCATTCACTTTTGATTTGCAAATATTACTTTTTTTTAGCAAACTTTTTATTAATTATAGCGCTTTATCAAATTAAATTACTAAAGAATTTGTCTAATATATTAAATATTTGCGTTATGATTTTAATATTCTAATATCGACGTCACTGTTTGTTTAAGGCAGTGGGGTGTAACTTATTGCTGATTTTATATAAGTGATTTATATATATATATTGGTTGCTGGGCTGGTTTCCCTTTTTTAAATAAATTTATCGTGTAATCCAGAAAAGGAACCATCTTTAAGACCTTGCGTGACCAACACTACTCTGCGTCTTGACACCAGAGCGACGAAACAAACAATAATAAATAATTTCCACAAGTGGGCATCGAATTCACAACCTTCGCGTTGAACTCTGACGCTGAACGTTACGCTAAGACGGCGACGGCGAGCAACTTTCTGTACATCAAAAACGCACTAATGTCAACAGATCGGTTATTTGTATGGATTATGGGTGATTTAAATATTAAAATACGGTAGAAAGCGTCCGTTTGAAGCCAATATTCATACTCGCGTGTTAGAAAACCATTAGTTTACATATCGTGAACATTGATATGGTTAAGAGGTTGAATTATCACCGAATTTTTCGACATTTTTTATTTCTTTTATATTTCATTAATTTAAACTTAAAGTAGGTATGTAAAATATGTAGAAATTGAGAGCTTTAGTTTAGGCTACAGCGAATAGTATAATGTTCCCGTTCTTAAAATATGTGGGTTCGACTACTGACTGAAGTAAAAAATAAATGAATAGCAGCAAAATTATAGACGAATTCTTGGGTAGCTTAACTGAATATTTCTTTCTGGCTTCCCGCTGTAGTATAACAGGCAACTGGAAGCGGAGAACTTAGTGTTAAAACACTCCGTTCCCACTGTCCACAGCGTATTGAGTGGCAGAACTCAATGCCGAATAACCAAATAAAATTAATAATTAAATTAAAGTTGTATTAGAAAATGAGAGGAAGAGAGAGAATCAGTAGGTTGCATAGCTATAAATAACACTGTTTGTTAAGGATAATCGTAACGCTATTATTTTGCATATATATAACGCCTAACCTTGTAAGGATGAAACTGTGACTGAAAATATATCATACAATGGCTAATATGCCAAAATGCTTGTGCGCATAAATTGTTAATGTTTTTTTATATCCTTCATAAAAATATCGTTACAATTATCTATTTTATAAAGCTCTTACTTTAGCTTAAAGTATAAAAATCATTGTATTTTCATATTTTACTTTAGATTTCGTTGTAAAAGCACCGTGTAATAGGTGAAAACATTTCATAGCGTCGCGCGATACCGTTAGCTGCGCAGATAAGCTCGACACGGCATGCGGACAGAGTATGTTAGAACAGATTAAGCATTATTGTTAACTTAAAAGTTAAATTCATGTAAGAAAAAGCTTTTTTAGTTTTTTTTAAGCTAAGATTTAGGTAATTTTTGAATGAATTATATGTAAATTATTTATTTGGGTTGTTTTTAAAGCTTTTTACTGTTACATTTAATTAACCAATTATTATTTTAATTTTAAAAGATATTTAAATCATAAAATTGAAATTGTTTAAAATGTGTGAAACAAAATAAAAAAGTCACTAGGTTCTTGCTGTCAGTTTTGCAACTGTCATTTGGAATACAATAGAAAAATTACCATATAACATAGAAATAAATACAAAAACTTTTTACGCATAGATTATTGCAAAATATAAAACGTTGTTATGTAATGTAAATAATAAAATATTGTTCTATAGTTAACTATATCCGCTCACGTAAGCGTTGTATCGCTGCCCAATTACCGCTATCGTTGGGAATATCGCGACGCTTGCAAATTGCGATAGCCGCATTGACAACGATTTGAAAAGCTACGATGGTAGGGGTAAGCCACAGATAATAAGCTGTACAAGATGGTTTTAAAACCAAGTAATAATATTAGGATAAATAAAGCTCAAGTATTTTAACAGAATATTATAATAATAAATATGTACGTCTTTTTATTTCTGACTTCCCGCCATTTTTAGTTACTTAAATATCATCAGTTTCTAAAATAAGAGAAATGTACATGTCATAGACTATTAGGATTTAAGTATGATTTGAGAAGTGCTATAGAATATAATTAATGGATGTTAAGGATGTTTTTGTTGAAGTAAATGTAATTTTTTTCACGATTGCTACTTTAATTAAGGTACTTGTTAAAATATAATTTAAACTAAATATTCATCAAAACTAAATGAAAAAAAAAAGTAGTAAAATCACTATATCTATATTATATTATGTTGTATTTCAAAACAAATTATTATTACATAATATACCTATCATTAAAAAAACTAAAGCAACTCAAATTAAAGGCAGGAAAACCACATTAAACACTACTTGGTTGACTAAATAACAGAGTGTCACTGAAATGCACAGGAAAAATGTATCTCGTAACAGACTGGTACAATTATCAAAGTGACACTTAATCGTTTTGAGATTATAGCTTTTGGACCCTATAGTTTACGTTGTCATAATGAACTTAAAGATAAAAAATAATATTGACATTGTTGATATTATTTTCTGAATTTTATTTCTAATATACGAATATTAATTGAAGATAATTATTTTCTTATCATTATATAATTATCGTAGTCAAAATTTCAAAAAGATATTTAAAAAAAAATAATGAAAACTAAAGTTGACGCCATTATGAAGGAGCGATAAAAATATTTTGTTTCGAATGTAGTGAAGTGTTGAAAATAGATAAAGACAAAAAAGGATATGCAATTTCTTAACGTTAATCTTGAACTAGCCTCGTGTTGTAACAATATCAAGGCTGACATAAAGTTTACGTAAGTACCTACTTACTATGGGACAGAAAAAGTATAATTTGCTTCGTTCTCAGAATACCAACCAAATTATATTATGTTAGTTTATTTTCACGGAATTAAATAATGGAAGCGTTAATTTTAATCTTTATGTATTTGGAAGGCAAATTCGTCGGATAGTGGGGAATGGAAGTGGAACGGAGTGTTTCAACACTAGGTTCCCAAGTTCCCTCTGCCTACCCTGCCATGTGCGGTATACAGCTGAGAGAGCTAAAAATATATATACAATGAAAATTATGAAACGTAAAATAATTTTTATATAGCATTAGATACTTTAGGTAGATAAAGTCGATAGTTAAACTGAATTATTAAAAAATCAATTGTAAGATCATAGTGATCATTAATCATTAACGCTCGGCCTACACTGGTCACCTGTAATTATTTTCTAAATTTATCATCTAGCTCAAACTTACACTTATACTTAATAAAGTTATCGTATATTTTTTATATTTTTTGTTGTGTACCTACATTAAAATAGAAAAAAAATCTCAATAATATCTATGACTTAATTTTGATTTTATTGTAAACATTTAGTGACAAAAAGTGTTTCAGGCGGAAAATTTTTTATATAAATAGGTATATTATACTAAATTAGTAAAGCATCATTGATAACTTCCCTTAATCATTTCATTATGGCACAAAGGAATAATGACAAGGATTAATGACAAATTACGCGCTTAATGATCCCAAGAATGTAGATCCTGTCGAGGTGAATTATCGAATATTACCAACCTAATATATAATTTAGTGTTTTTTGTATCTAAAAGAGAAACAATTATTTTATAATTTATTAGCGAGTTATTTTACAAATATCGTAATTTCATAGTTTACTTACAGTAAACTATGAAATTACGATATTTTATTCAAAGAACGTAGATGCGTATCCAGAATGATTTTTTTGTAAACAAATTCTTAGTACAATGATTTTTTTAAGGAGGAGGAGCTGTATTTAATAATTATAGGGTATACTAATTACGTACATATTGTATTATAATGTTCTAAAGAATTTTAATTAAGTTAAACAATAAGACATTAAAAATCAAGGACGTGCCTTTTATGGAAATACCTACACTAAGTACCAACGGTGCGTAATTGTTCTTCGTGATACGATTTTTTTATTAAAACATATTATATTTAAATTGTTCCGGTTAGCGTAGGTATAAACATACACGTTGAGGTATGCTTTAAGTTACGGTTTTTTGTATATTTAACATAAATATATGCTAAAAGCGCGGCGTTGAGTTCCGCTACATAATTTGCATTGCGTCAAATGCCGCGGGAAGTAGGTAACGGATCAAAATCTCACTAAGTTATCAAGCCCTGTCTAGCCTGCCTTGTACGGGATACAGCGTGAAGCTGGAAATAAAACAAGAAAAAATAAATAACATGTACGCTGAATATAACAGAAACAGCGTAGTATTTCAATTCACTGTGTTCCTCGTTTATATTCTTTCAAAAATAGAGTAAAATATATTTTACTTTTCACCAATTATAACAACTCGACCAAGGAAATACGTATATTACCTATAAACGAACAACTTCACACGTTCTCACATATAGTGATAGCGAGTTTAGTGGAGGAACTTAATGTCGCATAAATATTTTAAATATATTTGATTATTTTAGCGACAAGGTTTTTACTATAGTGCTGGAAGTTCACGTTTATCGTCTTAAACAATTAATGAAAACTATAAGAAAACCATTTTTGTCTGTTTACCTTATGCGTCGCACATAACTAGGGAATAGTGATGTGCGACGCATATTAATAATACGTTAAATATCTAAAATTTCATTAAAGCACTCATGATTCATTTAAATCGAGTAGTTTATTGACAGTTTTAGTAGCAAGAGAGCGCCACACACGCGCCGATCACAGATTCAATTTAAAAAGTGGAATGAGATAAGAATAAATAAGTTCAGAGAGACACTTATGTTTAGAGGCGGTCGTAAAGATAGGGTTAACTGCCATGGTATAGAGGACAAAACATACCATAAAGTGGCCGGTTAAAGCCGATATAGTGACGCGTCGTATCGATAATTCCGTACCTACCTTAGTTTAATTTGAGCGTTTGTATTCGTTGGAAATTTAAATCTTTATAGCTGAAGACAGATGAAATTTAGTGTCTGATTAGGTTTGGTGACAGGTTTTGATGCTTCTGATAGTTTTAGTTAGTAATAAAAATGTTGTGTTGACGGTTTTGTTATATAAGAACATGATAAGGAATAAAAAATATTTGTTATCTGATAAGTGATTGAAAGATGGAAATTTCTTTCATTATTTTATATAGAAAAGCAAGTTTCTCTCACTTTAAATAGTTATTAGATAAATCACAAGTACATTTTTAAATGCTTAGGTAATGTTATATTAAATATTTGAAATAGAATTGCACCATATAAACAATTAATCTACACCTTACGTATGTAGAATTTCAATATACCAATTATACCAATATCGATATAAATCAGTTTTAATTCATCACATCATTAATAGCAGGTGTCAACTGCAATCCGTGCGCCTGAGCATTTAAGTTAAAAAAGGCGCTTCGTTAGGGACCTTGTCGTTATGGCGATTGTAAAGTTTTACTGCGATTCACCTTCAAGCCTCGCCTGGCGCTTATTACGACAAGGTTGCATCTGACCAGCGGGAGGTCCAAAACTTAATAAAGCGTATTTGTCGACATCAAAATAACAGTTTATGGGTGCGACACTAATGCAGTTTATCGATACACTCGTATTATGGTAATTGTCATGGTGTTTACGGTTCTTCTTGGCTTTTTAAATATTTTCATCTCGTTTCAATATTTAATATGCAATATTTGATCATTTGAAACGCAAAAATAATGAAAAACCCTTTTATTCAAGTAGGCCACTACTAATATTCGTGAAAAAGCGAAAATATTATTTGCCCCGAATGGGAATCGAACTACCAACGAACGTCGCCGGGCCGCACCGTCCCCGGCAATTTCGTAATTAGGCAGACGCTATTTGCAATTTTCTATGATAAATATTTCATTAGTAAGATTTGGATTAAAACAAACATAGGTTAGAGTAGTGGTAGGTATAACTTATCATGCAACACGTAAGAACTATTAAAGTAATCTGGATTAATAAGTGCCAAAAAACCCACTTGAAATCAAATTTTTAGCAAAAAAATATTATATAAAGATTGTCCCAAAATATTTACAGCGAAACGTTGAGTTCCATCACTCAACACAAAAAAATGAAAGGTAAATGGGGAATAGAAAGCCTTCACTCTAGGTTCCCAAACTCTTTCTATGTATACTGCCATGAGCAGGGTACATACGTTTAGCTAGAATATATCATTAAGCAATAATATATAGATAGTAATTATTAGTTACTTTACTTTAACTCGGAAATCAACGCCGCGCTTATCCTCGTCCACGGAGCGAAGAAATAAAAAAATATTAAATTTAAATTCTAATTAAAATTCACTAACACTTGGCACTAACTTAAAAACTACATACAAAATCTATACACGAATGAATACAAATAAATTCTACCGAAGCATAAATACGTACAATGATAAAAAAAATGTCACGACCTATTTGGCGCCATAGCGGCGATAAAACAAATTTGTTTAATATTGAACAATATAATTTTGACTATATCTAACCGTCTATAGTCAAAAGCCGCAGATTATCAGTGGAGCAAGCTAACGAATGCTGGATAAATTAATGAGAAATGGCATGGCGCCACGATTCCTATATATTTTTTTAAAATTTCTGTCCTCATTTATTTAATCGGCTTCATAATATGCAAACAATATGTAAGTAGTTGAATAGAAAGTGTGAAGGAAATTTATGTTGTAAAATGAATTTTGATATAACAAATTAAGTAGAATTTCTTAACTTTCGGCCATAATGCGAGATATTGCGCTTACAGTGGTGTAACTTAACACCGCTCTTTGTCTTGCCACTGTAAGGAAATGAAAATTGAAATTTAGCAGTACCTACTGTTAAAAATCATATTAATTTCACTAGTTATATTACGCCAAAACGTATTCTATTATAAGTCTATTTTTAGTAAGAAGATCAATTAACTAATATATTATATATCAAGATATTTTATACATAATTCGTATACCTAGTCTGGTTACGTCTAATTTCTTAGGCGTGTAACGCCTATATAGTAATCTGTTATATTGTGGTTCTTCTTATTCTTAAATATATTTAATTAATTCTTATCTTTTGTATATTTTTTTGCAATTTTCAGTTTTTTTATTTACGTTTCAAGTGCAGTGGGCTGTCGCTTATAATAAAACCGACGGAAGATACGGAATCATATCGAAATAAAATAAATCATTAGTCTTCGTCGAATATATCCAGTTAATTGACAAAATTTCAATACTAACATTGATTTTATACATAATTCAATTTATTATATATTTCTTTTTAATCTTTATTTTAAGAACTTTAATTAATTAGACACCAAAAGAACAATATATCACACATAAAACACGAGAAAGATAATTTGAGAAACGAAATGAAAAACCTCATATAATAAAATTTACAATAAAGATATGCTAAATCCTTTCCTTTTGTATAATATAAAGCATTTAGTGCGTAAGTGTTACATTGAGAAGTGCAGCGCTAACGTGCCGAGGTCAGGGCTGCTCACAGGTTATACGAATAAAGTTACTTTTATAGACCCAATGATATACATTGTGAATAGTTTATGCAAAATTGGCTTTTATTTTCATATTGTAATACACTTATTCAATTTACTCAAACGAAACGGACGTAAATAGAGTGTAATATACCGCGGAGCTTAACGCTGCACTTAATCTGGTTAAAACTGAAAAATCTCAAATATGCATGTAGTATCTTAAAAAAGGTGATTTATTTAAAATATACACTCAGGAGTATAATTTAAACTAAAGACCGTAAAAAAATATAACATAATAATTAAACTTAGAAAACGGATGGAGCGGGATTTGAACCTATGCATCCTGGAATCTGTCCAAGCGCTTCGACCACTAAGCCATACGTGCTCAAGACAAATGTGACATGATTTTTATTTAGGTATTTTGATAATACGTTTAATGCCATTTTGAAATAATGGTATTATGTTTTTGTGTCAACACAAGAATCTTAATGAAATGAGACAGTAAAAGTATCAAGATTGTTTTTTCTTTTCATTATCTTATTTCTGAGTAAGCACAGCAGTGAAACTGCCAAGTTCCCAGGGCGTCATTCACATTTTTATCACTAAGGCTATCTCTACTAATTACTTTAAGACCTAACTTGTTATTAGCTGTCGATGGTATTTAGTTACAAGGTATGCTCTTTTTTTAATATTCCTTTGTTTTCAATTTAATCAATCTATTCACTTGATAGTTAAATTGAAAGCCACGTTTGAAATATATCCAACAATGAACGTACCTATGCGTCGGGTTTAAATAAATTAAAATAGAAAACGGCGATGTCTATGTCTTAGCTTATTCTAAAAAATGGAAGATGTAAGTTGTGATTATTATTGTAAAATGATACTTACATATTTAAAAAAATCTAATGTCAAATGTAAAAAATCATACTTCCGGTATTCGAATCGTCAAGGTATATATTACATTTAATTGCTTATTGCTATGAACCTAGTAATTTTATATAAGAGATTTAATTAGTTGTTTGTTTATACACTATAAGGCGTAATTTTAATAGAGTATTCACTATTCATAAGCAATCTGTGGTTTGTATCTAAATTATACTTTATTAAAGGTAGTAAGTAAAATTAAAGCGCATTTTACTATCTGTAATGCTATATGATTATTAAATTGAAAATTATAATGCGGAATAATATGAAGCTAATAATGATTTTAATTTAATTTATTACGAAGTTTTAATTAAAATTAAATAATTTAAAACAATAGACAATCAATTTTCGTTAATTTTATTTTTTTTAAATTGTTATTTGTTTAGAGACGGTATCAATATATATATTTATAAAAACACGCGTAGTTATATAATTTGATTTAATTTTTTTTTAAATCATCTGCCAAAAAAAATATATATTCAAAGTAAGGTCAATACCATAATTGATATAGCGGTTGATTTGAATAAAAATGAGCGATCCCCCTTATCTCTACAGACGGACAGTTTGTGAATACTGTCTTGTTACATTCTCATTAGAACAATTAAGTTACATTTTTTTTAAGAAAAAAATCTTGTTTATTGTTTTAAATTAATTGTTAAAATTTAAAATAATTTGCAGAAATTATTTTTTCTTTAAGGCTTTTCGAATTTTTAAGTATTTTTTCCACGGGTCTAGTCTACACTTTGTAGACTATGTTTTAATTATTAATTTTTTGTATTTGCACTTGAACAAAAAAAAAATCTTAAATTGTAAAACAGAAAATTATTATTATACCATAAAATCATTATTGTTTCAATGTTTTACATCTTCCTAATTAACGAAACACTCTAACCCTTAAACTTTTAAAATCCATGGTTTTTTAGTTAAGTTTTAATTTGAGATAATTTTTTTTACTCTGCCCTACTTTATTCCTATTTTGCATATTCCTAGTTCATATACCTATTTTACCTAAATATAAAAAATATTACGAATTTCGCACAAATCCTACAACTAATTAACTAAAACTATAATCAACACAATAACCTCAAGCACACGTTACACGAAAAACACAACACGTAAACCACTTAAACTTGCACTGGCATTACGTACCCTCACACGTGAACTGGCCATAGTGTTTCCCGGAGGACTTATCACCGCAAACGACGCACTCCACGTTCTGTCCCTTATCTGTTGCGGAAGATCCGCTTTGCGTCGACGCGGCCTGACTCGCCGGGGTAGATGGTAGCAGCTCATCCTCTCTCCAGCTGTTCCTGAACCCTAGCTCCAGGGGTGGGAGGTCAGAGGCCCTCGGAGGGCAAAGCCCCGGGGCCCCTCCGTAGACTAGCGCGCCGTGCGTGATGATGCCGGTTTAGATCGAATATAGAGAACGCGGTGCGCGTGTGTCAAGGGTCGCAGTGGAATCGCGACTGAACTCAGGTCGGGGCACGACGGTTCGCTATTGGCCCGGTGGCCCGGGGGCAGAGCAAGGCCCCGCCACGACCCCCCACCCATAGGGGGAAATGTGTAGCGTTAGTAAGAAAATTATGTTTTTGTGTGACATTTTTTTTGTATGTAGAGTCGAGTTTTATTGTTGTTTTGAATTTTTGTAACGGTTTAGTTTTGATAGTTATTTGATTATTGAATAAGATTTTCTATGGATAGTTTATTGGTTTTCAATAATAGTTTATTTCATTTTATAGGTGTTTATTAAGTTACATGAAAAATTATATTTTTAAATGTAAATATTATTACATGTAATTATATTTATTTACACATATTAATATTTTACGATAATTGAAAAAAAAAAACAATAATATATAAAATAATATTTATTTAATTCATCATATATTAAGCCATTTTACAGATATAGCTACTAATAACTAACTAGCATATACCCAAAAAATAAATCTTAAAAAAAAAAACTAGAACATTTACATTACAACGGTACCTGAAAATCCTACTTTGTATCAACTTTCCGACGTCCATATTTCTACGCTACCTACCGCAATGTTAACATAGACGCTATCCTTGAGACGTACCGGCTAGATAGAGACGCTGAAACTAATGGATTTCAGCACTGCATTTTTGTTAAGGGTTAGAATTATTTTTTTTTGTTATATTTATATATTTTTTTAATGAACACTTTAAAATTTGTCACAGGTTATAAAATATTATATGTTTTTTTTTTTATTTAAAATAGGAGTAATACGTCTTTGATTATTTTGTTTTGTAGTCGCGTATTAGTTCTGGAAAATGTTAAAATTTTCCTGTATTTTTATGTTTTATATGCATATTCTTTGCAATGTAATTGAAATTACAGCATTTATTTATTTAATTTCAAATAATATTTTATTCGTATTTTATAGTTTACGAGGCTTCTCTTAAAAAGATATGTTTTTATAGTCCATACTAAATTAACAATACTATGTTATTGAAGAAAAATTATAAACTGACTTACATTTCTATTCGGACACCGTCATTTAGTAAACTGTTTTTTTAAATATAAGGAAGGCATTAATTGTCAAATGCGTTTTATAAAAAAAGTACTTATCACAAGAAATATATAATATCACAAGTTTTCACAAAATATAAGTAAATTAATAAAAAAAAAACAAAAAAAAATATATTTTTTCTAAAAAAAAGCTATATCTCATTAACTATGATCTAGATGCGGGGCGTGAGTGGGCGGGGCGTTGAGCGCCACTCCCGCGCATTCACTGTGCGGCTTCACTGCGCGTACGACGTGTTTTAGCGTTTTTATATGAAAATATCCAATATTATGGTAATTTCCTGCGATTTATAGTACTTAATTCGAATTTGTAAATAATATATGATCAACAAATTGTCTTTTGATATGTTTTGTTACTTTTTATACGACAATTGATTATATAAGTATAAAGTAGTTTCGTTTTTGAAGACAATGTTCTATTTAACTTTTAGCTATCGTTTAGAGATTGATCTAAACTTAGAAAATCTTGAAAATTTGCTATATATTTATAACATTTTGAACAGGATCTTTTCAGCGTAACCGATTTCCGGGCCAGTAGTAACACCTTCTAGGATTGACATAAATGACTTATCTATTCAAAAATACTTGTGCCTAATTTAATAAAGTATATTTCGTTTAAGATTTTATAATGATTATAAATTTTTATGATCGATTAGTTTTAACCCATTTATTGCTGGAATTTACGAATTTATATAAGATCATTTTTTCGCCTAAAACACTTCTTATCTCATGAAGGGTAATCTCCATAAATAGTCTACTTCTATCTAGGTCAACATTCGCTTGACCGCCCTCGATCGGGCAAAGTAAGGCCAGTTTTCTTTTTCATTAAATGAGTTTCAGCTAGGCAGTGTCTTGTTAGAATAAAAATTAAAATATTACAATATTTTTTTTTATTTTAAATAAATAAATATGTACCTACATACATTTGCGTAATAATATTAGTAAATACAATAAAAAAGTCTTTTAAAATTTCTACAATCAATATTAAATTCAATCTTATAAGAATTGGCAGGTTACCAAGAAATCTTTATCACTGTTTCACACAATCCAATAAATTTACCATTTAATAAATATAGTATAACAAAGAATTATTGCAAATATATCTTGGATTTACTCAATGTAAGCTTATAGTTAGAGAAAGTTAACGTTTCTATACCTATAATAAATTGCTTTTTTTTTAGTTTTATCATCTACTATAAATATAGATAAATGTACCTATAATGTCTGAAAAGATTCCAAAAAATGCGTAAAAAGCTGGTTTTATTACTGTTTTATATTAAAAACTTATTTTCTGTAATAACTATGTTTAAATTGAGATTTTGCGCTGTATCCTGAACAAAGCAGGGTAGGCCGAGGAAACTTGGGAACCTAGTATTAAGTCGCTCCGTTGTGTCTTTCCACTTTCCGCTGAATTTGAGGCACTGCGTCTTGAGTGGTGGTACTCAACGCCGCAAATCATAATATAATACTTATTAATCGATGTGATGGTCTTGAGTTCTACTCTCACATGACTGTTTTAAAAATATTTTCGTTTATCTACAATTTAGGTTGGCGATGTACCTTTAGTATTTTCTCCCGCCATATACCTACCATTCAATGTCGCTAAATAAATAAAAAAATACGTTTCAACATCCATCTTAAAATCTTGAAATATAATTTCCACCTTGTTTCGTAACATTTATTAGTAGTGATTACCTGATATCCGACACATGACACTGGCTCAGGTACTCACACAGTAGTGGTGACACACACTGGGGCGCGGGGGCGGGCCGACCTTTGACCCGCCCTCTCTCCCTCTCAGATTATTAGCTTCAAGTTTTTTGTGAATACGAATTCGCTATGTCTTTGTTTGTTTTTGTGAAAAGAAGAAATCTGTTGGGGGATGAAGCGTGAGCTTTATTAAAGGAAATGAAAGCTCTTATTTAGAATTATGCGAGATTTGAGTCCACATCTCTGAAAACCGTCCACGGGGTATGATGAAGATTGGACGGTTTCCTGGAGGAATTTCCGCTACGTTGAAATATATTATGCGTTTTCTAAATAAATATCTATCTGTACAAAGTGTGGATTAACATTTAAAAATTAGCAAATAAAAAAATAAAAGTTGTAATTTCGATTTATTAAATTATCTAAAAGGAAGCTTTAAGCTTACGATATTAATATTAAAAAAATATTTCACTTACTCCGAAGAACTGTGCATTTTAATTAAAATCTATCTAAACTGCCTAATGGTTATTAGAAAATACAAAATGATTATACTAAATATTTATTTAACGTACCTACTTACAAGTACGTCAATTTAATCTAATTAAATAAGCAAACGTCATATAGATATATCTCGTATGACATACTGATAGGTAGTAATTAGGTGGTATTGACCTTTCAGTTCTAAATTTAAGTTATTTTTCTAAAGCAAAATATTTGTGATATGACATAGAATTATGATTAGGTATATAAATATTTTTTCAAGTAAGTAATATAGCATAATGGGCAAATAGAATCCAGCGTAAAGACACTTTATCTTAAATATCTATGAGCATGTTTATTTCTTTTCCTACCAAGTAAAGGAATCAATCAATCGAAAGAAAACCATCGAAATAAAGAGATGGACGTTTTTAAGGTAGTTATAAACTAATAGAAAACGAGCTTTTTACTTCTAACTAACTTTTACATGATAATTTTTCATATTTCCATATAAGCACAAAGCTCAGCGTAGCGTAGATTCATCTGAAAGCTTATCATCGATCGTGGCATAGGTCTGTGTCACCCCCGCCCGCCCGGCCTGAGTAATTGAGAGCAGGTACATCGTGTCTTTTCCTTTTCTTTAGGTCATAATATCAATATTTTGTCGTTATTAAATTGTAAAATGATGTCGTTGTGACATTATGGGTCCAGATTTGATTTTCTGCAAGGTTAGTAATTTACTTTTGTTTTCCATTCCACAAAATGTAACTTTGAATTTTTCCACTAATTACACATTATTTGGAAAGTGAAGAACGAAATCTTATGGAGGACAAAGCGTGATAAGATTTCTTCTTTAAATAACTATTATTTTACGTACGTTTCTATCCACATTGTATCTAACGCCGCATTTGTTTATGTTACCAGAGCGAGGAAATGAAAATAATCAATTCCCTCAAGTGAGAACCGAACTCAGCACCATGTCCTTCGCAGTTAAACGTTCTACCGCTGCACCATAACAGCGTCTAATGTATATAATATTACAAATTTGATACAAAATATCTTAAATATTAAATTAATTATAAATAATTCTATAAGTAATTAAAGTCGAACTAAAATTGATGAACACAACGATCACGCGTCTGCCGTTCCTAAATTACGCCGTCCGCAAAAAAAAAAAAACTAAAAAAGCAAACGAACGAGTGATTTAAGGGTGACGGTGGCGTGCCTATTGTCTTATTTGCGGATCGTTTAATCCAGGGATCTCCAAGGTAAGTAGATTCCACAATTAATAAAGAAAATACATAAAAAACACAAAAAAAAAGGATATTTTGAAGAATAACATTTTAAATATATCAAAATTATTTTCTAAACGTTATTCTTTTTTGCCAAATTATAATTCTAAGCAATTGCATTTCGAAAATTTGTAGAAATATCCCTATAGAGATTCTAACAACATAAATCAGTTGCAACTGGCGTAAAAATAAGAATTACGATGTAGCTTGATGAGAACGTATGGCCTAGTCGGTCTGAGTGCTTGGATGGATTACCAGAAGCGCAGGTTCAAATCCCGCGTTCAGATTTTTATACATTTTCTAAAAATATTTTTTTATTCATAAGTATAAAGTATTTACCAAAACACTTTAACAACCGTTTATTGTCCATTTAACGATATGAAACGATATTTGAGAAGCCCTGCTATGAACAGTGATAGGAAGTGAGTGATTTATGCTTTCAAAGCATTTGTATCGGCTAAAACAGTGTGGAATGCCTTTTGTGTGATTTTTGAACACCAAATTGAGTTGGATCTTAATGTACGCAGTTTGCAAATATCTCGATCTTCTTAATAAACATGTTAGCACCAGATGACACTTGCCGGGATTTTATTAAATATATGATATTTAAAGTGAAGGGTTCTCAAGATATTTTTTTAGTCTATTAATAATTGTTGTTGGTCTTTTTTACAGTTACATTCGATATGAAAAGTTATTTAATAAAGAAAGGAAAATAACTCATTAATATTTAAGTTGATAATTTTACGTCTATAGCGCAGAGAAATGTCTATTCATTTAAATGGTTTTTGAGTGTGACATGAATCTTCAATAATATTTTTATGTTCATGATGTATCCTGCACGTGGCTGAGTAGGCAGAGAGAATTTGGGAACCTTTTGTCAAAATACTCTGTATCGTTTCCTACTTTTAATTTTATTAATGCCTTGCGTGTTGAGTGGCGGTACTCAACGTCGCGCTTAGCCTTGTTACCAGAGCGAAGAAATTAAAATAATAAATATATAATTTTCTAGAGTGGGGATCGAACCTACAATTTGTTGCGTAATACCCTTGTGGCACTGCGCTACAACAGGCCTCAAACCATCAAATTACTGTGGCGATAAAGCTAAGAAAATTCCAAACTTTTTAGCGTCACGCTGTATTCCCCATATCGTTATTACAAAGTTTACAATAAATAATTTCATATATATCATTAAAACATATAATTTGAAGAATACTCATCACACAAACGCTGTATGCTTGGGATATAACCTATTTTTATTGTTGATAAGGAGTTCGGAGGTTATCTTGGACGCCGCAGTCTTGTGACTATCAGTAATGGCTTCCCGATGTCATCCAATTATACATATATTACATGTAGATGTTTAAATATTATTTTTCTTATGACAATTTATAGTTTTTATTACAACTTTTTTTTAAGAGATGCAGTGCCTCAAATTCGGCGGAAATGGGGAACGAAATGGAGAATATTCTTAACTTCTTTCTGCTTACACTACCATGCGTGGGATACAGCGTAAAGCTATGAAAGAGATATATTTATCGGCTTTTCAGTTTCACTGAATTTAATGTACTTAGCTTTCCGCTGTACATATGGCAGGGTAAGGAGAGAGAACATATTAAATTAGTGTTAGATCCGTTCCATTCTCCATTTTTTATATATATATGTATATATATATATATATATATATATATATATATATATATATATATATATATATATATATATATATATATATATATATATATATATATATATATATATATATATATATATATATATATATATATATATATATATACATATATATTTGATTTCCTCGAGTGGAGGTACAACACACATCCCTTCGGGGTCAGTCACACGCTGAGCCTCCTGAAGGTTTTCTATTAAAACTATTTTATATAGAGAAATTACTGTGCTATTCACTTTTACTACATTTAATATTCAGCTATTAAATAATACTGTCACTGGTGTACCTACTCTTGTGATAAAGATGTTAAGTTTTATTTCCTAAAGAGAATCGTGGTGTTATGATTCGCAATAACTTTTGTTCAGTAAATTTAGTTACCTTCTCTGATATAGGTATGTATATAAAATAAAAAGAAAATGAACAGAAAAAAATCTATAATAATATATTTATAGGCATATATGTAGGCCTATATATGTATATTTGCAAATCATTGATGTCAAGTCTATCAACAAAATTAAATATTACATTATCATCTTGCTGTTAGTTTTGCTGTTATCCAACATAAAATGACGTGGATAAAATGTCAGAGTAACAAAACGTGGTCTCAGTTACATAAAAAAACAGACTCAACCATATTAAATCTAGTGATGTTGATAAGTGAAGGAAGAATGGAAAGGTGCCTTAACCTTAGATTCCCAAGTTCTCTGCCCACCCTGCCAGGGGAAGTTAAAAAAATATGCTGCTCAGTTTTATTGCTTACGTATATATATTTTACTGGCGACCCACTCGTGGCTTCGCCCGCTTGAATTACGCTATTTTATTTCCTAATCTCAACATGTATCTTTCATGAACGAAGGTGATTTGTTACAGTTTTATTATACGTATTGATTATAATTATGATACAATCGTTTTAAAACATAAAATCCTTACATAAATAATAAAAATCCCCTTGCAAGAAATCAAGAAATCTGTAAATACATAACAATATTAGGCATAATTTCATTCGAAAATCTATGAAAAATGGCCCCCGATAATCCGCGATCGGTCAGACGCTAGCAACCGACGCGGTCCGAAACCGTTGATGCGATTTCACGCCTCAACGCGTTCTACACGACGATTTCAGCCAATAGTTCTATGGGCCGAGCTTTAATAAAAAGGTAGGTAAAAAATATTGAAATTAATATCATATTTTTTATATGTTTTTTCTATTATAATATATCTGTGGCGTAAGTAAAGGAGACGGTTATAGCCAAGATGCCTCAATGGTAAAAAGCAATGCGCGGCGTTGACTTCGAATAATGAACGTGGTATATATCTAAAATTGAGCAAAAAATGAAGCATAGAGTTTCTTATTGAGTGGGAGAGTGAGTTCCCTCTGTCTCTCCTGTATCTTCTGTTTTATTTTATGTAAATGAAAACGAAGAATAACGGACAATCTTATCGTGACAGAAATGTGTGTATGTTTAACATTATAACAAAAAACATATAAAGAAGCATTTAAATTATCAGATATCAAAACTCGAGATTATTTTCCTACAAACATCTATTTAACAAAATACATTGTATTTTAAACCCTCACTTAGAAAATTATTGAAAAACGCTAAAAATTAGCAACGTTTTAGCTCTCTTTATGGTATCACCCTAATAAGTCTAATAAAAGCCCGCTCCGATTCACAACATAGCCGCGTCGCGTAGCTTTGTGCGGAGGCGACCAATTGCACAGAACCCCTGGCTGATCACTTAATTGACTACAAAGCGAACGGTTTTCGACACCGCGGTACACGTTTTCACAGACATCGCTATGTTACTCTTCCATTGACTATTAATGACTTAAAAATATATCTTTTATTTAAATAAAAAAGATTAAAAGATGCCAAGAATTTGGCAAAAACTTAGAGTCTTAATTTTAGGTTTCCAATATCCCTTCTGCCTATACTGCTACGCGCAGAATACAAAGAGCAGCTAGATGATATCGCTTACGTTTAATAAACCCCTATTACTAAACATATTATTTTACTTTAGCTGACACATATTCTTCTATGCGACAGAACTCGTAACAAGTCACTCATTTCTCATATATTAATATGACATATGAAATCCATAAAAAACGATTGAAAGGCCGCAATGTATGAACATTAATATTATATTACCATAGCCGCGTAGGTAACGGCAAGCCGATAATATCGGATTAAAGTGCAGTGAAAATGAGATTTGTTGGCGAGTGATAGGATTGTACGCTTTACGCCACTTAATCCTCGATTAAGGAAATCGGGGAAGCAAGGTTGCTTGATGCTTTTGACGAAAACGTTCGCGCGTACGCTCTTATTGGATTTATTGTATATAAGTATAGTCTCTTTTAACTTCTAATGGAGATCAGATATTTTATAATAAAGGTTATTTATAAACAAATACGTGCCAACCTAGAAAAATACCATGAATTTCTCATGATTTGTGTGAAAAAATACTATTTTGTAAACTTACTTTAGTTTCTAATTATAAAGGTCCTTTCGCGCTAACTTCAGAAGTAATCCTAAGAAAATATTTATAATTTCAATGAACCTGACTCTCAATTTATCGATGAACCTTCTATATAGATTTTGATTAATTATCATAATCGTTCTGATGTAAACCACTGCCTGCGGCATAGTTAAGAATACTTTAAATATGGCATGTCGACACATGCCATATTTGACATAAGAAATGTGTATTTTTTTAGTTATTTTCACTGTTCCAAGCGGGCGAACATAGACAATAGATGTCTTTTGTAATTCAAGTTAAACTTCAAAATTTCAAACTAAATTATAACTAATTTCTAAATTCTTCTACAGATAACATAAAAAAATATATAAATTTCTCAGTATTGAAACAACGTTACTACAGACATAAAAAAGTACATAAAAGGATCACGCCAGGAGAAATTTGTTTCAAGACACTCCGCTCTTTATTTTCCTTCACAATTTAAGACATTAAGTGGCGGAACTCAACGCTGTGATCGAATTGGTCAAAGTAACCAACATTATTAGAAATACAATCTCTTTGTCCACTTCTTAAGTACTTACAATCAAACCTATATGTATATTTCCCCGGGGAAGAACCCAATCAATATTAAATCTGTAATCTCTGCGAACTTTGACCGTCCCTGTAGAGCGACATATCATCATAATATTACTAACCTAGTAGCTGTATAAATCTGAATATTACAATATTATTATTTTGAGCTAAGTGTGGATTAGCATATTAAAAATGTTGTAATATGTTAACATAGCTATATAAAGAGGACGTCGTGGATCAGCGGTACAGTATCTGACTATCAACGTGATGGTTGAGAATTTGATTCCCATATGGGATAGTCATTTCATCGTTTTTGTAACAAGATAAAGACAAACACACAATGTCTCGTAAATTTGACATCGCTAAGGAAATGGCTGTTCCGGTGCTAGTCTTCTTCTACCATTGTACATCCCGTTGTTGAAGCTAAGAAGAAAAAAAAATAAATACTTTTATAAAATTCAAACATTATCTACATTATTAAATGAAATAAAAAAAAATATTATTTTCTTCTAAAATAAATATTTATTATACTACTGTTTATTCCGTTTTTATTTTACATTATATTTCAAACAACAGCTATATCTAAAAGGATCAACACCCTTTCATACTCACACTTTCCTAACAAATGTTTACAATTTGTTTTGTATTTTTTATTTAAGATGGATCTCTTAATACTTTAACCCTCATCTGGCACGTGGTTAACCGCTAAGGTTGCACGATTAACCCTTAAATAGCTACGGATGCTGCCTTGTTTATTGTTGCCTTTATAAAAAAATATCTAACCTTTTCTTTACTTTAATAATATTATACTTTGAAGTCATACTTTAGATAAATTCTTAGTATGTATACTTGTAACGTTTAAATTAGTAATATAATTAGTAAATATTGAGTTCGTTCGGTTTTTATATTGTTAACTCTATTAATATAGAGCCTGCTTATGTAAAACAGGGAGGAACTAAAATATCTCAAGATATTTATTTTCTTAAATATATGCATGTATAATGTAATATATTTAAATACAGCGATTGCCCATTTGGTCCGTCAAATAAAAAAAAAATGATTTAATAAAAGTGTTTTTCCATCTCACACAGTATTCCAAACATGGCAGAGTTAACTAGGAACTCCGTGTTAAGACTCTTCATTTCTATTAAGATACTTTCGTTTCCCGCTTTTAGACGCATTTGAGGCATTGCGTATTGAATGGTGGAACTCAACGCCGCGCTTTTAACTTTTTATCAGAGAATAATTGCAAATAATAAATATTTTATTTTCTCAAGTCGAGATCGAACCTACACCTTGTCGCATTTATAATCTGCGCCACGACTGTTACAACATTTTAAACATACTTTAAGCACAAATTAAATGATTTGAAAAAATTATAAAATATCTTAGCTATGAAAACATGCTCAAGATGCTATGTGGACACATAATGTTATTCTTATTTTATTATACGAGTACAATAGAAATAAATAAAAATAACGGAAAATGAATATATAAATTTATTCGTATCATGTCTTAATAATTCACAAAATTAATACCAAAAAGCTAAAGCTAAAAGTAATACTTAGAAAATCAAAGCACCCTTGTTTAAGATGTAAAAACTTTTAACAATAAACCCAATCAGGCATTGGTAAAACCATAAGAATAGTATAAATTTTCAATGAGCTTATTTACAAATACTCGATCCTATCTCAAAACGCTCGGGCTGGATCTGTCAATATTGTCACAAAGTATTAAAATTTGTAAAAAGATATTTTTTTCTGTTAAAAAAAATATTTCAAAAAAAGCTTCTATGAATGTAGGCTAATTTTCGCTCTCAATACTCACTTTGTGTGTAAGCATCGGGGCGTAATACAAATTAATTCATACATCCTTACAAATGTCACGTAAAAAACGTATAGAAGACCGTTATCTTTTGTTACGTTTTTTCTTTTATTTATGGTGCAAAAATTGGGTTACTTAACGGGAGCTAAGGGACTATTGTGCCAAATCCTTAGGGATGTTTTAGAGCAAAAAAAAATACTTTTTTTTCTTCGATACAGATACTTATCTTACATAAAAACATGCAGCGAATGATTGAAGGTTATTAATAGATTACAGAGTGGTTAATAACTGTTTAAAATTTATGATGAAAACGTCAATAAAATGGTTGTGGTCGGAAGCTATAGCGCCTTAATAACCTAAAAAGAAAGACGTGTTTTATTTTATTAACTGTTATTTTTTTAAAATATTTAATACAACAAAGTCAAATATGCAAAGAAACGGTTAGCTACATGGGTATGTATATTTGTTACATGAAAAAAATCCTTATATATTTTATAAGAATAAATTTAGATAAACTGCCTCTAATTTAATAAATTCGTTTCAGACTGCTATTCATACCTTTAGTGTTGTGAACAAAACGCATAGACACGTTTTTTATACAAACTAGATTTCAACCGTTCTTTGCTCGAAGGGGCTCTAAGTACAGAGGTCGCAGGTCACCATCGTCTTTTGGTTGAAGAAAAAAGTCGTTACGAAACCTGTACAAAAAAGTGATTCAAAAAAGGGGCTTCCTCTAATATTGTGAATATTGATGAAGAAAGAAATCTGGTTTTCGGATTTGCCTACATATTGTAGTTTTATTCAATCTACATGTGTGGTCCCACGGTTTGTGTTCACGTGTTCAGAATGTGTTCTGGGAATTATATGTAGTATAACGCCGCATCAAAAACTGGATTTCCATTACTTAAATATAGATTTTCACGATACACAATCAAAATTTGACAATTGGTTCATTTAATATTGAATTAGTATACAAAATATCTTAATTCAAATTAAAAATTATACTTAAATGAACGAAAGAACAACTACGTAGCAAAGGAGACTGAAACCTTATATATTACATATAATGTTCACATACTTGATAAAAGAGCGACGTTATATAAAAGGCTTCGAACATAAAGAAGCAATCTCTTTATCTGAACAAAGGGCACGTGGTACATTACAGAATCTTTGCACACGATTCATGTACCCTAACCCTTACATAAAAGGGATAAAAAGGGATTGTGCTTAAGATAAACGTGTATAGGGGAGTAGATCTCGAAGGTGGGTCTTATTGATCCCGCACGCGTTTTCGGGTTAACAGTGAGAAGGGATGCTGCGCACAAGCACGTGGCATGTCAACGGGTTTTGTTGATTTGTATCATGAACCCTGCTCCTGACTTAAAGACCAAGTAATAATCATATATTTACTATTATTGTTACGATTTTTTATCATTAACTTATTATCTATAAAAGAGAATATAGATTCTTTCTATAACAATTGAAATTACTTTTACCTTTACTTTTTACGTTGCGTTACGTTTAGCCAGCCAATGTGTTTTTTTTTTTTTAATTTTATGAAAACATTGGTCTGTCGTATCTTGTATTGGTAAAAAAAAATTAAAATATTCAAATTTGGACTCGAACAAATTGCTAAATTTAATCGTACTAATAAATCTTAAATATTATAAAATATACCTATCAATATTTTAACACTATCTTTATGCTCCTTTCAAAATGCATTTCAGTATCAGATAACACATTAATAAACGTAACCCTATGTCAAACGGGCTTAGATAAAATTGAGTTAACACCTCGAGTCAGGTCGATCTTCAAGGAATATCAGCAAAAAACCGTCCGCAATCTCCAACACTTATGGGAACCATAAAAGGCGGTATGGTGAAAAAAGTACGCAAAAACCGTCGTAAATTTGTCAAGAGTCTCCGCCTTTCTGCCATGTCGCGGTTTTTGTTCCAGATGATCTTCCGCCTGAGACAAGATGTCGAAATTTTGATGGCATAATCTCGAATTTTGAGTATATTTAAATATTCTTGCAAATTTTAATTGCTGTAAATATTAAGGAAGAAAAAAAATAGTATACCTATTCCTTACGGAACTTTATCGAACTTTTAAATAAGTGTATATGTAGCAACGATTAAAAATGTCCAGGCTTTAAATATTTTATCATCCTAGTTAATAGTTTTCTAAATTTCGGTCATGAATTGGCGTTCTGTGAATTAAACTGGAATCCAACGTTTGAATTTGTCTAATTAGTAAAGTGTAAGTAAAATTTTAAGCCACAAAAGGTTGGTGGAAATATAGATCACCTCTACAATATCATAGAACTAATAGATTATTCACTGTGGGGAGGCCGTTGTGGCGCAGTGGTTCAGTGTCTGACTGTAATCAGTGGTTGTAGGTTCTTGAAAAAAAGTATAGTTACCTCACAAATCACTGTCGACAACTGAGCGACGTATATTATTTATAATTTATACGTAAAGGCTATAACTATAGATATTATTTATAAAATAAATATTTATTTAAAGATTTATTATTACTACATTTACGTTTCTTTTCATAACAAAATAGTTACATTATAAATTATTTGATTGTTCTAAATTACTTTTAATAACACCTGAGGTTTATATAATTAGCTTACCTGGCCCTTGATCCTGAAATGTCTTCGCACCTCCGCAATAACGTGACCCCAAACCGCATCATAATTGATCTATGCAATATGTTTAGCGTACAAATTGGTGCTGTAATTATAGGGCGTTAAGACAATACCTGAAGATAGATTTAAATTGCCGTAGTGAACTTGAATGTACCTAACTGCTTATAGATCTATTCAAATATTTTTGTTTAATTAAAATGATAGTCGAAAGACATTTGCAAGTGTGTCTGAATATAATTTTCTCTGTCTAAATAAGTTTTGCTAGAAAATTTTGATGTGGTATTTTTCACAGATGGTGTCACGTGGTATTTTTCCACGGTAGGCAGAGGGAACTTGGGAATCTAGTGTACACTCCGTTCCGTTCCACGCATTACGCAAAATCTGACTTGTTACCAGAGCAAAGAAATGAAAATAATAAATATTTCATTTACTCGAGTGAGAATTGAACCTTCAACTTGTCACGTTTACAGTCACACGCATGTACCACTGCTCCACGACAGGCCTCAGGTATTTTTAAGTTATTAGCTATAGGCGCGTTATGAAAAAAATATGTGTCAAATTTTAAGATTTGTCACACAAAAGTTACAGTATGAAGTTGAAGCAGATGAAGTTATATGATGTTTCCAATATAATTGAGGATTGATAACCTACCATATGTATTATTTATTGATATAAATGAACATATTTAATACTTAATATTATGAAATTATTAATGTTACATATTTAATAATGGTTATTCAATATTTCTAAAGTAAATAAATAAATTTAATAATAAATTCAATTTAAATTCATTGAATTTATGTTTATTGTAATTTATTATTTGCATACAATCAAAAACTATTTATTGATAATGCGCGCGCGTATACGCGTTTCATTTTTTTTTTTCATTACAAATGGTTTTTTTTCCCGAGTTTAGCTACATTTTTTTGTTTATGACCATATGATGTGGTGGTTATAGATGAATTATTTTGTGTCTTAGATACCTACTATACATATTACAATAATTTTAAACTTTGAATATCTATTTAAAATTTAATCAATTCAATGTTAATTAACATTATTAAAATGACACATCTCTATAAGAATCTTCATATTTCAAATATATCAATACAATTAAGTATAAATGTTAAATAAAATCAGGGTACGTAACCGTTAACAGAAGTCAGGGAAATCTGAATATTAATCAATCATTCCGGCCTCAAGGGCATCACCGCACCGCCTAATCAACGTTTACGAACTAAATAGAAAAACAATATAACCATTGTACGCTCCTACAATGCCGTTCATATCAATTTCATTTCTAAAATCTACCTTTTCATAACATTTATTTTGAACCTTATTATTAAAAGAATATAGTATATTTTAGTAAAAGGTTCATAATATTAAGAGTTTAGTATGATTTTGATGTAGAATGGGATACTTGAGCCAAATTAATAGCTTATCTGTGATCAGTTCGTCGGTTATTATGTCACTCATTGCGTGGGCTTCGTCGCAACCTTTTGTGGCGGATGCAGGGTTGTAAATAAATTATATAAAAATATTCAAATTATTTTTTATTTTAACAATATAGAAAATAAAGTACATTCAGTGACTTTAAAACTCAACAATGGTCAATTCTATTAGTTTTTAGATTCTATAAATAAACACTAATCTCCTTTCTCTCCGTTATTAATCTCTCTGTAAAAAGAAATTTAAAAAAAAAATATTTAATACAAGTTTTAGTATTACGATGTATTATTTTTTTTAAGTAAACACTTTCTCTCAATTATAGCCGGGAAGATAAAGAGTGTTGAGTAAGAATCTGTTGTAAGATTCTACTCTGTCCGCTTTTCTATAGAAATTTTCGATCTATTATTAACATATCATAATTAATTGGCTGTAACCATAAATACAAATGGTCCAACCCTAAAACAGCCGAGGGGTGTAATGCACCCCGCATTGTGGATTTCGGGTTATCTGCAACATCTAGACTTTTGTTACCGAACTCGTAATCAGAGACCGCCCTATCGACTTGATTATTATAATAATCTATTCTTTTCGCTTTAATATTCAAATATTCTTCAATAGAAAACCGTATTATTAAAGTATATTAGTATTATTATTATTCCCTTTTGAGTCAATTCCAAGATAGCTTGGCACGTATTACTTATATTTAACCGAAGATGGTTATTGGTTGAACTTTTACTGATAAAATTATTAGATGTATTTTTGGTTTAATTGGACACAAAAATACACATTTTATTGACCAATATAACAACTTACATGAAACAAACAAATATATTAAATCTCAGCTCAGCAATTGAGAACAGAACGGAGTGTCTTAACAATTGATACTAAGTTTCCTCTGCCTACCCTGTTTTGTGGATACAGCGTGAAGCTGAGCTTATGCTTTATTACCTTAATATAAAGAAAAAAAGCTTTTCTTATTTATATAGATTATTAAAAAGCTGATGCCTATTGTGGCGCAGGGGCACAAGCGTGCGACTGTAAGTTAAAAAAATTGCGAATACGATCCCTACTCATTACTTAAGAAATTATATATTTAATATTTTCATTTCTTCGCTCTGATAGAAAGACAAAATAAGGATTACGTTCCTTATTCAAAACGTCTTAACACTAGGTTCCTAAGTTATCTCTGCCTGCCCAACGGGAAACAGCGTGTAAATAAAAAAAAGTATTTAAACTGAATTGTCAACTAAAATTTAACTACAAGAAAACATTATTTATTGACAGTTCTTAAAATAAATCTTGAAATGTACGGTGCGTCGTGACAATTCCGTAACAGCATACTCGAGGGGAGAATTTAAATAAAAATCACATTTCGAAATGTAAAAACGTTATTTTACTACTGTCCATCGACAACGGAACTAATCCGTTTCACTTCCGAAATCTATTCGCGACAATATAATATCGTCCAGATATTTTCGAAATAAGCAAAAAAAAAAAACCAAATTCAAACGTCATGGGAACTGTCGGCGACTTCACGGTTAAACTAATAAGGGATTTGGTATGAAATTAACAAAAGAAATCTCGATTTGCGACGCGATAAATCGATACAGAAAATGACGTGTGTTTTGAATACCGTCACAACTTTATTTTTTCTCTCGTTTTTCGACCGGACAATGCAGAGCAGGGGCAAAGGCAATTATATTTTGTGCCGGTGAAAGAAGTTTGTACAACCAAAGAGGTCGGATAATAGATGGGGTGCACCTTGGCTGTGTCGTGTGTGTCCTAGCCGGTCCTGTGTTTGTTTAGAAAATAGAACTTGTCTGATCGTATCGGCCGCTTTGAAGCTCGTGATATCTATCGAATGTCGTGATGCGGATATTGAATTATAGAAAATTATGTAAAGAACTGTCAATTTTAGTATATAGTTACTAACTTAGCATTATATAGTCCAATCTTTTTTTATTTTCAACTTCACACTATATCCGGACCATATAAGAAAAAGGTCTAGTCCTAAGACTCCGTTCTGTGATAATTGTTGTGTAATTTTTTCTTTATATAATTGGACTGATCAAACGCCAAATGTCGGGTATCCCAAAATGGATTTCAACTCACAAATATTGCGATTTTCTCAAAAAACTATTTCAACAAAAACAAAAAAAAAAATGAATGTAAACAGAACTCCTCCTAACTTACTTTACTTTGTATTATTATGTAGCTAACTTTGTATGTGTCCCATAAATATTTAATCTTTAAAAAAAATATTTTCTCAGCCACTAAAGCGAATGTTATACAAATTTGCGTTGCAATTGTCACAAAAAAAAATACAACTGACCGCTAACTAGCTCTATTTTTTTTAAAAAATCTTCGACTCACGCCCTTTTGTACTCAATTCTTTTTTTTATAACCAGTTGTTAAAAAAATTGACCAGATGTTAGCATTTTAAAATAAATCTTAAGATACGGATGACGTAAATATAAGTATTCTAAATAGAATAATTTTTTAAAGTCATAATGACTTTGTTATTTTTATCTGTAATTGCGTTCAATATACACAATGAGGTTTGTGGAAACTCCAAATGTCACATATCTATGACATTTAAGAAGTGGGTTAAAATATTTAAAACTTTAGCTGAACGCAATAGATTAATAAATACTTTATGATATTATGCTCAAAAGTGAGATACATACCTGGTTGGCTTGTCTGTCCTATCATTGAAATAATTATTCTAACATTTTTATATTCATTTTTATTTAATCACTATTTTATTTACAAGGCCATTAAGTCGATTAGTGAAAAATACCGTACCTGTTCCAATAGAATTTTTAAGAAGTCTTTAAGGCTCCCCTATACACTCTAAAAAAACTCAAGAGTTTTAAACTTATAACAGAACTCTTTTTCCTCATTAGTTATTCAAACGGTTACAAATTCTGGCAACACTATTTTTTATAGCTGTCAACTTATTATTGTCTAATTCTACGCATAATAATTGTGGATTCGAAGGATTTTTTCCATATCTCTCTATATTATTATTTAATAACTTCGATGTCTATTGTCGAATAAAAGCGGTATTTCTTTCCGGTCCGGTGGTGTCCGGCTTGTTCAATATAAATAAGCGTAGGGAACCTAGTCGTAAGACACTACTTTCCCTTACTATCAAGTGGCGGAAGGTACTTTTGTTGTGTTGCCATAGCAAGTAAATAGAAAAAAATAGAAGAAATATTAAATTGTACATTTTCCTAAATGCGAATCGGATCCCCACAACCGTCACGTTTACAGCCACACGCTTATACCACTGAGCCACGATAACCTCAATTCTACGAACTGTCTTTTTGTGGAGAGCGGAGAAATACGACTCTCTGCGCTTACTATAAATTACAGGACTATAAAAAATAATAAATTTTCACCCTAGTTGTGAATTTTGATCTAGCATCGAGTCATATGAGAATATTACGTCAATATCCTACCCCTATCCATCATACGCGCCATTGACGAAAATTTATGAGATTAATATTTACGAAGGTCTCTATTTTCATGAGTTAAAGAAAGTATTAAACATATTGCGCTAGAAGTAAGGTCACATACAGTACGTAAAACTAAATATATTTAGACTTTCCTTTTCGACTATTGATATGGTTATTTTTGATATATGGAGGCTTGTCGGTGCGAAAAGACACAAGCATGTCTAAATGCGATAGGTTCTGGGTTCGATCCTCACTCGAGGAAAAAAAAAAATTAACGTTATCTATTTAAATATTTAGTTTTCTCATTTCTTCGCTCTGGTTACAAACGTAGCTCATATTTTGGCAGAAAGTTGGGAATAGAATGAAGTGTCTTAACACTAGGTTCCCAAGTTCCCTCTGCCTACCCTGCCATATGCGGGATACAATGTGTGATGTAAATTAGTATTATATGATTATAGAAGAACTAGATTAGAATAAATATGCATATAAAGTACGCAAGCACTGTTTCTATAAAATATTATTTGTATTTATTTTAATCTAATATTATATGTAATTAATATAATTGAACAGTGTATAAAACTAACAAAATCACGCTTAGACTTTTAAACTATTATTTATTTTCTCCTTTTTTACTTTGTTTAAGTGTTTTATAGCATGTACAGATGCGCTAGCTCTATCACTTTTTCGAAGAGTAGGAGAGATAACAACAACGTAACGTAACAGAATTTATTAATCCTGATGGTTCTCATAATGATAGTGGGAAATTGTTTTTATATTATTGCATTGTCATCGGTTTTTGATAGGTGTGCATAGTTTCAAATTAATCCAACTTTTGGGAATTGCTGAAAATCATGCTCAAAAATTTCATTACATACATAAGTACATACAACCCAAGCTAATAAAAGCGTTATAAAAATGCATACAGTGAGAACCGAACTCACTTCTACGATTTAATAGATAGTTAACCATTCCACTGAGAAAAATCAGAATCTATGTGTGTGTGGATTTTAACCCCATTCAGAGAAGGATTTTATTTATAATTTACATCATTATATTTCTCCGAAAGAAAATGAAATAAATATTTTCTGCCTTTAGTAGATAGAGAAGTAGAGAGAGTCTCTACAATTTCTATTTATATGGAACGGAGTGTCTTAACACTAGGTAATCTCTGTCTACTTTGCAATGTAAAAAACACGTGAAAATGCTTTTTTAAACTGTAACATCATTACAATTTTCATTAAAATATGTTTAATAAAATTTTGGTTTTTTAAAAGTAGTCATAATATGAAATAAAGCACACATAATATGAAAAATTCCAAGTGTCCATTAAGTTACATAACATACAAAAACATGCTATTTAAATATTTTGATTTAAATTTTCAATTTAAATAATCACAATATCAATGAAACGTACTAAGGCAGATAATCCCCTACTTTGTCCAATAGTCACTGTCCCTTCGCGATCGTTTCTCACGGACGGACCACGTATAATTTTGCTATAAATAATATTGCAATCTAAAATTCCTTGGACCGCAAACACTTGGGGTAGAGTCGCCACTTCATAGAAATATGTTGAAATAAAAAATCTGATTTAGTAACTATTCTTAACGACTCGCAAGAGTAAACTATATACTTTAATTTCAACTAATAAATAGCAGTATTGGAAAGACCGAGTGAGCAGAAAGACAACTTTTTCTGTATTTCTGTTGTTCATATCAACAAATTAACTTACTTAATTCTTGTATTCATTAGAAAATCTTGAATCTTATGGTGAAAATGTAAGCCTGTTTTATTAAAAACGTCTGTTCCTAAGAATTACTCGCTAATTTCTCAAATTCCAAATTCAAATTTAAATATTTTTATTCAAAATAAGAAGTTACAAGCTTCGTTTTTTGAATGTCAAACAATTTACCACCAGTTCACTAAAGTTGCTGCCGCAGACCTGAGAAGAACCGGCGAAAGAAACTCAGCAGGACATGTCATTTTTTTTAATCAAAATTTTACATCATATAACTATGTGACAATGATAGATACATTTGAAATAGCCAAAAGCGAGCATTTTATTCCCAAGGCGTGTTATCATTTATAAAATCGTTAATTTGGTAATAACCAAATTAACACACAAACGTCTTTTCGCAACTTTTTTAAATTGTGAAATAGAAAATTCTCGGACGTATTCTGTGCAAATCGAGGTAAATACGTAATACTGCATTTTGAATGGCAGAACTCAACGCCGGTCTTTACCTAAGAAGTGCAGAAAATAAAAAAATCCTCATTCAGTCGAGTGGGCATTAAAATCATATCCATCGCGATTACAGCCAATAACAGTTTCTGTGCTATAGCCTCGAAAACAGTCGTACTTCGCAGATATCCAGTATTTACTTCATTACAATGACAATATAATAAAAAAACCAATGGAAACGGTATAAATAAGCCATTGAAGGAATATACGCATATTGAAGAGGAATGATCTTCAGATAAAATTTTACGAGGCATGGTTAAAGGGTAGCTAGCTACGATATGTCCGACGAAGTGCATGTCCATTGTACTTGTTAAGAAAACCATTAATATAATATAAATAGTACCTATAATAACACATTTTCATGTATGTGACGTTATTGTATAGAAAAAAAGGTGTTTTTTTTTATTTTATGTTTAACTGTGAGATCTAGATAAAATTTAAATTGAAAATTTGTTGTAAATTGCTTAAAATAAGTTATTCAAGATAACGGCTGGTCTCTGCTGTGTTCAATAATGACACCTACAGTCAAATTATATGCAAAAAGTAATTAAAACGTTTTTTTTATCTAATAGACTCATATTTAATAACAGCTTCACGTTATACCCCGTTTAAAACAATATAGACAGAAAGACCTAGTGTTCAAACACTCTGTTCCCCACTTACCTTCCAATCTCAAAACATATCATGACGAATAAAGAAATCTAACTAATTACGCTTAATATTATCAAACAGTTAGATGATAATGGAAACTAAAAATAGTACGTAAATGACATTTGCAAAGGGTTGGCGTGATCCGCGTAAGCGCGGGTAATGCTCAGATCGCAAGCTTTGCGTAACCCCGAGGATTACACTGCTTCAATATTCTCACAGTAAATGTATACAGCAACGTTAATACCTACTAAAGACACTATCTTCAGATATTTGCGTACTTTTTATTCATTTTTATTAAGTTACTGGAGATTTATAAAAGATTTTTTATATCTATTTCAGATTCATGTTGTATCTCGTACATGGCGGTGAGGCGCAAGTAACTTAGGAAGCTAGTGTTGAGACTCTCCTTTTCGGTATACAGTATATATTATTAAATATTTTTTCAAATTAAAGATAAAAAAAAAACATTTATCTAAAAGATTATGTAAGTATTTATTATAAAAATATTACAAAATACCCTTTTATATTTATATTACAATTAAAATTGACTCTACGCTCTACTCAAACAAAAAGTTTTAATAAACCTACAGTAATTATATATTCTATAGTAAGCCTTATGATACACAATAATCACTTTCGGCAAGTGTGTCCTGATAGTGTTATAGTTTAGATTTAGTTATTTTTTTCAGTTAAATATAATACATTTTCGGTTAAGTACGCATTAAAATACCTGACATTTTATAGTATTTGTGTAAATAAACACATTCTTAACGCTTATACACATATATTTCCATATTTTCTCTCGTATACAGTAAAAGATACGAAGAGCTTAATATATTGCGTGTTACAAATTACGAAAGCATCGCCGCTCGTTTTATTAAAAAAAAAGATTTATTTCCTCCAGTGATAATCGAACCTACAGGTATCCCAACACTACAAAGCTCTTTCACTGCTTAACAATGGCTTCAGAGCTACATAAAACACAGCAAACAATATTAAAATAAAACCAAAATCAATTCACTAGATGCCGGACATTAAAATTTCCGTAAATCCGCTAGGGACCTATGATTAAAGTGGAGATCGGCGATCACTCATGTAATCCCATTGATTGATGGTCTTTTGTGGAAAAATTGCCTTTTTGGGGAAAACTGCTATCTCCTCCATGAATAAGTTAACGTGTTGGTAGAGGCAGAGTAAACGGATGTGCTTATTGATGTGCTATGTATTTTGAACGATACATTTTAGTATATATTTTAATTTTAATTGTTTTTTTTTGACTAATATTTTGTGATCAAATGAACTTAAAGACATACAGTGCCAAATTAGTTTGCAAAAGTTAAATGTGATGATATATATATATATATATATATATATATATATATATATATATATATATATATATATATATATATATATATATATATATATATATATATATATATATTTAACGCTTTTACTGCACAACAGGGGTGAATCAACTCACAACTATCATTCTGTTCCAGTACTCCACCACGGCACCAGTGGTAGAAGTTGGAGAGCTGATAAATAATAGTAGTGCCAATAGTAGCTCTAAAAGTGTGATAATATATGTAAAAAAATATTATTTGCGATGATAATTATAAAACATAACTTGAAAATGCAGCTTGAAACTGAGTGACTGAAAATATATTTTTAAGGATCTTTTCCAGATGTTTTTTTTTTTCATGGTTATTGTAGATTAGAAGCAATCATTTGATACCATCATATATTTCATATCATCATATTATGTGGGTTGTACAAAAATTCGAAATCTGCCATTTTGTAACGGCCATTTTGTATGAACAATAATCTTGATTATATGTAAATTTATTATCATCAGAACTGAAGTAGTAATCTAAATTGCAGCTTAATCAGACACTGAGAAGTGGGTCCTTCTAATATACAAACTAATATGGCAATTCAAATAAAAGCTTTTAATAATGTTTTAGTAAATATTACTTCAAAAATAATTAATATTCATAACAAAAACGGAAACATAACTTTTATGTTTAATTTTGCTAAGCTATACTTAAAAATGACTTAAAATCTTAATTAAGTAACCTAATAAAAAAAATATTCAAAAATTTTGAATTTAAATTAAAAACGCGGTCAAACAGATATCAAAGTCGCAGGTCAGTTTTATTTGTGTTCACTGTCCACCACCTGCTTTGCTTGGCTGCATAATAATACGATGACACTACCTACATAAGTCCATGCGACTGAATAAATTACACGCACAATGCTTGACCGGTCCGCACAATACAATGTTTTCTTACATATTTCGTAGGGGATATTCAAATTTTAGGGTCGACAGTTTTAAATATAAAATCATTATTGTATTTTTTTTCATACACTGTCTTTTCTCACGGGTCAAGCGGTGACCTTTAGTGGACAATGCAAGAAAGATGGTCTAAAAACGAAATTTATAATTAATGCCCCGGTATTTCTCCTGTACATTGAATTCGCGGATAATAGCGCGAATTGCACGATTTATGAGCATATGAATGCTAGTTGTGTAGAAAGTTGATTTTCTTGAATATTGATGAATAGATCTACCTATACTTACGGGTGAGTATTCTTGATTCTTGAGAACCGCCGTGTAACACTTGTTAGGTCGTTATATCATTAATCTTTTGTCGCGTTTCTGACCTTTGCATGCGGAATTTATTGTGCTGAGAAATCTATGCAAATAATAAAAATTATAATTGAAATCGCAATGATGTTAGCGATTGTAAGTAATAGATTTTTTTTTTTATTATGAATTGTTAAATCATATTGTAATTTATTGGAAAAAATGTTAAATAAACATAATAATCACCGATTGTCAAAATGTTAAGTTATTATAATGACTTATTCAATTTCGTACATAGATAAATAATCGAGGCCTGTCGTGGCGCAGCGGCACAAGCGTGTGACTGTAATCGATAGGTTCTGGGTTCGATCCCCAGTCGAGGAAATGAAATATTTAATATTTTCAATTTAAATATTTAATGTTTCATTTCTTCGCTCTGGTAATAAGGCAAAGCGCGGCGTTGAGTTCCGCCACTCAACACGCAATGACTCAAATTCGGCGGAAAGTGGGGAACGGAAGTGGAACGGAGTGTCTTAACACTAGGTTCCCGGGTTCCCTCTGCCTACCCTGCCTCGTGCGGGATACAGCGTGAAGCTAAGATAAATAATATAATTTTTCATTTAATTTTCACTGTCAACCATGTCTTAGATAAAAAAAAAAACAGAAAAGACATTCCGTCAAATAATTTATTATCAACATCCATTAAAAATTAAAAAGTTACAAAATAACATAATAAAACGACTAATTTATTCCTTTTATAGATATAATATCACACATATCATGGACAGAGATGCTGCATCAAAAATGGTATAGCACGCGAATGGCGTCAGATGTAACCCGTTTACATTTGACTACAGATAAAAAATCATTTCAATGGGATGCGTAAAGCACGCGACAGTAATTTATGGTAATTTGAATTACATTGAAGAAATAATTCGGTAGAGTATCGTGGTGTAGACGAGTAATAATTATAAAGGAGGTTGTTGATTCAGTTTCTGATTGAAAATATTTTTTTTATATATATTCAGTATTCTTTTCCGGGCTTGGTTATGTAATAAAATGGCGTTAATTTAAGGGCTGTCGTGGCGCAGCGGCACAGGCATGTGTCTGTAACCGACAGGTTGTGGGTTCGATGCCCACTCGAGGAATGAAATATTTAAATTTTCAATTTAAACATTTAATGTTTTCATTACTTTGCTCTCGTACAAGACAAATTGCAGCGTTGACTTCCGCCACTCCACACGCAATGCCTCGGCGGAAAGTCGGGAACGGAAGTGGAACGGAGTGTCTTAACACTAAGTTCCCAAGTTCCAAGTTCATATCATAATGTAGTAATCATAATGGCTATCCTGCCATTTGCGAGATACAACGTGAAGCTGAGTTGAGTTGAATTGAGTTAGTTTTCGCTTCGTAGCCTGCAATATAAAGATTTAAAAGCAATGAAAAACGATGAATTTTAATACTCATAAGTAGGTAGGTCACAATCTCATAATATTGCAATATAGGCAGGGAGAACCTAGGTTCCCAAACAAACACCATCTTATCTTTAAAACAACACGTGTTGAGTTGCGGAACTCAACGCCACATTCAAAGTGTGGCAATACTAAAAATTGCATAAGAAAATAAGGTCAAAATAAATATTAGGGAGATAAGTGCATCATACACGTGGCTACATTAAAACCAGTTATATTTAATTCTGTACATCGACTTTTGAGATGAATCTTTTTAAATGCTAATACGATTTCGTCATTTTTTATTTACGATTTATAAATTTGTATATTGGAAGGTCACACTTCAGGCACGTGGACCGTTTTGATGATATTGACTTAAATAAACATTATAATACAATGAAATTTGTATATAAATATATAACAAGGTTGTCACTTTTTTACGTTCATACACTTTCTCGCTTATAGAAGGGTAGACAGAGTTAACTTTGAGGTACAATTCTTCTTTTTCTACTTCCCAGTTCTGCTTTGCCAAATTCCAATAATATTGGTAATATTCTAATATAAGGTTGTCAGTTCGAAATTCACCGAGACGAAAAAATTATATTATTGAATTTCGTCGCTCTGTTAACATGAAAAGATTTAAGTTCTTTCGGCCTAGTCTGCTACAGGTTACCTACATAAAAGAAATATGTAAAATTATGTTTGACTTTTTTAACATTTATAATTTCACAGTTAAAAAAGAAAAATAATTCAGAAAGAGTTTGTTGAATTTAACAAGTGTTAAATTAAAGACGCAGGTTCGAATCACTTTACGTAATTAATTTATACCTTTTTTCCATAGGTATCACTACAAATCATTTAATTTAATATGTCATAACAGTCATAAAAAGTAACACTTTGCATCACTAAAAAATAATTTCTTTTAGAAAATCATGTCAAAAAACTAATTGTTTTTTATTACGAGTACGTCACGAGTTTATTAGTGACTATAAGCGAGAACAAAATGTCATTAGCTAGTAGTGAAGCGCATTTGTCGGAAGCACACGATTTATGTCGACACTAACCTACGCGTGGATCCGAAAAGCAAATACAATGTGCGTGTTGTAAACCATGTCTAGTGATGGCCCGGGTTATAAATATCGATATTATTTGAAAATTGATAAAGAAAGAACGGATAATTTTAATAGGTATTGTTTGTTCCTGCAACAAAAAAAGCTTTTTCTTCTTTACAAAAGATTAAAAATTAAAAATAGGATTGAAATATTTTTTAATTATTTTTGAATCTGTTTTTTTTTTGAAAAGACGGCAAACGAGCGTACGGGTCACCTGGTGGCAAGTGATCACCGTCGTCCACGGCCCCGTGTAACTCCAGAGGAGCTACAGGAGCGTTGCCGTCCTTTAAGGTGGAAGGACTAATACGTAAATTCTAAAAAGATATACTTATAGTATTAAGTATATCGTAGGTACTTATAGTAATAAGTATATATTTTTAGAATTATAGTAATAATATCTACTATCTAATAATAACTACTTATACTTAAAACGCCATCATTTAACATTGATAATCAATCTACATTAAACAAAAACGTATCGATTCGATAAAATCTAAAATAAAATTGTAAAACACAACTAAAATATCAACAAAAAAGTCGCCAGGAAGATATATCTCAAAAAAGGCAGTGGCACGTTGAGTATTTATGGAAATCTAAATAACTTTGGGCTTTTTTAATCGTGGGGAATGAGTTTTTCAGATGAATATGTTTATTTTGGTACTTCAGTGATTTGTTCGACGTTAAATATTACGCTTTATGTGCGTTAGATGAAGTGGAACTATAAACATATTGTAGGCACCACAAGGGAATGATTCCGGCCCGCCTGAATTATATTAATTTTTCTATGATTATCGTAAATTTGTTTATTTGTAGAAGTAATTTTGCTTTTAAAAAAATGTTGAATTGTTTCAGTGTATTACTTACTATTTTAGGCTTTATCCTCTTGAAGTAGTATTTCTTTTTGTTAAGTATAAATACTTCATTATTTTTTTTTATATAAGGTTCTTATATACTTACTATGTTTTTAGGCAGCATGTGACTGTAACCACAATTTTGTGGGTTCAAACTAAAATGTATTATTTCCCCACACTGGCAAGACAAAGTGCGGAGTTGAGTTCCGCCATACTGTCTGTCTAAAATTCGAGTCGAAAATAAAGAACAGAACGTCCTAACACTTAGGTGCTTTTTGCCAAGTCTCTTAAATATAATTAATCTAAGGCTAAAAACAAAGTATAACTAAATAAAAACAAGGTACAACTAAATAATAATAGATAATAAATATATAAAAAACATATAATTATTTCTTCATCTTAATAAAACGTACATTGAACCAATGAAACAATTAGAAAGTAGTTAAACATAAATGGAATCATTTTCATTTCCTAAAACGCTAAAGCACATAAAAAGTCTGGTAATCCCAAACTCGCTTGCAATCTCCAAGTGGATTTATTTCACGTGCAGTAGCCAGGAATAAACCGACAATGTACATACGAGCTCAAAAATAAAATACTGTATACATTAGAACAAATATATATTGTTTTTTGGTATTTTAAATATTATATTGTTTTAAATTAAAATGAAAAACTGTAACATTGTAAAATATTAACATCACCCACAACGCAAAAAAGATATCTATACTTTTTTAATAAACTTATAAAATGTAAAAGATTGTGTTGTCTAAGAAAATTTTAACTAAAAACATTTTTTAGCCAAAGTTTCAGATTGAACAAACTTTTTTATGGTAGGTGTATTTTTCAAATAAAGCCCTTTCGTTTGATAACCATATCAGACGGGTTGAATATAAAATTGTAACTGGCCATCTTATTGCGGTAACTATTTTGGATTAATATAAATATTGATTATATGGAAAACAATTTTCGTCAGAATTATAGTCGTAATTCATGTTTTAGCTCAATTAGATTCTGGGAAGTTGATCAAATTGAGCTCTTAGATTTCACATACACTGACAAACACAATAACACGGCAAGTCAATAGAGAATTTGAAAAAAAAAAGAGTATAATACTAAATTACCAAGTTAATAGAAGTAACATTAATAAACATTACTCAATGTTTTGATAAATATATCTTTTCAGCCTCATGCTGTATGCTTATTTAGTATATATTATTTTCCTTTTTTTTGCTCTGGGAACAAGACAAAGCGCGGTGTTGAGTTCCACCACTAAGCACCCTATGCTCCAAATTCGACGGAAAGTGGAGAACAGAACGGAGTGTCTTAACACTGTCTCCAAGTTTGCTCTGTCGGCTCTGCAATATGCAGGAGGCAAAATCAACGTAAAGATTAATTTAGATTAGTGTTAACATCTCCTAAGATTGATTGTTTTTAATTCTTAACAATCTGTCAAAAAATGTTCATAAGGATAAAATAATCATTAATACCTATTGGATAATTCTTCAACACACAATGCACACAACAGGCATGTCATCAATAAAAAAAAGCTTTTTTTTATTTAATAATATAAAGCATAATTGGCGGCCGACTGTACCAAACTACCAGACTCTCATCCAAGAATAGAATCTTTCATCTCACTCACAAATTCTTGAACATCTTCACGAGAGCGGGACGCACTCTCGCCGGCGTCCCGACGCCATTGGTCCGTCACCTCTGACCCCACCCATACAAAAAATATCCTCCATTAAATATAAAGATCCGTTTCAGCTTCAGCTTCAGTTTCAGTCTCAGTTACAGATAGAGCGATCGCTAATGTGCCATCTTATCTTACGTTCGTATTGGGTTGAACGTAAAACGCGGTGGAGTTATCGCGTTTTTATGACTGGTTAATGTTTTATTTTAAATACTATGAGCTTTTCTTATGTAACAGATGTTTTGCAGTTTAATTTCTAAATGAATTCTTAGTGAAAAAGCTTTTGCGTAATTCCTTAGATTAGGAACAAAATCAATGAAAACAAAGGCTAGGGTAAAGTGCAAATAACAAAAACAAGATAAACAGTAGCTTAAATGAATATTCATTATATTTTGTTTCTGTTAAAATATTAGAATTACGGATTTTTCTACTGTCACAGATACTACATTTTTTATACAACATGCTTTACTTTAGGATTCTCTTTATAAAGATCATACTGCATAAATTTACAAAAATAAGCTTTGTAGATACTGTAAAAAATTTAACCAGATCAAAGAAGTGCTAATAAATATATCTATAGTAACACATTAGCACCAAGTTTACTCAGTTACTTAGAATGACTGACTGAATGACTGACTATCTGGTCAAGATCACAGAACGCCATGTCAGTCAGTAAATCCTCAGGGACACATGTCCAGATGATGTAATGCTAATAGAATTAATTATATATTATATATTTCCCAAATCTATATCAAATGTAAGATTTAAACAAAACAAGTAGTTAACCGAAGCAAAGCTAATAAACCAAAATATTATTATTACTCAAATTTTAAGTTAAAAACGTTATATTCACTTAACAAACTTTAGAAACGTTCTTTACAACTTTTGTAAGCGACGCCATTATTCATTTGGGACATTTTATATCCGCATTAAATCTATTGACCGTAGATTTATATTATTTTGCAGAAAAATCTAGATATTAGTCACGGTGGGGACGATTTACAAATGTGAACCAATAAATCGTATTTTTTTTTTAAATGGAAGACTCGCCATTGGATACGTTCCGCGACATTTGACGCGGGCGCGATATATTGTGCATGTAACTTGTAGCGCAATTGTGATGTGGTTGACTGCACTCGATGGTTATGGGTTCGATATACCACTTGGGGGTTACTTATATTTAAAATAGAATACTTACTTTAGTCTGAGAATTAGTTCTTAGTTTTAAAGGCCGTTTTGGCGATAGCAACCTAAACGAAAACCTGACGGTTCGATCGATTTTTACTCAAGGAAGAGAATTATTGTCAAATCACTCGTCAATAATTTGAAATTTGAGTGGATTATGGACTGTCTTAACACTAGGTACCCTATGCCTACACTTCTATATGTAAGTTGCTACGTAAAGCTACAATTATCTAGTGATCGTTTAAACGTACAATGTTTTATGTATATCTAAATAATAATGTAGAGAAGTGTATACTCAAAAAAACTTGTTTTGATTTTGATAAAAATCGATGACTACGGCTTCAAATCACAAATGGGAGTCAACTTGACTCATATATACTAAAATATAATAAAAATGAAAATTTTCATTGAAAAGACATAAAATTAGCATCTTTAATTTCTACTACCAAAAAACTGTTTTGAGCGGTCAATAAATTACATTTTTAAAAGCACATTTAAAATTAAACTTATTTTGCTCATAAAAACAGTCCTATACCAACCCTTAAGTAGACATCGCCATTATTTTATACCCCAAAGCGAGTTCATTTTTCCAAATTATAATATTCAAATTGTTTTGAACCTTAAGTACAAGAAATAAGAAATCTTTTAGAATCTGACGTTCTTTCGTATCTTTTTTATGTCGCACGTTAAGTTTGTAAATTGCCTAAAACTATGGAAATATAACGGCAGGAAGTTGCTTACGAATGTCTTATAAAGTGAAGCAAGGAATATATCCAATGAATTTTAATGTATACGAGTACTGGTACTTTGGACTTTTGTGGCCATTTCCTCTGTTTGGTGCTTTACGTTAAAATTGGATTTTATTTATATACACACATATTATACTATTTTATTATATTTCTGTTTTGTTCTTTAGGCGAAGCAACATAATAATACATAAAATATGTAGAAAGAAAAGGAGTTTTTACTTTTAAGACCTACATGAAAATACTCATAAGAATATGTAATACATATATCAAATTGATCTACTTAGATTTTTATATGATTATTGCCCTTTTTATTTTAGCCCCTTTTTATTTTGATTTGTTCTTATCTTACATAGCAGGGTTGAGGGAACATTAAATCAAGTCAGAGTTCCTTGTCGTATTAACCACTCTACTCTTGGACACTGATACCATACGACATCAACCTATTAATTCTTTAGAACGATTATTATAACTAAATATCAAGTAAATAAAATCTGGTTTCTTACTAATATAAAACTAACAGTAGTGAGGACGTATGTTTGTTCCACTTTCATACAAAGTTCGCTGAAAGCATTCAAATTAAACTTAAAATTGATATGGCTTTTATGTACCTACATAGCAATGACACATAGGTTACAATTTGTAAAATAACAATTAAATTAAGATAGCGATGCCACATTTAGGTACTAAGTTCCTTTTATGTTATTAATAAAAAAGAAATTACTCTATTTACCGAGAAGTTTTCGCACTTTTTGCGTGAACTTCTGAATTAAACGCCACGTTTCTATAATCAGAATAGAGAGGGAAAATAAATTGAATATATTGATTACTCTCCGGAGTGGAAATCGAAGCCACAACCGTCGCATTTATGTTCAGAAATTTTCCTATTGCGCCATGACCGTCTCACTCGTTTTTTTTTCTCAGCTTCACGCTGTATCCCGCACGAGGCAGGGTAGGCGGAGGGAATCCGAGAACCTAGTGTTAAGACACTCCGTTCAACTTCCGTTCCCCACTTTCCGCCGAATTTAAGGCATTACGTGTTGAGTGGCGGAACTCAACGCCGCGTTTTGCCTTATTACCAGAGCGAAGAAATGAAACATTAAATATTTAAATTGAAAATATTATATATTTCATTTCCTCGACTGGGGATCGAACCCAGAATCTGTCGGTTACAGTCACACTCTTGTGCCGCTGCGCCACGACAGGCCTCTAGGCTATAAATATGTAGGTACGGTATACAAGTAAGAGCGTACTTTACTAAATATTATTTGACCAGTATAAAGTGGAAGTGGTATCAGGGGTCGCTTAGAGGAAGTAGCACGTGTCCACTGCGGTGTCAGCTTACCTTTGCTGTGTTGTCTTTGAATTAAAAAATATCGACTCTAACATTTAGTTTGATTGTACATCTTTTACGATTGCTCAGCCTTAAAAAAAGATTGTTTCTACTACTAATATTGCTTCAAACACGTGACTGCTAACGCGACAGGTAGTGGGTTCGACTCCCAGTCGAGAATATGAAATATATAATTTTCTTTTCTTCGCTAAGCTATTACTTTATAGAATATATTTAAAAATTTGGAGCAAAACCAAGTATTTTTTATACATTTTTCAAATTCCATTTTATTTTCTATTACAAGTGAAAATGCTCAAACCATTCTACAAGCACATAATAAACATAATATAATTATGAAAAGTCGGTAACTCGAACAAGTTAACTATAAGAATATATATGAAAATAGAAATTAACGAACAGATGCCCGAAGACCTCTCTCCCTTTTAAAGTTATAGTCAAACGTATCGCGAAACAATGCAGTCGTGATTTATGTAAATATTTCCAATACTATTCAAGAGTATGCTCTAATATCATAATATTTTTAAGCTATTATAGGCTTTATATAATCGTTATAAATATGAAATTTCTTTCCACATGTTTCTTACATGTGTTGTACGGAAACGGAAGGTGAAGGTGATATCCGCCATTAGTCTAACTTCAGCACCGATGTTTGTTTTTCTTAATAATGGGGCTTCTTGAAAAATGGCGTTAGGTTAGGGTCAAATCCACATAACGAAAGATTTAGTTTCTTAATTAGAATCTTGCTTAATATTTTCATCTTTTATTCTATGATTTTATCGATCCTCACGATCCGTCGAATTTGAGGCATTGTGTGGCGGAACTCAACGCCGCGTTTTGCCTTATACCAAAGCGAAGAAATGAAAACATTAAATATTTATATAGAAAATATTAAATATTTCATTTCCTCGAGTGGGGATCGAACCCACAACCGTATCGGTTACAGTCTCTCACACGTGCCGCTGCGCCACGACAGGCCTCAATATTCTCTTCATATTTCTGTATTATTTTGCCATTTACCAGCGGTGTTATAATAATAGTTATAAAGTTAAAATATTAATAGTTATAAATATTACTTATAACCCAAAGTAACTGTGACAGCATGTATGGTGGTTTATATAGTGACTATTAATTTAAAGTATTACAGCCTTCCTTTGTAAGTAAACTATTATAAAAAGAATTGTTTAAGTCATACAGCATACGAGTAATTCTGAGATTAGCGCGGCTAACCAAACTAACTTTTTAGCTATATATTAGTGTAAAAAATAGATGTAAAATAAAAAAAATGTTTGTGTGGTTGGTTCTTTTTGTAGCGTACATCAAAAGTAGAAAATGGAACCCTTGTTGTATAATATTGTTTATCTCCAGATTAAGTAGAAGTATCGACTTGAAATTATTAATAAAAGCTCAAATCTTCACTGGCCCTTAGAACCCAGAAAAAACAACCTTCTAAGTGTCTAAATACCTAATTTGTGCATCATTTGTGTTATACATTTGATGAAATTTTTATAACCAAAACTTATATGCTTCCCGTCGCCCTAAAGCTATGAAATTTGGTATAAACTGAAAACTTATAATACAAATCAAGGAAATAATATAAAATGATTTTATTGATGATTTTTTATTTCACAGTAAAATATCGTTACAAATTTACATTTATATTTTACTCGCCGCCCAATCGACACGTAATGGGTATTACGAGTACATCCCTCATAGATCCCATAGTTGTGAAATTTGGTAAGAAAATATTTTTTTTTTCGTTTTAACGCAGTATCCCGCACATAGTAGGGTAGGCAGATGAAAGCCTAGTGTTGTAACGAAGTGGCTTTGTCACAACACTAGGTTCCCACAGTTTTTGAAACATTGCGTATTGGGCGATAAAAATCACCGCCGTTTAGTTTTGTTGCCAGAACAAAGAAATTATCATACTTCATGTGGAAATCGAACCTTCAGCTGTCGTTTTTAATTAGACGGTGTGCCGCTGCGTCACAACTGCCTATAAAATATACATATATTTTAATATTTTTCGTATTTTATTTATATATATATATATATATATATATATATATATATATATATATATATATGTATGTATATATATATATATATATATATATATATATATATATATATATATATATATATATATATATATATATATATATATATTACAAAGATACTTAATATCACATGATACGGTAATACGAAGACATCGAAAACACCGACCAGCTTGCGGTTAACCCCGCATAAGGCAAAGACAAGAAGCGGCTAAGAGGATTGCCTTTCACCTTTTATTCTATTGTGAACTCTATTGGGGCTAGAGTAACCATTTACATAATATAAATATTTTTATTAAACAACCCAGTTGAATATAATAAGGAAGTTACTCGCTTCAATATTTGAATTACGAAAGAAATAAATACCTAGCATTAGGCGCCACGACAGACCTCATAGGTCTGTCGTGGCGTAGAGGCCCAAGCTTGTGACTGTAAATGTGACAAGTTGCGGGTTCGACCCCTACTCGAGGAAATTAAATAGTTAACAGGGCATAGCTCGGAGTTAAATTGAGCCACTCAACGCACAACGCCCCAAATTCAACAGAAATCGCGGAACGGAAGTATCTTAATAGAATCGAAGAATTCTAACACTAGGTCCCTAAGTTCCCTCTGTATACCCAACGGAATGCAGCGTGATGCTGGTATAAATAAAATTAAATAAAATAAACATATGTATGTAAAATAGAGTCATCATACATCACGTAAAGAGGTGGTAGAAGTAGTTACAGAATTATTATAATTTATTTTTAGTTCTGTTGATCTTTAAAGTATTAGGACCTTTTCTGAAAAGGTAAATATATATATCTTAGCGTTACACTGTATCCCACATACGGTAAGGGAGGCAGAGGGAACTTGGGAACCTAGTGTTAAGATATTCCGTTCCACTTTCCACCAGAATTGAGGAAAGTGGAACATTGCGTGTTGACTGGCGGAACTCAACGCTGCGCCTTTGCCTTGTAACCAGAGCGAAGAAATAAAATATTAAATATTTAATTTGAAAATATTAAATATGTCATTTCCTTGAGTGGAATTGAATCCACAACCTGTCGTTTACAGTCACACGCTTGTGCCGCTGCGCCACGACAGCGACGACGAAATCTAATGCCATACTTTGTTTTCTAGACCAGTAAAACAAAAATAATTTTAATATAAATAGTTATTCCAGTATTAATTTCAGTAAGTTATCTTGAAAAGTTTTTTCAAGTATGCATCAATATTTATGATTAATTAATTAGAAATTAAGTCTTACTGTACTATTATCATTTTCGCGCCCTAGTAATGAGACAAAGCGCGGTGCTGAGTTACGCATTAAATAAAAACCATCTTGAAAACTGATCAGTGCATGGGAATTAATATATGCGTAATGCAGTGTGATCTAACAAAATCCTAATTAAATAATCTTACATAAATTATACTCACCCTATTAAGAAACCTACAAGTAAACGGAAGTCTTGACCAATGACGGAAAACGAAATTGCTACTTTTCCTATTGCTGCCCACATACAATTTGTATGGATTCCTCAAATTAGGCAGACATAATCGTACTTAATTTTTACTAATTTAATAACTGTAGTCTTTTAAACGACCTCCTTTAACCTTGTCAGTAGATTTTGGCATAAACTTAAGTACATCATGAACATAAATAAAATTAATTGTATTATTAAAGCGCTTTTTTATTAAGTCGGTATCAGTTATTATTATTTATAGTGCAGCGTTGAGCTCCGCCTCACAATATGTAATATTTTAACAGCGAGCGAAAATGGAGTATGGTGTCTCATCCCGTGTACACAGTAAATCTATTTAACACCTTGTAATATTTCTTCGTTACATGAACAGCTAAAAAAATATCTTTATTACGGAATCAAAGTGTACTTGTAATTTGTACATACTTACACTATGAAATGACTTATGAGTATTAGTACATATTAATACATATTCAAATATTAATTATCTATTTTTTACAGGCCGCCTTCGTGCAAAAGCACAGCGAGCAACTAACTATGAAGCTAAATTTACTATAGGTAGGTACTCTGAAGGCGACAATGGGTTCAACTCCCACATGAAGAAATTATTTATTTTCATTTTGGCGATAAGACAGATCGAGGTGTTAAATGTCGTCACATAACAAAAAAAAAATCGTGATTCGAAGTGATTTATGATTTGATTTCCTTTGCCAAATGCAATATGCATACAAATCTTGTATAAAAAAAACTGAAAAATAATAATAATAACAAATTAATAATATCTGAATCTCGTGTTGAGATATATTAGCTCACTCATTTAAGTTATAAATTTTGATTGCTTAACATAAAATACAAAAATGTTTTGTAAACAAGTTTAAAGTACGTATTATGTCAATTATCAAAATTTATAATTGTACAAAAAAAACAAGCTCCTAATATCTATTACAAGATCAACGGATTTGCCTTTTTAATTTATCACCAGGACTTCCTGTGACACGCGCGCAATACAACAATACAAATAATAAAAAAAAAAACTAACAATTATATTATCTATACAAAATACCGCAAAAGGACCGCAAATTGCTTCATAATGGCAACACATTTGTCCTACGCAGTGGGTGGACTAAAATCAAATGCAGCTGTCAATTCCTATAGAGATGTCATATTGGCAAAATTAAGTTTAACAAACAATTTTTTCTTATTATTATTGAAAATAAGGTTGAAAATTGCTAATTTTGTAGATTTTTTAATATTGTCTAGTGTTAGGACAGTGGTCATACCGCGTTCGCCTTGTAAAAGTAGTTAACTGTTAATTTTATGGATGTTAAGTAATTCTTGTGGAAAAAAATTATGTGGGTGTGTGTGGGACGCCTTAGGAGTGATAATAAAATAATTTAGTTTTTTTCTCCCATGCTATTTATTCACTGAATTGTGATACATTGTAATAGTCAGCTTTGTTAATTGGCTTTGGTACATCTACTTCCGGTACATCCTATTTTAAAGCGTATCATTGGGTTTATTGAAAGGAATATTATTATTTTAGGATCATAGAAGCATGTGCGAGATACAGGATTTGGGAATGCCCGCTACACTCTTATTTTTTATATTTTTTTAAAAACGATATTATGCATGTTATTTGGTACATACAGATTAAATTACAATTTTTAATTTGAAATACAGAAGTCCAGGTGCAATAAATCATGTCATTACACCCTAACATAAGAATAATTTTATTCCAATTTCACTGTTAAATTTTGATATAGTAATTTGTGTGTAAGTTAATTTAAGTCTTATTTTGATTACAGTAAAATACACAATTGAGTGAAAAGATGATTAATGAAACGATTGCCTAGGTTGTAAGTAATAGATTAATTATATTATATAAAAATTATTAATAATAACGTAAAACTAAATATTGTTCCTTTTCAGCTTCACGTTGCATCCTTCACACTGCTTTGTATGCAGAGGGAACTTGGGAACCTTAAGACCCCCTTTCGGTTCCCTACGAGTTTCAAACATTGCATATAGAATGGCGAAACTTAACGCTACGCTTTGTCTTGCTACCAGAGCGAAAAAATAAAAAAAATAAATATATCATTTGAAAATATTAAATATTTCACTTCTTTAAGCGGGCATCGAATCTACAACCTATCATTTACAGTAATACGCATGTGCCGCTGCACTATGACAGGTCTCATGTTTCTAATTTAATTTCAATAAAACTGTAAAGTAAAGCAAACTCCCACACCAGTTGAAAACCGCCACCTGCACAAATCAGATATGTAATTAGCCAGTTGACATTAAATCAAAGTAGGGGTGCCATACTCCGTGGGAACGCGGCGTCAGAACAGGTGTCTAAACGTTATGCTTTGCGGAAACTGCTGCGATGATTTATATTTAAACTAAGTTTCTCCCTGAAGCTTTAAATTTTGAAAGCTTTGGATTTTAAGAGAAACTTTTTTTTTTAGATTCACGCTGCATCCCGCCGTGTGCCTAATGTTAAGATGCTATGTTAGCCAGCTTCCGCTTAATTACTAAACAGTTACGTATTTAGTGGCAGAACTCAACACCGCGCTTTATCTTGTTACATTATCTACATTCCCATAAAAAATGAATTAAAACGTAATTTACAAAAAAAAAATTAAATACCCATTAATTTCTTTTCTTTTTGTAAATTACGTATCTTTTAATTCCTGGCCTGTCGTGGCGCAGCGGCACAAGCGTGTGACTGTAACCGTTAGGTTCTGGGTTCGATCTCCAGTCGAGGAAATGAAATATTTAATATTTTCAATTAAAATATTTAATGTTTCATTTCTTCGCTCTGGTAATAAGGCAAAGCGCGTCGTTGAGTTCCGCCGCTCAACACGCAATGCCTCAAAATTAGGCGGAAAGTGGGAAACGGAACTGGAACGGAGTGTCTTAACACTAGGTCCCCGGGTTCCCTCTGCCTACCCTGCCTTGTGCAGGATACAGCGTGAAGCTAAAAAAAAAGAAATTAAATACCCATTTTTATTTTAAATATATTTTTTTTTGTTGTCGCGGTATATTTTTTTGTAATAAAAGTATACGAATAACAATGTTCGAACGTCTAATTTTTTTTTAATTTGTACGTAACTTTGAAATTACTTTCGCCAAAACATCACTATGTCGTATACTGTCGTATAATGTGAATCACGATGTCAATTCAATGACAATTCATACTCATACTCCATTGAAGCGGCGGCGGCGTCTTCTTTTTTTAGGCATCACTTGTGAGTTTTTATAATAAGCTGAATCCATTTTAATTTTGCATTTTGACCATAGGTCAAGTCGGCTTTAGCTCATATAAAATAAATGCAGAATGTGTTTGCTAATCCCATAAGAAAATTGTAATACCAAATTTCTTAAAAAGTCAAATACGATGTGCGATTCTTACACGATATTATAATTGAAAGATTCCCGCCGTGATTCAGAATCTAAGAACCCGTCCAACGCAAATTTTGATAGTTGTCTAACATTACATTTGTTTTTTTTTTTTGAATATTACGTTCGAATGTTGGTATTAACATTTACGCGAATGAAAGTAGCTATAATTTTTTTTCAGCTTTGACGCTATATCCAGTACATTGCAGCAAGGCAAAACGCGACCATGAGGGATCTTAGGAACCTAGTGTTAAGGCACTCCGTTCCGTTCCCCACTTTCTGCCAAATTTTACAATAGTTTTTAAAATATAACAAATTAATATAATGCGTTTATTTTGGTAAACTTTAAATCTAATAAGAAATTCAGTTTCTCACTTGGAACAGAGCAACAAAAACAGTTATTTCCTGGTTGAAATGGACTACATTGACAGAAACGACACGGTTCCCACGGGGTCACGTTATACCCCTATACAGAATGTTCGTAATTATTTATTGCATCTTAAATAAGAAGATTGTTATTTTAATAAAGTATAAATATTATAATTAGTTAAACAATAGATACTGTTATTTTAAATAAGACATACAGATATTGTTTTTTAGGCAGAAAGATATTTTAAGAGACTTTTCGCATTAAGATACTTCCTTTCCACATTTCCTCTGAAGTCTGTATGGAATTCAAAGCACACATTATTTATAATAATAAATATTTCATTTCCTCGAATGGGCATCGAACCCACAACCTTTCGCTTTTACAGTCGCACTCTTGTCCCCCTAAAACGACCTACTGACTGGCCTCCAATAGATAGTATTTTAAACAAATATTAATGTTTAATTAGGATGTTAACAAAAAAATTGTCTTCAAAGCAGGTATATACTTATGTACTATATATGTACTTTTTTAAAAAAATATTTACTTTACTTTTGATCGAACAAATATATAAATATTAATAAATTTAAATAAAAATATTTAAATTAAAATTAATCAGCCTGTAGATAAAACAAAAATATTTGGAAATCATGAATTGAGACGCGAAATTCACAGGTGGTTCCGCCCCTCGGGATTCCGCGCTTTTTGCTAGAATTCCAGTAGCCCGAGCATTTGACGACTTCCTATAGCAACATTAACACGCTTCTGCTCGCTGCCAAAACACTGTAAAAAATGACTATTTTAGAAAAAACTGATTTCAATGCTTTCTAGTTGCCCGTAATAAGTCTTGTTTCTAATTGTAGCATCGCAACTCTACATATATAGAGGAGGAAGAATTGATCTCGTCTATATTCTTCACTCTGGCAATAAGACCAAGCGCGGCGTTGAGTTCCGCCACTCAACATGCAATGCCATAAATTCGACGGAAAGGAGTATCGTAGCACTAGGTTCCCAAGAAAGCGTGAAATTTAATAAAAATATATAAACATATGTTATTTTTATTGATTGAAATAAGTGGCATGCAATTGAAAAGGCCTACGAATGGGGTAATGAGAAGGAATATTTTATGCATAAATTTTTACGTTTCTTTCTACATTTCTATTAATTGCTACATTGTTATATAGCATTTATACGTCTTTTTCATAATATATTGCCTATTAGTAGATTTTTTTTCACGCTACTCCACTTGTAACTGAGAAAATAGAAGGAATCTGGTACATATCATTTCTCACTTTCAATTATTAAATATTTAAATTGAAAAATATTTAAATTGAAAATATTAAATATTTAATAACCTCGAGTGGAGGTCAAACCCACAACCTGTCGGTTACAGTCACACGCGTGTACCGCTGCGCTACAACAGGCCTCATTTTCTCTAATTGAAATATCAAACATTGTATCTAAATTGTTTTTTTCATTTATTAAAAAAGTTTTTAGCTTCCCAATGTATTCAGCCTATAGCTGGGTGAGCAGAAGGAACCTTGTATTAAGAATATCAAAACTTGGAGACATTGCATGTTGACTAGCAGAACACCTCGTCGCGATTTGTCATCATAATAGTAATAGTACTAATAAAGCAAAGCGCGGCGTTGAATTCCGCCACTCAACACGCAATGCCTCAAATTCGGCGGAAGGTGGGGAACGGAAGTGGAACGGAGTGTCTTTACACTAGGTTCCCGAGTCCCCTCTGCCTACCCTGCGTAGTGCGGGATACAGCGTGAAGCTATAAAAAAAATAGTACTAAGAAATTAAAGCGATGCTTCATTTTTATACACAAAAAAAAATCAAATATCTATTAATAAAATAATTACATAATAAAATATCTAAACAAATAAACAAGTTCAAATTCTGACAACAATACGTTATATAAGAGCTCATCATAGCAACGGCACTCAAAAAATCATTTATCCACTTACAAAGCGTCACAAAATAAATCGAGTAACACGCTTACACTTAAATCTTCCGCGTAAACATTTTAACCACTGATCGAAAACGAACGGGGTGGAATAAGTATCGTGAAAGCCCGATATTATATCCCTGGCCAGATTAACTTGAGCCTGCAAAAGCTATATGCTTTCCTATTTAGTTCGTGTAATCTTTAAACGGGAAGAGGAGAGACGGGTCGAGTTAAATGGTCGGGGATTTGCGAGTCGTCGAGAGGCAGAAAATCGCATCAAATGTGATAGCTCGTAAGAGATTTCGGGCGTGATTTTTTTGGGGTTTGCTTTACATTGGTCTGATTTACATTAGCGAAAATTCATTCCAATAGTGTATACTTTTATATCGAACTTCGTACTGTGTCCCGCAATGGTTGGGTAGGCAGAGGGAACTTGGGAACCCATTGTTAAAACACCTCATTCAACTTGAGGTATTGCGTGTTTAATGGTGGTACTCAACGCCGCGTTTTACCATATTAGCAGAGCGCGAAATGAAAATATAAAATATTGAATTTGATTTTTTTTCTATTTCCTTGTGTGGGGATCAACCCACAACCTATTGAATTTACAGTCACACGATTGTGCTCCCGCTCAACTACATGTCTGTAAATTCTTATAGACTATTCTTGTAGAATTTTGTAAATATTATCTTGCAAGTGATATCACATCCACCAATGACGACAAGAGTAACATAATAATAATAATATCTTTCTTAAAAACAATTAAAAGTTTTATTTAAATATATTTAAAAAAAGGCATAAAATATGAAACATTATTTTCTAAAGTGGAAATAGAAATTACGATTAGTCGTGTTTACTATCGCAAGTTTGTACCACTGCGCCATGAGTTAAAACGTGAATTTCCTCCATTATCATCGACGCTGTGTTCTCGAAAATGAAGAAGAATATTTTTTTTTGTTCTCAGCTTCAAGCTGTAACTCGAATATAACAATAGGCAGACGGAACTTGGGAATTTAGTATTAAGACCGTCCGTTCGTATTAGCACCCACAGTTACCGACTTTCCACCGTATTTGAGGCATTGCGTGTTGAACGACGAAACTCAACGTTGCGTCTTGCCTTGTTACCAGAGCGATGAAATTAGTTCTTTGAGCTAGGATCGAACTCACAACCTGTACCCGTTTACAGTCACAAGCTTGATCTCCGGCGTCACGACAGGCCATCTTTAAATTTTAAAACTATATTACAAAATGATCTGATTACAATTACATAATATATAATTACGTATTTCTCATCAACAGCGACATCCAAAGGGCTGTTGTTTGCACTAATCAATCTCGTAAACTAGCAGCGAGTACCCGCAATTAATATAAACGTGTACACACGTCGCGTTCAATTAGGATGGTTACAGTGAAACGACGGATAGATACTGTAAGTTGGAACTTGTTTTGGCGAGGCCTGTCGTAGCACAATGGTGTGATTGTAAAGGCGACACATTGTAGCTTCGACTCTCGCCTGTTAAAATGAAAGAATTAATATTTATATTTCTTCGCGCTCAAGGCTAGTTCAAGGCAAAATGCGGCGTTGAGTTCCGCAACTCAACATTCAATGCCTCAAATCGGCGGATAATGGCAAATGGAATTGAGTATCTTAACACTAGGTTAAAAAGTACTTTCTACTTTCCTATTAAATATAAATAGCCCAAGTCCGTACAATATGTAGTGGCGAGGTTAGATTTGGTGGGCTGTCAGCCAGTCGGGCGAGGTTTGCGCTCCTATCGGACTAATTAACTATTACAGTATGTATTTAATTCAATATACGTATGTATTTACAGACAAAATAATAAATTTAATAACTTTTTTTTGTTTTGCTCATATAAATTAATCAGTCAATCGGCGCGCATGGCGTGATATTCAGCGGAAAATGATAAATGAAAATGTCGTAGTTTGAATTTAAAAGAGGGCAGAAGAAATAAGCCAATGAACAAAAAAACAAATCAACAAAAAAAAATAGATTTCAATTCTACTTAATGAACTGTATTTATAAGCAATTTGTCGATTGGAACCATTCGACATTGTGTAACTTGAGATATCTAAGCATCTAAGATAAAAAATATCATATTAGATACATCTTCCGCCGAAGTTAGAATGCAATATAATAATAATAATAATTATTTTAGTTACAAAAATATTATTATCTATTAGATAATTTCAGCTTTTACTTAGAAAATAAAAGTTTTATTATAAGAAATTATAATTCATTCCTGTACATTACAATTGATTAACCCATGACTCTAAAATGGGGTTGTTATAAATGTAACCTCTCTGTGAGTTTGTCTGAGATACGGTAGCTCCTAAAATGATACATAAACGGAGTCAAGGGCTCAGTTTTAGTCGATAGCCTTGGTCGTCGCGGTGTTTCTTGCTATGTTTTATGAAACCCGGATTCGTAATTTGAGGAGCTACAAGTACTTTAACAAAATAAGATAGGTACTTTTCGCGCTGGAACTTTTTTTTTTTGTTATTTCAATATTTGTTCCATTTTTTTTTTCAGCTTCACGCTGTATCCCGCACTAGGCAGGGTAGGCAGAGGGAACGAAAGTGAAACCTAGTGTTATGACACTCCGTTCCACTTCCGTTCCCCACTTTCCGCCGAATTTGAGGCATTGCGTGTTGAGTGGCGGAACTCAACGCCGCGCTTTGCCTTATTACCAGAGCGAAGAAATTAAACATTAAATATTTAAATTGAAAATATTAAATATTTCATTTCCTAGACTGGGGATCGAACCCAGAACCTGTCGGTTACAGTCACACTCTTGTGCCGCTGCGCCACGACAGGCCTTGTTCCAATTAAATTGCAATTTATTGCTATAACTTGCTGAAAATCATTAAAATATTACTCTGTCTGTCTGTTAGTGAGCAAACTTTACATATTTGTAGTATTGTATAGCACAATAAATCCCTTAAATTTATCATAAAAATATATATTACTCTACAAGTTTACACTGTATCCTGCATATGGCAGGGTAGGCTAAGAGAACCCAATACCAAGTATCCACTCCTCATTTTAAAGAAAAACCATAACTAATTACCTGAGTATTGACACACGCTCAGTTTATACCACTGAGTCAGAACACCCTGTATTATATTTCAAGCTTTAATTCCGAGTCTACGATACGTATAGATATGAAATATTGCGGTACACGTTTACATTTCATTGGTACATTCATAATTTTTAATTCAGACGTTTGAAACGGCTTTGCGGCGAGATCAAAGAGGTCTTTCAGGCTCTAATGAGGGTAGAGGGTCTTGTTTAGCCCTTGTTTGATGTACAGTTTTGTATGTACTCATGCGCTCGTGCTGTAGGTTTTTTGTAATTACGCTGTGCGATATAATGGAAGTACTTTGAGTAAATATGTATTTGTGTGATGACTTTGTGAAAATAGTTGTGTTATGTAAAAATAGATAAGATTTTTAATATAATTTCACTCTGTACCACATATATAGTGATAATAATTTAATTTATTGCTACTAAGTACTGTTGTACTTGGTAAGTAATTGCTTGAGATACTGTCTTCTTAGATAAGTTACAAAATAACCCGAGTAATGGCCGTAACAGACGACCGAACTGAATTTCGATTTTAGTTTGCCATAAAACCATGTCTCTAGTCGAACCATGCTCCACACGATCGAACATGCTTCCAAAATCAAAGTTCGGTTGGGTCGGCTGTTACGGCTATAAGGAAACTAAAAAATATAAAGCTACGTTTGCATTACTTTCATTATTGAATTGCAATTTTTCTATTTTCTATACAAATTTTTGTTTCAAATATATATTTACCTAACGCATAATAATTATTCAAAAACCTTCTTATCGTAAACTCTGCATATGTCTAAAATTATTTTGTATGTATACTAGTTTTAACGTATAAAAAACTAAACATAGCGGGATTGTAACCTGCGCCTCTTGGTTTTTTAGATAAGTATTTTTCTTGCTAAGTGTGGAGCACTTTAAAAACAGTAAAAATAAAGCAAGTTTTCCACCAAGATTTTCTACATAGAGTAAGCATTTTCTACATAGTGAAGTGTAAACTAAAGCCATCAAGGCACTCCATGGTCTGAAAGTTTTAGTCTTCTAACAAAATATAAAAAAACGTAAACGTAAACGTTGGAAAAAAACAACGTTAGTTATATATCAACTATACTACGGTAAATTCATAGGTTATGGGTTCAATCCCTAATCGAGGAAGAAAAAAAATGTATATATATATACACTTTTTTTCAAATTATATTCAAATTAAATATTTGATATTCACATTTTCGCTTTCAAAATGGGGAACGGAATTAACTGTCCTTAACACTAGGTCGCAGAGTATCTGCGATGGGTGGGATACAGTGTGACAGAAAAAAAATATTACATATTGATTTTATAAACTAATTGTTCAACCAAAATATTCTATACCAGTATATTACCGTATTATATCAAAAATACGCTTGTTTGATAACAAAAGGTTTTTATCAATATATTGAAAATATAAATAATAAAATATAAATTTCTATCACTACTTTTCTTGATATTACAGATATAAATAAGTAACTGAATTGAAATGACTAGACGTAATATAATTATTAAGAAAAGGCTATAATAGTACATAGATGTATAATGTATACCTGTGGCTAATTGTTGAATATCTCTTTAACTATGTCAAATATATATTATATTTTTAGACAACATTGTTCCGCAGTTCAAGTTGGCTGACACAGCCTTTGCCTGCGATGATTGTAAGTTGAATTTCCACTGGAGGGAATTATTATTTAAATCTTTTTAACTTTTCAGATCTAGTATATAATCCGCGGCGTTTAGTTACGTCTCTCAAATGATAAACGTTATCAAAAATCGAAAGCCTTGCCACTAGTTTCTCCCTGTAAGGCACATTAAAAAGTTGACTTAATGTAAACACCTAATATATATTGTGGGTTCGATTCCCACTCGAAGAAGTGAAATATTTAATATTTTTAAATGAATCGTTTAATATTTCTGTATCGGAATACACCGTGAAGCTGAGTATAAAATTAATGCATCACAATTGAAAATTAAATCTGCACCTATATAGAAACAGTAAGTTTAGCATAGCAAGAACATAGTAGTCAAGTAAAATAACATTTTCATATAAAACACAAAGTTTTACAAAGCTAAGGTGGAAACTAAAGCCTTGAAGGTAGCGTCTCGTCTTGCGCGTCCTGAAAATCAATACGACCTACGCCCCCCGCCTCGCTTTGTTTTATCCCGTGGGTCAAGCTTGAGAAAGGAAAAGTTAATAACTCAGTATTTTACAAGCCTACTATGTAATTTATAACATTTACTTATACTATAAAGGCTTGTTTTAGGTTCGATTCCGATTCGAGGTATCGAGATATTTGATATTTTCATTTATTCGTTCTGATAAAGAGGCAAAGTGCGGCGTTGAATTCCGCCACTCAACACGCAATGCATCAAATTATACGAAAAGTGGAAAATAGAAGTTTCCTAATGAATACGAAGTGTTTTACTATTAATTTCTCAAGTCTCTGCATACTTTGCCGCGTGATGGGTACAGTATGAAGCCTATACTAGAAAGTTTAGTTATTTTTTAAAATATATCGGCCTCATAGTTCATTTCCTATGGCATTGTAGGCGTGGAGAGCTTAGTGTCAATACACTACTGTGCCAAAGATATAATAATCAATGCAAAACAATTTGAAATTTAAAACAATCAAAACTATTATTTGTTAAAAAAATATATCATTTAATAGGTAACATTATTAAGGTAAGTTACTTAGATAAATTATTATTTCATCAATATTTGTGACTATAAACACGACAGGTTGCGGGTTCGATCTCAGCTCGAGATAATTGAGCATTTGAATGATGAATTGCGCGGTGTTAATGTCCGCTACTCAACATGCAATGCTTCAAAATCGGCAAAAAAATCAATGTTTAATAGCCTATCTACTTATATTATTGTCATGAGACTCTCTAAGTGATATAGCTTAAATTTCAATTAAACATAAGGCCCCTAGATCTAATTAGATGAAAAATGCTACAAAATATATAATTCATAGTGACAAGAAATAGAGATGATAAGAGAAAATTGGAGTGTCTTATCACTAGGATTTCTCTATCTTATAAATTGCCTAATATTTATTAGGAAAACACTGCATAATATTACATACTTTATATTATATACCTCTAAGCGGGTCAAAGACAGAAGCCACACAAAGACCGTTCTACAAAGCGTAACACCCCTCTTATTAAGAACATAACTTTAGATAAGTATTTAAGTATTATTTGTAAGAAATCTAATTTAAAATGTATTTTTGTATTAGGTTAATGTGTCATGTAATAACAATACCTACATGTGAATATGTTGATAATGAGTTTAATAATTATTAATTTATAAAACATATGTATCTATATTAATTTTAAAAAGATTTTTAGATTGACATTCCTTAGCAGTATATAGATATAGCTAACAAAAAATCTTGACCTCAAATGTATTTTCGAGGGCATGGAATTTTATTTCGTTCATTTTACTTATTTTTAACAACTTTGTTTGTGTTGTGTAAGGATGATCAATAAATTAATTTGTTACTTGAAGTCAACGGATTCACTTCTATGAGAATTATCTTTTTTTAAATACCCAATTTAATTAAATAAATTTAATAACAGTACTAAATATAACAAAATACTAGCATTAAAAATTTTACTTTTAAAGCGAAAATGGAGTAATAATCATAAAGTTTAAACAATATTGTCAGCTTTATATTTATGCCTCAAATTCGGCAGAAAGTGAACGAAGCAAACGGAGTGTCTTAACACAAGGTTCGCATGTTCCCTCTGCATGTGCGAGAAACAGCGTTTAGCTGAGTGAGTGAGTGAGTCAATATATAGTATAGTTCGTCACCTGGCTTTGTCACACAATATTTTTCAGAAATTTACCGGCTGCTAAGCCCTAATAGTTGTTAGTACGAAAAAATGCAAAATACTAAAGACGTAACTATGTCTATACTGATTTGAGTCCAAAAATATCACTTACAAATTAAATATGACGTTTACTACTGTGCCCTGTCAGCCTTGACATATATGATTAACTAGCTTTAAGCTATCAATACATTTTGCCAAAAGGCAATCACTGAAATTATGTATGGAAATCTAAATACCCTAGGTAAAATTCTAGCCCCAGTGACATCAAACCCGTCATCATGATAGCCTATATCATTTTTTGATAAATTTAATTAAAACCACCTGGCGCAGCGGCACAAGCGTGTGACTATAATCGACATATTGTGGGTTCGATACCCACTCGAGGAAATAAAATATTTAATATTTTCAATTTAAATATATAATGTTCATTTTTTCGCTCTGGCACAAGGCAAAAACGTGGCGTTGAGTTACGCCACTCAACACGCAATGCCTCAAATTTTAGCTGAAAGTGGGGAAATGAAGTGGAACAGAGTGTTTTAACACTAAGTTCCCAAATTCCCTCTGCCTACCCTGCCGTGTGCGGGATACAGCGTGAAACTGAGTAATAAAAACCAATACAAAAAAGATTTTTTAGATCAATCGCCAAACTTCTTGATAAGTAACTTTGGCGATTGATCTAAAAAATCTTTTTTGTATTAGTAAATTTAACTCAGCAAAAATCACGTCTTCATAATATTAATAGGTAGGTATGGAAGATTAAACATAGGGTTATGTTACTCAGGCCTTATTTAAGGCTATACGTAATATTTTTCAGTAGCAAAGGTGAGGTTAAGCAATTAGGGCGGGCGCGTCACGATTGGCGGGGTCATGACCCGCAGGTTCAGCCAATCGGCATCTGTCTAACCCGCCTACAAGTACACATTTTGTCGTGTTGTTTAAGATTTATGATTTTATTATAATATTATTAATTATAGTTAATATGTAAATCGATAATTAACAAATGTAGATATTTTTTTTCTATTGGATTTTTCTGTTATTTTTTATCTGTTTCTTTTAAAGTAATATCTCTATCTTTTTTTAAGATAAAAGAAAAAAAAAACACAAAGAAAAATATATATAATTGTTTATTTTAGATAAATAACGTTTCGATAACTACAGTAGTTGCTATCTTGTAGGTAGATATTTTTTGAAGTAATACAAATAAATTTTGATAATAAAATAAATCGTAATATTTACCAGTCAAGTGCGAGTCGCATTCTTGCAGGAAGGAACCTTTAAAAACGATAAAAAAAGTCACGTTTTTGGTACCATTGAAAGCGTTTTTGAGTAATTTTCAAAGAGGAAACTTGATAATCTAATGTTAAGACACTCCTTTCCATTCCCCCTAACCAACTTTGAGGCATTGCGTGTTAAGTGACGGAAGTCACCGATACGTTTTTGTCTTGTTACAAGTTGTTGAGCGAAGAAATTAAAATATTAAAAATCGTAGTCCCAACAGGTAATCGAACCTGCAACCTCCTTCCTATGACCTCCAGTCTCCTTTATAGTCGCACATTTTTGCCCTTGCGCCACGACAGGTCTCATTGATATTTTATATAAAAATACAAGAAATATTACCATTACAGCTATCTCCATTTAATAGACATCTTAAGTTCTCACGTAACTACACAAAACGAAGATATTCTTTACGATTGTACATAAAAAAAGAATTCTTCGTAAAAACAGCGGCATCGTTATCAGCAGTTATAAAAAATCACATGATCATAACCATAATATTTTTACCTTATCTCCGGGTATAACACGTGACAAGTGATCTCTTGGGAGTGTTTCCCTCAGAAGGGAACTTTTTTGGTCATCGAAGAGTGTGTTACAGATTTATGGAGTGATATGATTTAATCGTTATACAGTACTTATTTTTATTTTTCTTTAGAACTCACTCAGCTTCACGCTGTATACCGCACATGGCAGGGTAGGCTGAGGGAACTTGGGAACCTAGTGTTAAGACTCTCCATTCCACTTCCGTTCCCCACTTTCCGCCGAATTTGAAGCATTGCGTGTTGAGTGGCGGAACTCAACGCCGCGTTTGGCCTTTTAACCAAAGTGAAGAAATGGAAACATTAAATATTTAAATTGAAAACATTAAGTGTTTCACTTCTTTGAGTGGGATTCGAACCCACAACCTGTCGATTACAGTCACACGCTAATGCCGCTGCGCCACGACAGGTCTCTATTTTTCTTTAGAAGGTGAAAAGAAATTGATTTTAAAGGATTTTTTTCATACGCTATAGTATTGAGTGACGGAACACAACGCTGTATATTGTATACGTAGGCGTGGAAATAATAATAAATTTAAATATAATAAATAATTACTCCTCCTATTGATGGATATTATGTATGAATTTCACTGTGATTTTTTTATCGATTTTAACATTTAATGTATTTTGTCTTACTAAATACCACACATAGCAGTGGATCAGAGAGAATCAGGGAAGGGTTAGGGTGCTTTGTTCCCATCGACACTTTCGTTCACCATTTTGGAAGCATTGTGTGTAAAGAAGCGGAACTCAACGCCGCACTTTGTCGCTTCGTGTCATGACCTGAGAAGTTTAGAATTAATATATTAGATACTAATTTCATTTCTTCGAGTGAGAATTGAACCCATAGTCGTCGCGCTTACGGCCGCTCAGACAGCTTTCTTTTCCATATATAAACAATACATAGGTACAGATTTTTAATTTTTTTTCATGAATAATTTTAATGTAGATTTTCAAACAAAATCATTTATAATATTTGTTGATTTCTATTTAATACCCAAGCTTAGACAATTAGAAAGAACATTTATAAAAATAAAGGCCTGTCGTGGCGCAGCGGCACAAGCGTGTGACTGTAAACGATAGGTTCTGGGTTCGATCCCCAGTCGAGAAAATGAAATATTTTAATATTTTCAATTTAACTATTTAATGTTTCATTTCTTTGCTCTGGTAATAAGGCAAAGGGCGGCGTTGAGTTCCGCCACTCAACACGTAATGCCTCAAATTCGGCGGAATGTGGGGAACGGAAGTGGAACGGAAGTGGAACGGAGTGTCTTAACACTAAGTACCTGGGTTCCCTCTGTCTACCCTGCCTCGTGCGGGATACAGCGTGAAGCTAAAAAAAAATTATAACCATAATTTAAACATATCTTGCAACGTTTTTTTAATGTAATTAACAACACTAGTGTTACCAGTTAGAAATAAACATGTACATTAATTACGTTATTACTTATTTTATAACATAAAACATCTTCATGTACTAAATATTTGATAACGAGGCCCGTAATAAATGGATCTTGTTTACGCTCTGCTATCATTGAATGAGATCATTCCTCTATATAGGACTCTGGAGACAGATAAAAGAGATACCTACTGCGTTTCATAATTTCAATAGTTTCTTATTTAATAAATTATGATGTGTAATTAAATATGTTGTATTTTTTATTTCATTATATTATTTAATATTTACATTTCTCTGCTCTGGTAATAAGCAAAAGGCGGCGTTAAGTTACGCCACTCAACGTGAGTGTCGTAGTACTAAGTTTCCAAATTACTTCTGCCTACCCTGCCATGTGCAGTATAAGAAAAAAAAGAAGAAGCTGTAATAAGTAGTAATAATAATAAAGTAATTGTTTTATTATAAAGGCGTCGTCGCAGGGGCAGAAGCGTGTGTTGAAACTTTACAGGTTCTATTTTGAATTCCCGCTCGAGGAAATGAAATATTTTATATTTTAATTTCTTCGCTTTGGTAATGAGGCAAAGGGCCGCGTTGGAGTCTTCTACTTTACACGCAATGCCTCCAGAAGTCGGCGAAAATTGGAGAACGGAGTGTCATAACATTAGGTTCCCAGGTTCCCTCTGCCTACCTTGCGTCTGCTATATGCGAGATACACCATGAAGCATGAGGCCTGTCGTGGCGCTGTGGCACAAGCGTGTGACTGTTAACGACAGGTTGTGGGTTCGATTCCCCACTCGAGAAAATGAAATATTTAATATTTCCAAACTAAATATTGAATGTTTTTATTTCTTCGTTCTGGTAACAAGGCAAAGCGCAGTGAGACCGCCACAGACCGGGCACGGAAGTGGAACGGAGTGTTAACACTAGGTTCCCAAGTTCCCTCTGCCTACCCTGCCATGTGCGGGAGACAGCGTGAAGCTGAGAATATTTGGTAGCAAGGAAGGTATTGTTTCCCGTTAGCGTAGTAATTTTAAGCAATCCTGTCTAAGTGACCCGTCACTCACTCTCAGTTCTATCTAGTAGACAAATATCATCAGCGCATGCAGTAAGTTCGTAAATATTATATTTAAAATCACTATACATCAATCCCAGTAAAAAATAAGATTTTTAAAATCTTAATATTTTATCAATCTAATTAGTATCATACTGTAGTATACAGTTACATCATACCCGAACGATAACCTTTGACAGAGTTTCAATAACATCGCTTCTTACTGATAGTGGAATGCTCGTAAATATTATCTTGAGTTATGAAAATATGTTGAAATTACATTATTAACTTATAATTGTTGAACGGCAGTAATAATTAAAGTTAATAAACAGGCTATTATGTAATTGTAAACACAGTATGTAAAAGTGAAGCGGATCTTACAACTTTACACTAAATTGTAGATAATTTAAAATAAATTTATTTTTAATAATTTCTGTCTCCTGATTTCTATAAAATATAAATAAAAAATGCCACTATAAAGACGATATTATCGTTTCGTTTAGTTATTTATTTAACTTTTACGTTACTGCGTACTGACAATGCAGCGCCGAAGCGCCGAAATTTGCCGAGTAGAGTATAGAGCTATGATCCTCGAGAGTGGCTTATGGTTTACGGTATCTCGAAAAAAAAACTGAACTTTGCGTTTTATACTTTACGACATGAATTCTAACAAACATTGTGTAGAAAATAATTAAAAAATATATGTCATAACGTTTTCTCCACATTTATTCAATATATACCTATTTCTTTTTAAAAAATAGTAATCCCAATACAGTTAGGTACTGTCACTTGAATTATGTTTTTGAAATTCACTTCCTTTATGGGAATCATTAACACTTAACTAAACGAATCATTACAAAATACTTTTCGAAATAATAACTCTATGAATCCAACCACTTTTACTCAATTCGCATTCCAGTAATCACTTTTAGACATTTCATACACGTGATTTGTATGTACCATACAACCAAGATCTTTACATAAGCTAGTGGCAAAGAAACACTGTTCTTATAAGTTATAGAGATTTGCTTTTATATTAATAACCTTGCAGCCCTAAAGGGTTAAACGATACACTGTACAAGTCATCTCACTCACCCCTAGGTCAGTATTGTTCGATAATGTGGGTGTTTTTATATTATATTGTATGTTAATTTCCGTTTTGGAATGTTGCTAATGAGCGCCGGTGAATATTTTAATTTGTTTGTCATTTACTTTCTTGATTATTCTATTGGTTCTTGCTGTAAGAAATAAATTCTTGTCGTTAGCCGCCCTTATAAGCTAAGTTATAAATTGTTAATAGATAGATTTAAAGATATTTAGATTTTAAAAATAAACGTGCGTATTAGAATATTAAGGTAAAATTGTGAACGATCTTGATAAAAAAGAAAAATTTGTTGCGGCGTTCAGTCCCTCCACTCAATACGCAATGCCTCAAAATTGGCGAAAAGTGCAGAACGAAACTGGAACGGAGTGTCTTCACTAGATTTCCAAGTTTCGTCTGCCTACCCTGACATGTGCGGGATACAGCGTGAAGCTGAGCGAGTGAGTAATTATTTATATTTTATATAATATGAAATTTCTTTTTTTTTTTTTTTTTTTTTTTTTCTTTTTCAGCTTCACGCTGTATCCCGCACTAGGCAGGGTAGGCAGAGGGAAAGGAAGTGAAACCTAGTGTTATGACACTCCGTTCCACTTCCGTTCCCCACTTTCCGCCGAATTTGAGGCATTGCGTGTTGAGTGGCGGAACTCAACGCCGCGCTTTGCCTTATTACCAGAGCGAAGAAATGAAACGTTAAATATTCAAATTGAAAATATTAAATATTTCATTTCCTCGACTGGGGATCGAACCCAGAACCTATCGGTTACAGTCACACGCTTGTGCCGCTGCGCCACGACAGGCCTCAATCAACAATGAAATTATTTCTTTTAATTATATAAAAAAATTTGTAACTATTTTATAAGATTAAAATTCCTTATTATTTATGATGTTTGTTTCTTTAATTTCTTCTTCGGTAATTTACAAATTCCCATATTAATCGTACATGATAATAATTTAAGTAATTTTATAACGCCATCTTTTGAATATTTTACAGACCAATTCTCTTATTATAATCATATTTATACATCTTAACTGTTAACTTGGAAACTAGATAGCGCTAGATAGTAGTATATGTTACTAATTTAATTTATTTTGTAAGAAAAATAAATAAGTGAAAAATCGTTTCCACTGCTCCCCTCAGCTACGGGATAGTTGAAAATAACTTTTGTAAATTATTATTTTGTTTTATATGTACAAAAAAAATCATTGCATCTTTTAGTTAAATCGCTGTTCTTTAAATAATTTTATTTTGTTTATTATTAAATAAAAGTAAAATGGACGAAGTACTTAATTATAATGCAAATACATTCAACACTTAAATGCTCTAACTTATTTAAATATATATGTACATACATAATATGCTTAATACTTACTTCCAACAATACGTTTCCATTATGCTATAAAATTTATAAGAAATATAAAATTGTATAAATATTTAATATTATCTACTTTCCGTGAATCACGATTCGCCCGTTTGAATTACATTATCTTATTTACTAATCTGAATTACTTTATTGCTCTGATAAAATTGTAATTATTAAGATTATATTTAATTATTTATATATTAAAAACTAAAATTTTAGCTAAATAAATAATAAAAAAAATATACATATATAAGTACTTTCAGCGAACTTAATATTTTAAATTGATATAGTTACTTTTTTATTTATAACCCTTTGACTTAAACAAAACAATCACTAAATATTGAGTGAAAGTTGCCAAAATATAATAAAGTAAAAACTTCATTTAAATCTGGCTAGCCATTTCTGAGATTAGTAGCGTACAAACGCACAGACAAAGATACAAAAATTAAAAATCACAACTTTGAGCTCTATTCCTGTAATATATGTCCCCTATAACACTTATAAAATGTATCTCCCATGTAGAGTGATCTGTTACATATTTAGCTTAAGTATAGATATTTAATATTTTTAAGGTTAACACTGAGGAAAGGAAAATACTTATTCATTCGTCCACATCTATAGAGTAACGACCATATTGAAAGATACGACTATCTTGCTAGGAGTTTTTATAATTTGTCTCCGATTCTATACCCCATACAGCACAAAAGTTAAACAAAACCTAGTGTTGAAACACTCCGCTCCACACGTAACGATATATTTTAAAACTGTGTGTTTCTAATATACTCAACTTTTTGTCACGATAATTTTTTTTATTCACTCTGTTACATTATACGCCGAATTTGAGGTATTGCACGTTGACCTCAATATGCAGAACAAGTATTTTATTTGAACACTCACTCACTCACTCAGCTACACATGACAGGGTAGGAAGAGGGAACTTGGGAACCTAGTTTTAAGACACTGCGTTCTCAACGCGTTTTGCCTTATACCAGAGCTAAGAAATGAAAACTTTAAATATTTCATTTCCTCGGGTGGAGATCGAGCCCAGAACCTGTCGGTTACAGTCACACACTTGTGCCGCTGGGCCACGACAGGCATCAATAATATAATTATAATTTATTTGAAAATATTCAATATTTGATTTGTAAATATGAACTTTTTCATTTCCTCGAACCTAGGATAACCTATAACCTGCCGCGTATAGTCTCAAGGTTGTCCCCGGCGCTACAACAGGCCTCTCCCTTTATCATGTCATTCCCCTAAAAGGATTTGCTTGAAACCATTTAACACCATTGACCTATATTATTTACTTTATATAGATCATGTAAAGTCTTTATCACCTGAGAATAACTTTTTACACTTTTTCAACCAACAATAAAACGAAACAATTATTTCTATTATTTATTCATAGTATTTTACACAATACAATGTCTACCGTTACACAAAAGGTCCATGATAGATCAAATGAGACAAAAAAATCTTAAAAAAAAACCAAGCAAAATGCAATCAAAAGTTATATAACAGTCAAAATTGTGTTGCCAAGAGATACACCACAGGAAATACTTATTACTACAGAATATTTACGTACAATGCGTTTAAGAGATAGAAAAAATAATTATAATACCATGTGCCTGTAAAAATTAATGGTAACAGGTTCAATTCTCATTTGTAGGAATAAATATATAAAGAATACTACTTTTTCACCATTTTTCAGTATATTATATCTTATACAATAATCATTGATATTTTGCTTCAGCTTCACGCTATATCCCGCACTTGGCAGGGTAGCCAGAGGACACCACCACTCCCATTCCACTTTCCGCCATTTAAGGCATTGCTTTTTGAGTGGCGGAACTCAACGCCGCGGAATAATAATAAACACAAAATAAAGCCAGACAACGCATTGCATATCTTACTATTTAAACATCTATGACAGTCAAATATCAGAACACCGAGTCACAAATCCTTATTTATTACTACAAGTTAATTACAAATATTTAATAAAAATAAATATATAAAACATAATCCCTTCAATTATATATCAAATTAAATTCGATTTACTGTACTTCTAATTTACAAATGTCAAGTGTCAATGTCAAATAAAGTTTTATGTGAAAAAAAAAACAAAAGAAAATAGGAAAAACATAAAAAAAATTGTTCAATACTTCAATTGTTTATATAGACAATAATATATTCAGTTTTTTTTTAAATAGAGTAACCTTAACATTTAAATATTATGTACATAAATCAGATCATAGATACTTTAGTTGAAATCTAAATATTTTTTATCTATAATGAAATTTACAATACTTGAAAAGACATGTAATTTCAAATATATCTTATTAATAAAAATGTCTACCTTACCATTTATAACAATTATTCAATGGAAAACATTACAGAACAGATACTTTTCATGAAAAATTACATGTTTTCTTATTTCATAAATTTTAAGTCACACAAATAGGCTCATAATAGATATTAATAATAAAATTTATCTAATTCCAAAGTTGCCAAGTATTAAATTAAATATTTGAACATTTCAAATATTTAAAATATTAAATTATATATTATTTTATTAACAAAAATACTGTCAAACGAAAAATTTAAAAAAAATCACATGAATTTACTTTTTACACCAATAATACAGATTAGGCCAAAAACATTCTTAAGAGCATTTTTTTTTATATTTCTTAGACAACAATCAGTTATTTGTTCAGTTATTATATTTATCTTACTGAGAATTAGTTCTAAATTGAGACCATTTACAATCTTACGTTATAAGTTTAGTTTTTTAACACAAAAATTATATTTTGTACCTTTTAATTAAAAAGTTCTTAGAGAAAATAATAAAAAAAAGACATTTATTTTTATAGTACTGTTAAAAATATAATTATTTTTAACAGATAAAGAATACATTAAATTATGAAAATGCACAATTTTTCTATCTTTCCATATCTTCTATGAACCACACACTAACATATATTACATTTATAAGAATAAACATATTTCACAAGGAATTTAGTCTAAATACTGATAATTATTCTAATTATAACTTGACTTTGTTTCCTTAATAGATATTTTTTTCAAGAACACTACAGTTTATATGTTTTTTTACACAATATTTCTTATGTGTACACAAAATTACACATACACGAAAATATAATTAAAAAATCCAAGACAAAGAGGTCTTAATTCCCTTTTATTCAATACATAATATAGGAATAATTATTATAATCACATTTACCTTACAATCTATCCTTTATGTCACCTATAGTACTAAATAATCTGTCAAAAAAATAATAATAATAAAAATACCATATATTATCTATATCAGTCATTTAAATCAATGCAAAACGACGAATCCATAACCGAAAAAATGCCAAAGAAATGTTTATAAGCGTAATATTTTTATTTATAGGCTAAGATTCAAAAATAAAGTGTAAAAAGCTGAAACACTAGAAGATACTTATTCAATACTTAGTAATAATCCGTACATAATAATTTATATACATTAAAATGGTTTTTATTATGAGTTTAGGTGGAAAAACGTATGTTTTTTTCAATAAGAAGTTTAATAAAAAAAAAGTTAAAGTACCAACTTACCAGACAAAATGACAATACAAAGATGAATTAATATAGTTATTTGCAAAATTTCTTTGTACACCAGAAATTCATACATTGAATGCTTGTACTTATATATATTTATAAGGTCAGTTCAGATAATTAATAATTTCCCTCCATGATTCCAATATTGTTTCATAATACATTGAAAATACAGCTTAACAGTCAATTTCAATATAGCAAATGCACTCACTGATGTATTTTAATTATATCAGATCTATATCAAATTTTTAAACTTTTACAATTTATATGATCTTCAAATTATAGCTTTCAACAATTCAAAAATGATAGGATTTTTTTATTTTTACTATGTTTTAAAGTGTTATTCCACACTTAGGACAGAAAATACTAAACTTAAATTTAAAAAGCGTATAAAAATTTTGAACGAAGCAGGATTTGAACCCGCGCCTCTGGAACGATTTTCCAGAGACGCGGGTTCAAATCCTGATTCGTTCAAATTTTTTATACGCTTTTTAAATTTAAGTTTAGTAATGATAGGTTTGTTTATATTGAAGTGTCAATAAGTATTAATACTATTATCTTTATAAATGAGTCGTATAAAATAAAATGTAATAAAAAAAAACATATTTTTCAAAATGTCTCAATAATTATACATCTTTAAAAAAAAGAGTATCATTCAAAGAAAATTTTGCCTCAGCTAAGCAACTATTTAAAAGTTGTTGTCGTCCAAGAGGTGCAGGTTCAAATCCCACTACATTCAACATTTTTAAATATTTTCTTAATAACTTTCCCAAGTATGGCATATCGTTTTAAATATGCCAAAAATATTACTTATTTGTACACATAGCTTAACAATTCTTGTTTCCATTCCTCTTTACCATGATAAATCACTGGAAAGTTACACTTCAAAAACTGTCACTTGTCACTTCACTTAACCTTAAATCTAACACTTTACAGCGTCAAGCACTCACATGTGTCAATATTCACGTATAATGAGCACTTTCCTAAAGTCCCAGGATCATTCGGGCTCCGTGTACATGAATGAGAACTTGTCGTGGCTGGTTGGTACGAGCACTTTAGCTTCAATCAGACATTGTACGACCCAAGTAGTAGAAACCAGTGGAATGTTATCTTGATTTGCCTTATTCTGGACCTCGTGCGGGCAATCCCATTCAGTTACTAGGGCTAGTGCTCCGGACATGTTGAGGTCTTCCTCGTTCACCACACGGGTGTTAGCTCCGGCAAGTGTGCAAACTCTTTCCCAAAATTTAACAAATGTATCTTGATCGCCGCATATTAATATTGTTTTGTCCTTGAAGAACGTCGGGTTGCGCTTGCCAAAGGCTGGTTTCTGTAATATTAAAAAAATATATTTAGTATTAAGTTTTAGTAAATCGTTTTTTTTTACTGCTTAGTTATTTTTAAACTGAATAATCTTAGAAATTATATCACTGTCACGTCTTTTCTATAATTTATCAATATTTTTGTGTAATGAAAATTGTTAAACTAAATTAATGTACATAAAGTAATCATATATTGTATTTATAAAGTACACATAATTAACGGCCTTTATACATCTAATCTAATTATAAATAAAAGTTGACATAAAGTTAATAACAGCGTAACAATTGCTTTTCAAAAACCATCAAACACTTTTTTCAAACAATTTGTACATTGAAATACACAAGTTTTTTGGAAAAGTCATAGACAATTTGGAATCTAATATTTAAAAGGCAGGGAAAGGGAACAAAAATTCAGCTGAAGGTTCCCTACTTCCCTATGCACTGCCTAAATTCCGAGACATTGCATTTAGAATTACAGAATACAACACCAAACTTGGTACCAGAGCATAAAAAAAATATCCCTCAAACGGGAATCAAACTCACAACCACATTACCCTCAAACTATATAAAAATCTCAACTACAATAAGGAAAAAAAACCAAATAATTCTTACCGAATTTATAAAACATTTCTTTATAATCGACCAGCCTGATGGTAATACATAAGAATCAACGTCCATCTGTCTGTCGTTTATACAACTCATTATGACCCACGCGTGGGACACGGACTTGATGTCCGCGGCTAAACACTGTATATACTTCGCTGTTAAACACGGCCGCGGTGCTATTAGCTTGCACACTGAATATTTGTTCTTTGGTAGATCGTCGAAGTGACTGGAAATTGAGAAAAAACAATATTAATATTTATCTTACATTGTAACATCTACATAGTAAGGGTAGGAAGAGGAAAACTTTTAGTTCGAATTGGATATGATATTTCCTACATACATTTATTTTCCTTAAGTGGGGATCGAACCCACCACCTGTCACATTTAGTCACACGCTTGTTCTCCTGCGCCACGACCGGTCTTTATTTGTTACTGTTTTTCTTAGCTCTGACATTAGCGGAAATAGAGAGAAGAGAAAACTCACAACCAGCATTCGCTCTTTTGTATCCATTAAAACGAAGACACTTCACATTACCAGATAATTAAAACAATTAATATCACACTTTACGAAACGAAAAAAAAAAAACATTCTATACCAACATCTGATAGATTCCATCATAAACCGTAACCTAACGCCACATTTACTATTATAAAAAAAAACGAACAAGAAATCTTCACCTATACACATATCTAAATGGTAACTTAACACCGTGAAACTAATCATTTACCTATACACACTGCCGCCGCCAGCCTCCAGCTGCTCCTTCAGCCTCTCCTTGTTGAAGGGTCGGTCGCTGAACTCCAGGTCCTCGGTGTCGGTGCCCACCATCGTTGAAGTCGTCTCGCTGTCCTCTTCCGATGAATAATGGCGGGTCTCTTGACACTGTAAATTATGCATTTTAAATTAAACAAATTTAACCTTTAATTATATTGATTTCTATATTTTTTTGGGAAAGCTGACGTTTCCAACAATTTGCACTATTGACTTTCCATTTTATGCCAAATAAATCAAAATCAAAATATTCTTTATTCAATTAGGGCATTACAAGCACTTTCGAATCGTCAAGTTACATAGAAATGTATGTAGTGTCGGTCCTACAGGAAGATCAAGGTCTGCTGAGAAGAGGTGGCAAGAAACTCAACAGTTGCTCTTTTCAAAATAAGTATTGCTTGCGGTACTAAGCGCCGTGTTTTGCCTTGCTATTTACCAATGTTAATAAATGAAAACAATAAATATTTAAATGGACAATATTAAATATCCTCGATAAAGAAATCGAATCCACAACATGTCACATAAAAATCACATGCACCGCGAAAGCCCACAAACAAAAAAAAATTAAATTCATATAATAAAAAAAAAAATTTTATAAAAAAATCACATGAGGCGTGTCGTAGCGCAGCGGCACAAGTGTGTGACTATAACCGTTGTGGGTTCGATCCCTACTCGAAGAAATGAAATATTAAATATTTTCAATTTAAATATTTAATGTTTTCATTTCTTCGCTCTGGTACAAGGCAAAAACACGGCGTTGAATTCCACCACTCAACACGCAATGCTTCAAATTACGGCGGAAAGTGGGGAACGGAGTGTCTTTACCCTAGGTTGCCATGTTCCCTCTGCCTATCCTGCCATGTGCGGGATACAGCGTGAAGTTGAGAGAGAGAGAGAGAGAGAGAGAGAGAGAAAAATTACCTTCTCATTAGAACTCTTCGCAGGCCTCGGTGGCTCAGTGCAAGTGAGCAAGAAGCACATGCCGGAGAACATCTTGCTGTCAGAGGGCGGTATCGGCCCGAGTGTCGACACTGTGTCCTCGTCATTCTCGAACTTGGTTAACTTTGAGTTTTTCTTGCCAATGTTCTGTTTTGCTGCACCTTTCAATTGTAGAGGGCCGGCTGTATTTTGGGTAGATTAGTTAATTATTAATTATATTTGTTTACTTTAGGGGCTGTCCGTAATTCATGTGAGGTTTGATAAGGGGTGGAAGGGGTGGGGGGGGGGGGTGCAGTAAAATATCAAATTCAAAATATTCTTTATTCAAATAGGCTTTGGCAAGCACTTTTGAATCGTCACAAACATAAAATTACCACCGGCTCGGAATGCAGTTCTGCTGAGGAGAGCCGGCAAGAAACTGAACAGTTGCTCTTTTCAATATTGAATAAAGTTACAATTTCATTGTTTAATACAATAGTGATTATCCTGCATGAAATTCAAATGATCTTAATTAAATACATTTTTATCATTCAAATATTCTTGGACAGTGTAGTACGCTTTCTTAATTAACATTACTTTAACGTTTACTTTAAACTTCTTCAGTGGCAAATTCAAAATACATTGCGGAATACTATTATAGATATGTATACTCAGACCCATAAATGATTTATTTACTTTTTGGAGGCGATAACTAGGCGTCACAAGTTTGTCCTTGTTTCTCGTCCCAATCGTGTGTCTGTCACTGTAAGTTTAAACCTCACCACTTATCACCAAGGGGGGGGAGGGGGGGTTAAGAAATGTTATAAAAAACATCATGTGATTAATGAACTGAATGGATGGCCCCATACATGAAAACTAAAAAAAATAATTTTTCTTTTACCTGTTCTAGAAATATATATGTGTATATTATAAAGTATTCCTTGTTTCATTATATATAGTATAGCGCTTGAGGAAATTAAATACTTAATAATTGCCTATCATTTCCTCTCTCTAGTAACAAAGACAAACCACAGGCAGTGTTTAATTCCGCCTTCTCTCTGTTTTTTTCAATTGATTAGATCCACTAGTGATAATAACATTACAAAAAAAACCAAAAAAAAAAAAAAAACTAAAAAAAAAAAATTTTTTTTTGCATTTAAAAAATTAACACATCATTTTCACACAAAAAATACTAAATATAATAGACAAATCTTTTTCATATGCTAAAATGTATGACCAAATGAAGCGTTATTTCAAAGCATCTATCTAGTATCGTAGTAGTAGTAGTACCTTTGACGCCGTCCACCTTGCGCGGCGTGCGCTGCACCTCGGGCTCCACGCCGGCCACCTCCTCCAGGCGCGTGGGCGCCGGGTTGCTGCTCTCGCTCAGCTCGCTGCTCTCGCTGGCGAGGCGCTTGCGGACTGGGGTGCTCTTTGTTTTTAACCCTACATAAATTACTATATTAGTATGGTTTCACGTTGTATCGCGCACGTGGCAGGATACAGGGAAGTAGAAGGTGAGTGGCGGAACTTAACGCTGCGCTTTGCCCTATTGAAAGAATTAAATATATTAAATATTTAATTGAATCGTCTTCCAATGGGAATTGAACCCCCGACGTGTCGCGTTTAAAGTCACACGCTTGTTTCCCTGAGCAACGAAATTTCTCATTTTATAAGCTATTATTTAGCATTTAAGAAGGTTTTAGTCTCGCAAAAATCATTACAAATTCAAAAGAAAATAATTAACATAACTATTTTTATAACTCAATCAAATATATATTTTAAATATTAGCTTACTATTATATAGAATAAATTATATAAAAAATAATAATAATAACAATATATAATATATTTAATTTTAACATATATGAACATAGATCTGTAGTGTATTTTTTTTTAATTCAGTAAATAATTTAATTATTCATATTTAAAGATTATTAATATCCTCTAACTAATACTAAAAACCATGTAAAAAAAATATTAATATGTTAAAAATATATACACAATGTAAAGTCTTTATAAACAAAACTCAAGGGACTGAGCACTTACGTAACTTGTCGTTATATGGAGTGAACAATCAATATTTTTTTTTAACGCAACCAACCAAGTTGTGCTCACATTTACTTTATAGATAGTTAAACGTTATAAAGATTTTACACTGTATTTAGATTTATGAAGGAAAAGTGAGAGAGAAAGAGAGAGGTAGAGGGAGAGAGAGACAGAGCAGACCTTTGAAAACGCAGTATCTACGATAGTGGAGGAGGGTCACATAAAAAGATGATGACCCCCCGGATGTCACGCATGAAGAGGTCAATGACAGTGGACGAGGCGAAAGAGGCATGATGAAAAATAAACTATATATATCTACCGGAAGTAGACGCTTTAGGACTGATCGGAGAAGCCACACGCTTCCTAGCACTGGAGTTGCCCTTGTCCCGGCTACGAGCACTGCGTGGACCCTGGAATTATATAATCATAATTATTAACGATAAGTATTCCGACGTAGGTCGATGATGGCTTAGTGGTGAAAGACGCAAGGTGGGGGTTCAAATACTGTAATTTTTAATACATTCATTTATTTTTTATACATTTTTAACAAGACATGAAAATATTTAGCTAAAATTAACGTTCCTTTACATGTAGTACAAAGAAAAAACAAGCGTAAGTCAACGCAATCAAAATGTATTCCATTGCTCAATTTTGTATAAAATTCGCCGCGTAATTATTAGGATACCTCTCGTGGATCGATCTTCAATTTGACACGAAATGAGAACTTACAATATAATTGAAAAAATCTTACAAATGAAAATTGATAGGTATTCATTTCATTTTAAATAATTACATAACAAATTTATAGTTGTAGTTCATTTCGTATAAAATAAATGCATACGCTTGCAAACTTAAGTTGGTTAACTGTGATACATAAAGTACTACTTGTTGAACTACAATAATGAAATTTGCATGGAAACTTTTTTTTAAAAACTTTTAAAAATGTTAGAGGCCTGCCGTGGCACAGGGGCACAAGCGTGTGACTGTAAACGCAACATGTTATGGGTTCAATCCTCTTTCGAAGAAAGTAAATATTAAATATTTTCATATTAAATATAAGCATTAATAGTTATTCGTTTCGTTTCTTCGCTCTAGTGCCTTAATACTATGTTCTAAGTGTCCCTCATTAGCGGGATACAGCGTGAAGCAGAGTGATAGGTTAAAAAATATTAAAGACAACAAACACATGCCTGTATAATATTATCGAGGTCCAGTTCCCTGTGGTGGCGTCGCCGCGGGGTGGAGGGCGCGGTCGGGGAGCGGGACCTCACGAACTCCTTTATAGACCGTGCCTGGTCTTCTGTCAGGTACAGCTCGCTGGCCGTCACTAGCACGAGGGCGTCTCTGGAAAAATATTTTCCGATTTATATTAATATTTTGTAAATTGGTCTAGTGATATGATGCGCCTGTCGTGGCGCAGTGGCACAAGAGTGTGACTGTAACCGACAGGTTCTGGGTTCGATCCCCAGTCGAGGAAATGAAATATTTATAACACTAGGTTTCACTTCCGTTCCCTCTGCCTACCCTGCCAAGTGCGGGATACAGCGTGAAGCTGAGAGTGAGAGTGAGAGAGAGGTCTAGTGATAAGACACTTCCACTTTCAAATATGTTGAAAGTTAACTAGCGTAACTCAACGCCGCGCTTTGGGTCAATGTAAATAACTCATACCGTACAACCGCGTTTATATTCAAACATTGTTCCAATATGCGAAGATGATCTATATGTTATATCGATGTAATGATGTGTTCAAGATATACAACCTGTTCTGTTCCCTTGTTCCTTTACCATACTTTGCCTACCAAAAGGTACGGGAAGCATTTACGGGAAGCTGGAAAATAAGGAAAAAGAGAAAAAAAATATATAACAAAATAACTCACCGATCGGTAGTACAGCGATACGTAATAGTGCCGTTGGAATTCTCTTCAATGCCCAAAACCAAGCCCGGTTCGTAATTCTGCTCATCATCGACCATCGCGTAAACGGACTGCCCTTGCAGAGGCAACTTCTTCATATCACCAAATATTATGAAATCATCCAAAATCACTTTGCTCTGCCCGTCGTCGAATTTAATTAGATACTTATTTGGCTCAGTGATTTCTAACACTTTTCCCGAATAATATCGTTTATCCACCCATTTCGCTAAAACCACTGTGTCCGGAGCAAATCCTGAGTATTCAGGCTTGACAGTTACTTTTTCTACGGGCGTGGCCGGCCTTGGGGATGTTGGTCGACGTTTTTGCTTCAATTTCGTTACAGATTTCGGCGTTCCAATTAACGCTGACAAAGGCTTTTCTTCTTTAGGCGACATTTTGCCACTGTCGCCGTTGGAAGGAATCATTTCGGGTGAATTCATGCCATGCATATATTCAGCTTCCTCAGCAGTAGTGGGCAATAACGCTCGTTTCGTTTTCCCCGCGATGGGTCTACGACCGCGTACTCGACTCTTTTTGAGAGAACTTTTGGGTGTCGCCTTGTCACATTTATTAACTTCTTCGGGACTTGCGTTGCCATTGCTAAAACCACTTTCGTTTGAAACCTGAATCCCTACAGATATTTTATCCTCATTTAGAGATCGATCACTTGTTGACGTTTCTCGTATATGAGAGAATATATCTTGGAGTTTCTTCATTAACGCCTCGTATCCTTTTACGGTGGTCGACGGATTCGACATAGACTTCCTAGGTGGTTGTGGAACTACGAACGCGCCATCACTAGTGCGATTACTCGAGGTCGACGACGAGCTAACAGTCGAAGCGAACGATGATCTGTTCGGTAAGTTGACCATCCCAACACTAGTTACACTCGACGGTGATAGACTCACAGACACATCACCTAGGTACGGATCGATGGTGAATCTTTTAGAAATCCTTTGATATTCTTTGCACATATCCATGCCTACATCGTTGTCCGTCCGTACAACATATAAGGATAGAAACTCACAATCCTCGTTCTGAGCTACGTGGATATCGAAAACGGGCAATTGTGGAGTATTCATTGGTATCGAATGCCCATTCTGCAATGGCGATATGGTTGACGGCGTGGCTGTATTGCTATTCCGGAAAGACTCGTGTTTGCCTCTATTCCCTTTATTGCTGTTAAGTTTCAGCATATCTGGTGTAATATTAGAATCATGCTTGTCGCTTTCTTCAGTAGGCGTTGACGATTTGCCGTTGGATAATTTCGATATCAATTTAGAAGCAAGACTTGGCACATGCTCAGGACTGTCCAGACCGACGGAGCAAATGCTATCCGTACTTTCTTGATCAGTATGTTTCTCCTTCGAATGCTGTGGTGTTGGATTCGATATGTCAATTTCAGAAATATATCCCTCAGTTTTGGCTTTATCAACTTTATCGACGTCGATAACCTCCATCCTATCTTTGACAACGGCTGGATCACTATCGTAGTTCAACTCTTTCTTATCAATCTCCTCTTCAGACGGCGAAAGGGCAAGGTGGAAATTTTGCGAGTCGTTCAACCCTTCCGTACTTTCCTCTGCTATCGTATCAGGAATTTTCGGCGCTGGCATTTCCGATACAAACTCAACACTCGGCCGTGATATTAATTTAGTTTCATCATCATCTATCGATTTCTCTTTTGCAATATCCAGTTTCATCCTCGGTGTTTTACGGCCTTTGGTTATATCGACGCTTGCTGATCGCGACTTAGGGGTCTTTGGTGTTTTTGGGGTATTCTCTACACTGTTGCTCCGTTTAAGTTTTCTTGGACTAGATCGTACTGGGGTCCGAACACGAGATGTAGATGGTAATTCATCACCTAATTTCCGTTTCGCTACACTCGTTATCGCGCATACTTCGTCGTCCAACAACTGAGACGACACAGCTACTTCTTCATTCGCCAAATCTAATTTTAGAACTTTAGCACTGCTATCGGAGAACTCCTCAGACAATTTTCTTTTGGCATGAATTATTTGGGGATCTTCTGTAAAATGGATTTTGGAAGTAATTAGTTCTCATTAAAAGCAGAAAAAAATATTGATTTTTAGATTTTTTTTTAACTATATTTTATGTAACACTTACCTCTTGCTTCTGCTTCTGCAGAATTGCTGTCAACCTGTTTATAAGAATAATTTAAATTAATAATTAATAATCACTACTTATCATACAAAACATTATTTAATTGTTTTTTTTTTATTCTTGCAGCTTTAATCTTTTCGCTTATAGCAGCGGTCTGCAAAGTGCATGTCCAGAGCCGTAGCCTTTTAGCTTCTTAAGTGCGGCTCTATTATTTTCATTAAGAAAAACAAAATAAGAAAAAAGTAATCACATTTTTTATGAATTAAAATTGTAAATCAAGAAAAAAAAATGTAAAATTATTTTATCATGTCTAAAATTATAATAATAACATACAAACCTGACTTCTCAAGCTTCTCCAAAGAAGCAAGCACATTGTTCATATCAATAAATATTTATTCAGTGTGTAATGAAGCTTTACTTAGTGTACTAATTATATAATGTAATAAAAGTATTGCAACAGATTTTTCTTCGATTTTTTTTTTAAAGTTATTGTAGTGTTTGTCGACCACTGGCTTAAAGTGTATTTCATTCTATACCCTGCTATATGACCTAAGTTAAAACATTGAGTACTGAATGGAGGAACTTTATACAGCACTATCTTAGATAAGTGAGAAAAAAAATATTCCAAGTTTAATATAGAAATATATAATATACAAAAAAAAACATTTTATTATTGGGATTTTTTTTTGCTCTTATTATATATTGTTTTTATTTAATTCAATATAATTATTTTATAACTAACCTGGGCATCTTCAATTAATTTAGGTTCCACCTCTGGCTCATAAACTGGACTATCGGGGAAGAGAGTTTCAGAAGTGTCCTTGACTTCTTCAGAAGTAGTGTCAGGAGCTGCTTGTAATTCACTTCCTAAATACAAAATTATTTTTTATTAATATATATAAGTAAAGATATATACTTTTTTTGTTACCAGAAAGAGTGTTGAAACTCTTTTCTCTATTTCCCATTGTATGTGATGGGTTTATACTTACATTCAACCCCCAAATAAATTATAAAAAACATACTAATTAAATTTAATAAGATCATGTTTCAAGCACTACAAACATCACATAGACACGACTAGACCTACAACTAAGCTTTATATTAATTACTTAATTAATTTCAATGTAATATCATTTTCTATTTTTGGAAAATTACATCTGCTTATTGTTCTGTTTTCTAATAATTATTATTTAGAAGAGATTAAATAAAGTAAAATTTCACACTTATTCCAAAAAAAAGATCTATACAACCACATTTCTACATAAATACTTTCTTCAATAGACATGAATTAGTATGCTTATGTACAATTCAATATTTTTTGTTCTATTTACACATATATGAAACTGCATTATAAATAAAAAGCTCTTGTATCTGTGGCTTCAGCCATAAATTAAATAAGTAAGAGTTGTATATACCATATCCTAAGTGCGGAAAGCCATTCTGACTGCATGTTGGGCAGGATTGAATTGAAATATAATTAGATTTTTGATTATCGTGATCATTATACATTTTATATCAAGCAAATTAACCTGGATGAATTGTGTATATATATTAAAAGTATTCCCTTGAGGCAATTAAGAAATTGTTGGCCTTTCATGTAATAATAACTGAAAGTCTACCTGTGGACTACTGCAAAGTGTTTGAAATGTCAGTTTTCCATAAATGTATAAAAATGATTATGATTAATTTGTTTCATTTAAAAAATATGTATTGTACTAAATAATATGATGTAAATTTGTTAGTAAATATTTTTTTTAGTAAGGAAATATTTTTTTATTTAAATTACCAAATCCAAAAATTTGTATGATCATCCACATAAACCCACTTTAAAAAAGTATAGATAGATATAAACTTTAAGAAGAAGTAATAAGTCATATATAGAAAATACTCAATATTTTCAAAATGTTAGTATAAATTACATAATTAAAATTTTGGCATATTGCATTTCATATTTCTATTCATATTTTTCTGTAGTTAGGATATAAATTTGAGGTTATTGAAATATACAAAAAAACATTGAGTGAATGTAAAAGTTATACAATGTAAAATATACAGTTATTGATGGTTTAAATAAAAATGTTAACAAAAATATAGATAGCAATAACTGTACTACAATTATTATCATCATGAAAGGTGTAAAAAAGTTTAAGAAAAAGAGAACAACAAATCAATAAAGTACATTGGAAAAATTTTTATCATGAAAACTATAAACATTTATTCATTCACCAGTACCAGAAGAAACCAAAATATAAACCTTATGAAATGACAATAAGGCATAGATTCATTTAAAACTGGTTTTTACATACAATAAATACGTGAAATAAGAGAATATTACAAAAACATTCATCATATAATATCAAAATGTCAGTCGGATAATCGTTATTCAGTACTCCATTTCAGACGTGCACTTATTGATATTTGGGTTTTTGATAATGCGACTAAATTAAAATGCAATTGGAATGACAATCCAGTTTGGGACCGAAATCATGATATGTAGAAATCAAAATAATAGGAGTGATAACTAAATGCGGTATATTCATGTTTTTAAGCGCTTAATGGATGTGATATTAAGTTTATTAAAAAATATTCGTAATTTACACTCAAATACGATAGTGTCAGTGTAACATGTCATACATGTCAACTTTGTCGGTTTACACAAACTATACAGAATTACATTGGAAGAGATATTATTATATTTTATTTACCTGGCTCTGCTTTTGAAGTTGAACTATCAATAAGCTTGTCGCAGCTATCTTCCATTTTTTAATATTAACTTCACTTTATTTTATTGAAAACTGGCGCGTTTTAGCTAAGAAACATCTGTCACTCTAACACAGTAAAAATTATAAGAATTCCCATAAGTCAGACTACAGTAAAGAATCAATATAATTAGTTAAGTATACAATAAGATAAATCACATTAGAAAGGTCAAAAAATAATTTAAAAAGTTGTAATTTAGTATTTTTTGCAAAAGGCGAGCGATGCACGGCCGCTTGTTGATTTGGCCAGTGTTGCCAAACCTAAAAAAGTATAGTACTAAATTGACATGTAAAAATATCATGCTGTATTTACGTATCAATGATTATTTTCGTACTACAATTAAACTCAAGTAATTTTAATAATATAATAATAACAGATTTAAATTTCTGAGTAATACAGAAAATGTATATATCATAAGTATCATGACAAATATCTAAATTATTATTTATATAATGAATAATATCACACTTTGGAATTAATAAATATATTGACTAATATTATATGTCAATATATTTATTAATTTCAGAGTCAACAACATTTTGTATTAGTAGGAGCATCTACAGAGCTACAGTTTACATTTGATGCATTGAAAAGTAAAGTTGCCAGCCTAAGTATAATTATAACGTGAATTGATGTTGATCATTTTGACATTACTGTCTTAAAAAAAAATTATACCTTACTAGGTATAATTATTTAGAAACTTATACGTATGTGGCATTATTTATTAGAAATATTTATTACTAGTTTAGCGTAAATACTAAGAATTCATCTGAAATAAAAATCTTATCTTTTGATTTTTTAAGTTTATCTACATTGAAAAGCATATTGAAATTATTATTCAAAAAGAACAAAACTATTTAAATTAATACTTTACAATAATTTGGATCAGTGAGTAAATTTGTAATATTTTTTATCGAAATCATGAAAGAAAATATTTCCAGCTAAATTTATGACTTAACATTTTTAAATTTGTCGTTGTGTATTAAATCTGAACCAAACACATTGATTCTTAGTCACATAAGGGAAACGTGAGGGCCGTTTTAGCCCAGCTTAGTCTGTGCCCACCCCAATATTTTTATTATTATTTACAAGAAAACCCTTTAAGCCAACCGATAAAAAAGCCCTTTGCACCAACCGATTTGTTGAAAGTTAAATCCCCCTTTAGAAATATTGTAGGTTATTATATATATATATATATATATATATATATATATATATATATATATATATATATATATATATATATATATATATATATATATATATATATATATATATATATATATATATATATATATATATATATATATATATATATATATATATATATATATATATATATATATATATATATCAAATTGAACCGAAATAAATCATTTCAACGCGACCAAACTTCATTAAAAGCAATCCCTAACCGAGACCGCAGCGTAAACAAATCGAGCTTAATAGCAACAGGACATACATTACCGTTAGTATTTTGTACGGCATTACATGTGCGACTGCGAATATATATGAACAGCCTTTGTACGAGGTAACTTACAACTTATTTTATATTAGTAATATTAACATATTAATGTTATTTCATATGGCTATATTGGATGATAGTTAATATGGCGTTAAGCTCCGCCACTCAACACGCAATGCCTAAAATTATGGGCGGATCGGAGTGTCTTAACAATAGGTTCCAAGTTCTCTTTGCCTAAGCATGATTATTGCATGAAGCTGATTATAGTGAGAAATACAGATATATTATCGTCATTAATTTGACTCTTATTGGCTGTGTGCCGGTGGCTCAATAGATACGTGCGAAAGTTGTGACTTCAGACAGAAGCCATTATTTGAAATAAAAATAACGTTTAAATATATTTTTTTCATTGACAATTTATATAGGTATACTAATGAGTTCTGCAGCTTTTTCTTTTCTACTAATTTTCTTATTAGTATTATTGCAATTACTTACAATTAACTAATTTAAGATAGCATAAAGCATAGAAGTTGATAGTAAGAATGCCGGAGAAAAAGAAATTAAAAGATAAAGTAAATAGAAGGTAAGGTAATAAAAAATACTAAACGTACTTGATAGTAGCAAACTACACAAAAGATTTCAAAATGTATACTCGTCAATAAAACATATTCATTATAATTCAAAATAGTTTGTATCTTTTGGTACGAATTGTAAAATTCTCCCCGGCTCTCTTATTTCCACTGACTATTTTTGTAGACTCGACTGAAAAGAAATAAAAATATGTAAATATCTTTTGAGCTACTCAAAGAAATGAAATATTTAAAAATTCATTTCCTCACTAGACAAAAGAAACGTAACGTTGATTTCCTCCGCTCAGCTCACAATACCTCCAGAATTCGGTGAACGTGAACTTAACATGAACGAAGTGTCGTAACACTGGGTTCCCTCTGCCACCCTAGTAAGCCAAAAAATATAATCATAATAATATATAGCTAAAGAAACGTATTTAACTTTTAATTATATGTTAAAAAATATTAAAAAAATTGACTCAACTCAATCCCTCAAATACGGCAGGATACGACGAAAGGAAAGAAGTGTCTCAACATTAGGTTCCCAAGTTCCCTCACCCTACCCTCCCATGTGCGGGTTGAACCGTAAAGATGAAAAAAAAATATATAAAATCTTATAAGTCTTGTCTCTTGTGTACAGCTTCACTCTTAAAAAAAAACATTTGTTAATATAACTTACCAACAGTACTTTGTCCAACTGGCAAATAATTTTTCACCGTCAATTTCTTTAAAATTTTCTTATTTCTTTTATAAAATTTCACCAACTTCTCCGAGCCGAGTTTGAAAACTAATTCGAAATGGTTTAAGCGGCTTCTCAATGTTTTATTTGCTGTTATTATTCTTTTCCATACTTTATGCGCTTGTGTTGCGTTCCGAAGGGACGCCTTGTCCAAATACCTTTTCATTGAATAATTTTCTATTTCATTAAATATCGTTACAAAATATAAATAAACTAGTTTTATCTCATTTAGCTTCACGCTGTATCCCGCACGTGGTAGGGGAGGCAGAGGAAATTTGGGAATCTAGTGTCTAAAGGCACTTGGATCTGTTCCCGAATAAAATCAATAATATCAAAAATATCAAATAAATAAATAATTAATTTATTATTAAAATTAAATGTCATAAAAATCATCTATAAATAAAAATTAAACAAATTATTTAGGTTCTTTGCCAATAGTTGCGTATTGTTTAACATCGTGTATACAATGTTATTATAAGTTTAGTATTTTTGTAGATATATAATAATTATGATCATTTTAATACAAAATTTTAAGTATAAAGTAGAAAAATATTATAAATTGGAATGTAGCATACGAAAATAAAACTATCCAACCAATCCAGCTTAAATTCTATTTAATAAGAATAAAAAAACACTATTAGGCACTTTTGTTTTCTACTTCTCGCTGTATCCCACAGGGGTAACCAGAGGGAACTTGGGAACCTAATATTAAGACACTGCCTTCCGTCGAAATTGAGACAATGCGTGTTGAGTGGCAGAACTAAATTTTTCATTTCCTCGAGTGGGGATCGTATCCACAACCTGTCACGTTTACAGTCACTGCTTACAATTTTACTCGTTTACAGTCACTCTGCCTCAAACACATTTGTCATTTTATAAATAAATGATAAACACCACTTTCACTAATCGCATTACTAAAAATGTCAAAGTGCTTGTAAATTATACATAGAATAGAACTTACGAGAATATTCTCCAAGAGAGCTCAAGCGGCAGGCGAGAAATGGCGTCAAAAAAAAAAAAAAAAAAAAAAAAAAAAAAAAAAAAAAAAAAAAAAAAAAAAAAAAAAAAAAAAAAAAAAAAAAAAAAAAAAAAAAAAAAAAAAAAAAAATTGTCATAGTCTAATACATTAAATTCCCGTTTGGCTTCTGTTCGCTTTAACATAATTGACAACACTAGCATATATTCACGTACATAGTATGATGTTTGGTTTGCGTCATTAGAGGATTGGCGTGAATCACTTATAAGTAAGAGAAAGAATAGTATGAAGTACAGATGGGTACCGGCATATTTTTCCAGTTAACGATGTTGCGGTTGTCTTTTCGCACCCCCGCCAGATTCTACGACACTGCATATTTACTTTCTTGACATGCGCTCGAAATTGGCTGAGCTGAATGGAATTGGTGGGGACTCTCGCAAGGAGAACCGATGGCCATAAGGGATTTGGGCTGAAAGATTCTCGAGGGGCGACCACGAACCGGAAGACGCTCAGTGGGCAGGCCCCCTACCAGGTTGGACCGACGATCTGGTCATGATCGCCGGAAGTCGTTGGATGCGGGAGGCGCAAGACCGATCATCGTGGAAATCCTTGGGGCAGTCCTATGTCTAGCAGGCTTCGCACGGCTAAGACAACGACGATTATTGTACTGCACAAGGTATTGGCGATAACGTTATGAAAAGAAGTGTTCTATTTTAAATGCCCTATTCAATATACCTACTTTTTCAAAGAGAAAAGAGAATTAGTCGACTAATGAAATCAATTATGTTATCCAATTATATCGTAGATACATTTATAACAACAAAAATACAAGAAATATCTATACTTGAAATAAATTTAAAACTGCTTATTGACTGTTCATGATATATTAAACAATATAGGAGACGTTTATTAATTTAATAAGGCCAAAAATTGACAATTTTAAATTATGTCTGTTTGTCTGTGCGCTTGTACGTGCTAAGCTTTCAGAAACGTCCAGATTTAATTTAGTTTTCACAATTATATTTTAAAAAAATTCCCTAAGCATTTAGTGTTTGTTTTATTTAAATAGTTGAATGAACGAGAAAGTTACGTCCATTAAAAAATATTTAGTTGGCCAAAATTGATACAAATATATATTACTTGGCTAAAATTTAGTTTCCATTGAATAGATATTGCCTTAGAGGTCATAACAAGAGAATAATTGAGATTAGGAAAATAAATAGTGTAATAGGGACGCTAGTCTCATATATAAAACAGATGTGGTTATTAGCTACACGCTGTTTAATAATTGAAAATTATATTGTACATATTAAGAAAAGATAAAATAAAACGTTTACCAATTTCCAACGCATTTTAGAGATTTACTTACAATTTTATTAAACAAAATATAAATTTATACATTTATTTTCTAATCAATTTTTATTATACCTACTTACATATCTTCAAAGGCATGAAAAAACTTAAGAAAGCATGAATATTGAATTACCACTGTAAAAATTACCACTTAGTCATTTATCAAAATTATGTATTTATATACATATTAAAGCAAATTCTTTTTTTGTTACCAACACGGTCATGTCACCATTGAATTATGTCCTAAGATCACGATGCAGACAGACCTTCATCATTTTGAAAGCTTAAAACTTCCTGTCTGTAAACATTCAATATCCATAAGAATTATTAGTTCGAATATGTTCGAAATGGTGGTCGATTCAAACTTCGTAATCCCTGGCTTTGGCTGTTATATATTCTTTATTGCACTTAAAAAACATGAGATATATAAACTTAAAAACTAGTTAGCAAAGGTGGACTTATTTCTTAACGAAATCTCTTCCAGCCAACCTATGGAAGTGGATGATTATCAAACAGCGGGAGGAAAGTACAGTGCCGTTAAGTAAAAATAATAATAATAAAGAAAAAGCTTAGTATTCTAATAAATATATAAATTCATATACAATGATACATATATATCAAATACATATTTAAAATTAAATATTACATATGCATAATAAATAATATATAAGTATGTTAAATAAAAAATACACATATACATATTTATACACATATACTATATATACATACATACATATGTACAAGTGTAGGGTGGCTGTTGTACTTGAACATCAAAAATAAGAAAAATAAAAAAGAAAAAACTGTCTGAATTTAATCTATTCCATTCTGTGAGCAACTATGCTCACAGAATGGAATAGATGTTTTTTTAAATGGGATTTAAACGATATTAAGGAAGGACTTTGTTGGATAGGAATTGGGAGTTGGTTCCACAGTGAAGCAGCATATACAGTGAAGGATTTCTTCAGGAATTTGGTTTGGCTCATAGGTATGTCGAGCGCCGGGACGACACACGACCGCCTAGAGCGAGATGGACGGGGAAGAATATTGAAACGGGAGCGTAGTTAAGAAGGAAAATTTTGGTAATGAAGGATCTTGAAAAGGAATGTAAGGATGTGTATATCACGGCGAAGTCGGATTGGGAGCCAATTAAGTTAAGCACGAAACTGAGAAACATGGTCGTACTTGCGCAGACCAAAAATAAATCGTATGGCGAGATTTTGAAGTCGCTCTAATTTGTTAAGAAGCTCCTCGGTCGCATCCAAATAGTAAACATCCGCGTCGTCGAGAATTGGAAGGAGAAGACATTGCGCTAGCATAATTTTGGTTTTGTGAGGGAGGAAGTGTTGGAGACGCTTAAGGGAATGGAAAGAGAAATGCATGCGCCTGCTGATTGCATTTATATGTGGTGCCCAGGACATGTTATGATCGAGTATAAGGCCCAGATTTCTAACTTCGTTACAAAAGGGAATTGGAACACCCGAGTAATGTATCGCTGGAATAGAATCCCAGATTATTTTATGTGTAAGTCTGTTGCTACCTATAATTATAGCCTGTGATTTATTTGGATTTATTGATAGACCAAAAGATTCAGCCCACGATTGTATAGCGCCAAGATCGTTATTAGTAGTAAATAAAGAAAAGGAACCTAACTTTTCGTTAAAGTATAAAACTCATTGTCTTTTTGCATTTTCTTTGGAATTATATTAAAAATTACGTTTTCTATTGTCACGTTATCTTGTATAAAATATAAATCGAACACCGTTTCTCTAACAAGCAGCCGGTATAAATAGTTCACCGCTTTCTTCTGGAATGAGTGAACAATAACATTATAATTATAATTAATCATTAATTTTATTAACTAATGTCATGCATTAGTTAATAAAATGTAGAAAATAGATGGCAGTACATGTTACTAATATTGATATAAAAAAAATTGAAAATAATATAATTTTATAAAACCAGTCTGTATCGGGTTCTCCGCTATTTCCTAACTCGAAGTAAATTATTTTTATTGCCAAAATGCTTCTAAAAACTTTACCGTCTTCATGACAAAATGTAATTGTGCACGTTATTTGACAATCACATTTATAAATTGATTATTGCCACATTAAAATGTATGTAGGTATATCTTATATAAGAAAAAGTTTCCCTTGAGGCCTTTCGTGGAAAAGTGTGGGACTGTAAACGCGACAGACTTTGGGTTCGATACTCATTTGAGGAAAGAAAATATTTAATATTTCCAAACTAAACATTTATTGTTTTCATTCTTCGCTTTAGCAACATGACAACATGTTCAACACGCAATACCTTAAAATTCGGTGAAAGTGGCAAACGGAAAGGATTGTCTTAACACTAGGTCCCCAAGTTCCTTCTGCCTTCCCTGCAAAGTGCATGAAGCTGAACAAAAAAGATTCTCTTACTTCTTTGTTGTTCTTTTATTGTTTGTGAAACTTAAAATTTTATAGACTCGCGATGATTAATTGCATCAAAAAAGGTATATTATATTAATTTTAAGCTTTCTTCAGTTATTATTTACGAATGTTCTTTAGATGCATAACATTATTTTTTTTGTTATATTTTAAATTTAAGATATTTCTTTAAAATTAATAAGTAAATCGTGTAATGATTTGGTCTTTTGTTAAAAGATTTATTAATTTCTACTACTATATCATTATGGTAATCTCCAACAGCCATAGTAGCAGATATTTTGTATACTATAAATAAGATACACGGAAACATCCAGCCAAATTAAAACTTTTCAACCCTTGACGACATTTGCAACTACAATATATAGCAATTTTGTAAAAAAGGGCTCAATGATATGCCAAGTGAAACCAGATCTTGGCACACATATTCCCAATATTTTGTCGATGAAATGGAGAACGACGCATTATTCGATATTGAACTTGATTCTTATTTGTATAACATCTCATTCAGCTCCCGCACATGGCAGGGCAGGCAGAGGAACCTTGGGAACCTTGTGTCAAGACACTCCGTTCCACTTCTGTTGTCACTTTTTCGAGTGGGGATCGAACCTTCAACTTATCGTTTACAGTTTTACACGCTTGTGCCATTGCGCCACGACATATAACATGATACTATATTTTTCTTACTATCTTGATGTAGTAAATTAAACTTCGTGTTTTCATGAAATCCGTTATCCATGAAGACCATTACAGGTTTGAATTAATGTTGGTAAGGCGTTGACCTAGTTCCTCGATATCGAAGTGGTTGAGATATGTAGTATGTATATTTCATCTATTAGTAACAATAAGTTATTCCAAAATTTTTAAATTTTAATAATTTATTTGCTTTTTTTAGTTAATGTTAAGCTGATATATCATTTTTTTTCACACGCTTTTATTAGCTTGGGTTTTATGTATGTATGTATGTAATGAAATCTTTGAGCATGGTTTTCATCAATTTCTAGAAGTCAGATTAATTTGAAACTTTGCACCTATCAAGGACCGATGACAATGCAATAATACGAAAACAGTTTCCCATTATCATTATGAGAACGGTGAGGATTAATGAATTCTGTTACGGATCCTTCTATCTCTCTTACTCTCCGAGAGAGTGATAGAGCTAGCACATCTGTGCATGTTAAAAAAAAAACTAAACAAAGAAGATAAAGAATAGTTTAAAAACTAAGCGCTAAGCTAAAACTATTTTATAATTATAATTTAATTGTATAGGTCAACTTGACATTGTGATCATCATGTCATAGAATGACGAGTATATTATAAAACATATACTTTTGTGCAAAAACATGCATCATCAAACTACATCCAAAAGACTTATAGGTATCTTAAAATGCAGGGCAGTACGCTAGATATACAGGAATAAAAGTATTAACTTACTTATTATCCTTCACTATTTTAGTTTTACTTCAACATTGATTATCAACCTGGCCTGAGAGGCCAGCCTAAAAGACAGTGGTATAAGTGTGCTAATGTAAATGGCGACATTTTGAAGGTTCGAATCTCACTCGGTGAAATAAACTATTTTAAATTTTCGCTGGAAAATGAACTAATAGAATATAATAAAATCTTAGATATATAAGCTGCATATAAAAATTAAAATAGAGAAATTTAACACAATAATTAAGTCTTAACACGTCTAGTATGAAACGAATAAGGTACAAGGATAGCATGCCTTAAACAGAATATTATAATTGACAGGTGATGACATCATAAATCTATATTAGTAAATGAAATGTTTGTTTATACTTTTAATTTTATTAATATAATGGTCTTGAATTAAACTCCCGCTTAAAGCCATCCTTATAGTTTTTTGTCTTGTTAGAAAAATAATAAATTATACCTATAACTGTTATAATAGTTTAAATGTATTAGTTTAACAAAAAATAATGATTTTATCTTCTTATGATTGGAACTAATACAGTTAAAGTTGTTTGAAGTATGAAGTAGAGTGTAATTGGCACCGCGCCTCGTTGACCATGTAATGTAGCGAGCTGAGTGCCGTATTAATCAATTTATACTTAAAGAAGCTTTTTAACTCAATCCTCTGCAATTAATAACATTTATTTATCAATATTGTAGTTCAAATTAAATGAATTCGATTTTTTTGCTTATCCCATCTGCAAAGATCTTACCTACTTATATTATAAATAACGAAGCGAAAATCATAATGCATTATCAAACACGTTCGAACAACCATTGATTTTATAATTCACACTCTCCGTATTCCTATACAGAGCTATGGGAGAAGAGGAATGTAATTGAATGTGCTAAAAAAAAAATCTCTTTTTATTTGTGGCCTCTCAAATATTATACAAATTAAATGTACAGGCTGAAATGAAGTGTTTTTTTATTTGGAAACAAGAAATTACTGAAAGGAAATGTCGAAGATATAAGAAAATGTTTATTTTACTATAGAAATGAAAATACTAGTACATTTAAAATATTTTTCTTGCAAATGCAAATAACACAAAAAGTTAAAAAACCAACTTGACTACTATAGTAGTGCAGTTATTAATATACTTTAATAGCAAATAGCGATCTAGGGCACGGAAACCTATTGTGTGTAAGTTCATAGCCAAGCTATTAAAACGCGAGCCAACGCAAATTATACGATTTCTCATTTGCAGTAGCTTAAGAAAATATGGATGCAAATTCTGAATATTACCAACGTTATATTATCAACAAATGTATAGTTAGATATATATTAATGTTGTAATTTTTGATAAATCTGCTCTACCGTCTTTTTTCTCGAAACACCTGACTCCTCTATTTGCATGCATGCAAAATTTGACAGTAAGATATGTCTATGCCTATGCGATGATGATAAATTTTATTTTATTTAAATATGTAAATCTCTAATTAAAAAAATATATTTAATTTCAACATATGAATATAACTAACAGGACTCAAATCGAAAATGAAGGTCACATATGCGTGATGTATGATGAACATCGTATGATAAAGAACCTTAACAGTCGAGCTACACTATTAAAATAATGAAATGACACCTTAACAAAAGTTATTGAGCATGATCAGTATTTTGCATTGAATTGAATGATTGCAGGTAGGTATAAGAAATAATAAAATCTTGCATGTTGAGTTACATGACATAATCATAAGGATTTTTTGATTGTTTTGGAAACTATATAAAATATTTAATGTTGATCCTTGATTTTAAATTTTACTTTTCACTCACTCACTCACTCAGTTTTACGCTGTATCCCGCACATGGTAGTATAGGCAGAGGAAACTTGGGAACCTAGTGTTAAGGTACTCCGTTCCACTTCCGTTTCCCACTTTCCGTCTAATTTGAGGCATTGAATGTTGAGTGGTGGAACTCAGCGTCGCGTTTTGCCTTGTACCAGAGCGAAGAAATTAAAATATTTAATATTTAAATTGAAAATATTAAATATTTAATTTTGTCGAGTGGGGATCGAACCCACACCTGTCGGTTACAGACACACGCTAGTACCGCTGCGCCACGACGCGCCTCATTTTACTTATCAAATATAATTGTTCTTCTATAATATGGTGACATCTTGAATTTGTTACTCACATCATCAGGTTTTTTATAAGGAATAATTTTACCAAAATGCTCACATATTATCTAGAGGATTTTTTGTATCAGCAAGAATGTTTACTGTACCATATATTTTTATATTGTTTAAATAGTTACAAATAAAAAGAAAAAACAAACATTTATATTCTCATCTCTGGAAGACTGTTATGATGGACATGCTGTCATGCTAACTCTTATGTCAGTCGTATAGGAATTTGCGTAACTAAAAAAGTTTACACAACGCACACAGCTGAAGGTCTCAAGCTCTTCAGATTTTGCAAAATTTTTAACTGATACTCCACTCATAGTGCTGGTATATAATAGGTTCATGTGGGATACCTATAGCCCTTCTAGATATATGGACACAAGGTAATATCCTTATAATTCTAGCATAAAACTTATATAAAATAAAATGTCTGACTGTGATTTCAAAATACCCGCATCTTTTCAAGAACATATTATAGTTATTTACATGCTACTAAAATTATTAAATAACGAAATAATATTAAAAAAAAATGTCTGTGAAAATGTATGTAGACAAAGCCGCGCTATAAAATATTAATATGAAGACTGATTTTATGGGTTTCGATAGTTTACTACCAGTTTCCTGATAAGAATTGTACTCATTCGTTAAATTGGATTCGGATAAACAGTTAATAAAATCTTCTTACATGTATGTACATATATACAAAAATCTCACGTGAGTCATTATTATGATTTTAATAACGATATAAAATCAATAAATATATGCATCATTCAGTTATTAGTCATCCATCGACAAATCTATTGCTTGATGGATGACGGTAGACAGATCACAGATGACGGATGACGGAAGACGATTATTGACGGGTTTTATATATATAGACTTCCATGCAAGTCACCATTTCTCTGAATGATTTTTATTATTTTGAAAACAATACCTACATCTTTTTATACATATATTCCATTTAGGAATCTGGAAACCTAGTGTTGACCAACTCCGTTCCCATTAAGCCACTTCATATTATGCCTTTAGAGGCATTATGTTTTGAGTAGTGTCGTAATGAGGTAATGAAATTTTAAAGTATTTAATTTTGTCAAGTGGAAATCGAACCCAGAATCGACAGCGTTTATAGTCACACCTTTCTACACTTGTGCCACGAATAGCCCCAATATTCTTCTTATTTATATGCAATGTAAGTTGTTACCTTCTTTCTTAGCTTCACGCTGTATCCCGCACGAGGCAGGGTAGGCAGAGGGAACCCGGAAACCTAGTGTCAAGACACTCCGTTCCACTTCAGTTCCCCTTTTCAGCCGAATTTGAGGCATTGCGTGTTGAGTAGCGGAACTTAACGCCGCGCTTTACCTTATTATCTTACCAGAGCGAAGAAATGAAACATTAAATATTAAAATTGAAAATATAAAATATTTCATTTCCTCGAGTGGGGATCGAACCCAGAACCTGTCGGTTACAGTCACACGCTTGTGCCGCTGCGCCACGACAGGCCTCTGTAAGTATTGGCTATAAATTTAATATTAAATTAAAGTCAAAGTCCAATAAGGTAAGATAAGGCTCACTTAAGTGGTTTTCTTGTAGTTCTTTCTTCTCGCCAAACCTCATTGGATTTTTTTTTATTTTAATTAATTATTTACAGAATCAGATTCATGTTGTATCCCATGGTATGGCAGGGTAGGCAAAGGGAACTTGGATACTAATGTTAAGACACTCCACTTCGTTCCCCATTTTGGATTGAATACTAGTGTAAAGACACTCCATTCCTTTTCCCACTTTTCGCCTAATTTGCGGCATTGCGTTATGTGGAGGAACTCTATACTGCTTTGCACAGAACAAAGAAATAGAAACATTATCCCACCCAAAACCCATAACCTGTCACTTCATGCACACGCCACGACGGGGCACAATTTTTTATAGATTCACACTATTGAGCCAATTTGCCAATGATACCTTTGAAAGAGATTGGAGCGAGGATTCCATTCCCAAGGAATTATCATATCATCATCATTTCTAAAATCATTAATTTGATAATTACAATTATCACACAAACATCTTGTCTATACTATTTTTTCTTGTTATTTTCCTAGCATCCTTATAAAGGCGTACATATCGTCTCAAAAAAGTATAACGGGCTCGATGCCATCGAATTACAGGCGCACTAAGTTTAAGCTTATTTCTAGTATTAGGAGAATTATAATAATATGAATAATAAAACCCCTGTAATGACAACAGTACTACAATTAGTAATTAAATATACATCTGTACCTGTTTATATTTTATATTACAATTGATACGTCCATACATTTGAATATTGACAAGTTAAAAAGATTTTGCTGAAAACGTAAAAGAAATATCGAACATATATTGTCACTGTCGGTAATGGTGCCATTATTATGATTTATTCAACGTTTTAAGTCCAATGGCTGGAGGAGTTCTAAGCAGATTACTCGAGGCGCTTAACTTGATGCTTTAGACTTTTTATGTTATTGGCTTTTGACCTACATTTATTTATACCTTTTATTGTGAATGCTATTTTATCTGACAAAGTTGAGTGTAAGGTTTTTTTTTATTTCTAATATTGTAATATTCAATTACAGAAATGTACAATAAATTTTCATATGATCATTAAAAGGTCTCAAAGCAGCTTCACGTATTTTTGCGTAAATCTGCGTAAAAGGGGGCTTAGTATTAAGACACTTCGTTCGCCAGTTTTAACCAGATTGCTTAAATTAGTGGCGAACCTAGAAACTGCTAAAGGCTATATTAAATTATATATGTAGGTATCAACAGGTGGCACAGGTGACCCCCAGATGTTGGCCTGCTTTCCATGTAATATATAGATATATAGGTACATAGTTATTTACCTTATTATTCACTAGTACCTATTTGGAATATTACATTTATTACGGGTTTATTTACTTAGTTAGCTTTGCTGAATAATTCCAACGATATGTATACACAGTTAAAGTAGAAATAATAAAAACTTGCAATTGCAATATTTTTCCTGAAAATGTGTGATGACAACTGAACAAATTAAAAGAGTCTCAGTCTTGTTGAACTTTACTCGACCTCAAATTCCAGAACTTATTTGGCAGCCGACGAGAAAATACACATACATTGTTGAACCCTCCTACGTTCTATTACCCCAACGCTATTAGAGGACAAAGAGTACTTTAAAAACAAATGGCTGTATCTGTTGGATGCTTGAACAATTTTTAAAATAGAGAGAAAACTCTATGCTAAATTTAATTTAATAATTTTTATAGTTCAAAATATTGTTGTTTTTTAACATCATATCTTAAATACTATAGAATATTTCACACTACATATTTGATATTTTTATATATTTTTTTTTTAGTTTACTCTAAGATCCCTATGGAGCAAGGTAGACAAAGATAACCTTAATTAAAATACTCTGTTTCCCACCTGAAGAACTCAAAGCTTGTTATTAGAGGAAGGAAATGGAAGTAATAAATAGTTCATTTCCAAAATCGAACCCACAGCCGTAGTCTTTATGATAAACGCTAACTACTGTGCCACTACGGCCTTTACTAAATATAAAACTGCCTATACTGAATTTAAAATATTTAGATTTTAAAAATCATTTTTCTAGTTGTAAAATGTCTCCGATGCATTGAATGATAGATTGAGATTAATGAGAAAGTGCAAAATTACGCCCTGCAAATTACACTCAGTTAACCTTATTTCTTGACACCAGTTACTCGCATTGGCAATGTTAGTAATATGGAACTGTACTGTTAAGAATATTTTCATTTTCTACATTATACTTACTCGTATAATATTAAATAAGGTAGAACATGAAATTATTTTATTTTATATTGCCATTTTCAATTATACATTTGTTGTGGCACAGGGACATACGCGTCTGTAAACGTGATAGTTCTGCGGATTCCCCACACGAGGAAATAAATATTTTATATTTTATTTCTTCGCTATAATAACTATTTAGGCAAAGTATGATGTTAAATGCCACTCTACATGCAAAAATGTAAAACGAAAGTGTCTCTACGAGATCAGAGTGTCTTAACACTAGTTTTCCAAGTTCCTTCTATATAGCTAAAGAAAAATCAAAGAAAAGAATAATATACTATATTATACAATATTAACTGACATTTGCATTGCTAATTGTTTATTGATAACGAGTTATCTACAGCTTTGATTTATTATAAATATTTAATTAGAATCTGTAAAGCATGTTAAAACTTGGCAAACATATCTTGCTTCAAATCGTTATATTTTTTAAATACACAGATAAAAATAAAATATTTGCAATATTTTCGTTTTATTAATATTATTATTATTAGAATTTCAAAATCCTAAATTAGTAATGATAACAGTCGAGGCGCAGAGGTACAAGCGTGTCTATAAACGCGACAGGTTGTGGGTTCGATCCCACTCAAGGAAATGAAAAATTTTGAAATTAAATATTTTATGTATGAATTTCTTCGCTCTGGTAACAAGTCAAAGCGCTACGTTGAGTTTCGCCATTTAACATGAAAACCAAAAATTCAACAAGAAAGTGGGAAACAGAATGGAGTGTCTTAACACTAGGTTCCCAAGTTACCTCTGCCTACCCTTCGGGATACAGTGTGAAGCTGAAAAATAAAACTGAATTAAAAGGCCCTTACTAATAGAAAATTTTAGTTTCATAAGTCCCTAGTAAGTTTCATTATAATATGCAAAACAACATGATTTAATATTACATGAATTGGACTTTTGCAATAAGTCATTTTGTTTTGACCAATACCTATTATAAATCGCGCACAAAGTATGAGCTGTAACAGTGATTAATGGTTATTATTCCATTGTGCTCATAGGTACGTATTATGGTTATATAATGATTTGATATACGCTATATTTTAACTCGGAAAGAAGTATATACGTTTTATTTGATGAAAATCAAAGATAAAAGACACACTTGCATAATTTTGGTTAATTTACTCTACTTTTAATTTAAAATAGGTTAGGGTAATGGTAATAAAAGTTAATTACTGACACTATTAGCAAGATAAAGTAAAACTCTTAATTGAGTTTGTTTCTTAAGAGTTATTTTTTATGCTAATTATTTTCTAAAAATATATGGATCTGTCATCCAATAACGATTTGTAACATTTTCATTTTACCACGATTATAGGCGTGATTTCCAGAGACTTGCCCGTAAGTCAACCTTATTGTTCTAACTAATAATACGAAATTTAAATATAATTTAAATTATTTCGTAGCGCTTTATTAAAATATTGTCAATAAGGCGTTTTTAACATTGGCAGCGGTACTCAATTTATTTTTATTCAATTAATAAAATTTTGTGACTGAAGTGAACATTGCTAACTTGATTCCCGCCCCGGTGAAACTAAACGCAGTATTGAGTTCAAACACACTACATAAGCAGTGTTGCTATTACGGGTAGTAAATGAAAGTAGTGTGGACTATGACCATGGTCGTAAAGTCCAAGCGAACATACGATTGACCAGTATTTCAACCAATAAAAATAAAAAATATGTACAAGGTAAAGGAAAATATATAAACACAACAAAGTATATAAAATAAAAATAACGAATATTATAAATACAAAGTACTATGTACTTTTACTACACTAATAAAAATTTACGTGATACAATCGGCGTCATCCCGAGCAAAGAAGAAAAGTTTTCCGATAATTCGTAATATTGTTATTGTTCTTATTACTTTTTGTATGATAACAGAAATTAACTGGATACACGTATATATTAGTATCGTATAGCTTAGTCAATTAAAAAATAAATTAGTATATTGCTGGAAATTAAGAGTCTATTGTAAAAGCATTCAGTCACTGTTTATCCGTAAAAGCTCAAAGTGTGAGTCTTAACATGTCTCTCTTCATATTACATTTCATTTTATGTTAGGAAAATATTTACCTACAAAATAATTAATTTTCAGTTTTAGAGCTGTGTTTAAGAATGGAATTGGGAATTACCAAATTACTACCATTAACATATGAACAAGGTTATTATTAAAATATTATCTTAACAAAATTAATTGATTTGACGATTTGTACCTACAATATTACAGTATACAATGTAAGATAATTTTAAATATACCCGGATATGTTCAAAACCCTGACATAGTCTTATTCCTGACTTTTGTGTGTGGTAGAAGTTTATTATGACTAGGAGAATAGTAGATGAACCATTTGTTTGAAAAATTTAAGCAAACCTCTCTGTTCTTATATAGTTATTACAAAGTCAGTAGTTAATTTAATTATTCCACAAACGATCACTTGTTAGAGCCAAAATTATACCACAGGTCCTCGTTTGAGTATAATTGTCAATTAAGACAAGCTGCTTTATTAAATTATAAAGACAAGTATAACTGCGTTTGAAAAAAATCATGCTGCATAATACTGATAAAATAAAAAAAAATGTACAGGTCATCAAAAAATTATTAATTCTGACTTTTATCACAGAATCGGTAAATAGTTCCCCCCAAACGTGTATTTTCTGTAATCTTAGAAAAGCTCTTTAAGCTTTTCTTTGTTTTATGCACACACCATATAAGCTATGCACAATTTATGATTAATTATCAACACCTAATTGGTATGAATGGGAATTAGGATTATCCCTGTATTAATCAAAGCTGGTATACCCTACGTTACGTGTAAATGCGTCCGTCGGCGACGCGCTGTCGGAGAGTGGGTCGGCGTTTCAGTCTCGATCGTACGTCGCGAGAGTTTACCCGCACAGTATCTTATATTTAATTTAAATATTCGAATATATCCGTTATCATGGCCCGAAGTGTTACTGCTTTAACTCTGGCCACCCTACTGGCTCTATTCGAAATTGGTACGTTATTTCCCGCCTTCTCTTTTATACTTCGCTTAAGTAATTTTTATATAGTTTAGATAAATATATAATTATTTACTGATATAACTTTATTTATAAAATACGTTCACTTATGTATTTCTTGCATTATATTTTTCTGTAAAACAGTCGACAGAAACTGTTAAACACAATAATACGAATATATTATACAAAAAATTAAGACTATGATTTTCTTACTTTTCTTTAATTCTCCCATTAATGAGTACTTTAATTAATAGTTTCACTGTCGTAAAATTTATGGGCAATCACGTTTTCTCTAACATTCGTGAACGTGAATAGTTAAACTTAAAATGACTTTGTTTTGTTTTCCTTATATACAAGGACGGATGGGCAATAAAACTATAGATAAGTAGTCAATATAGTAAACAGCTAAACTAAATATTAATCTAAGCAATTTATAAACTTAACGTGTGGGATTATAATAATTAACTTAATGATATTTTTTCTCTTTTAAGAAACTATGGTACTGCTTGTTCGCTTCGTTCACGAGTTCCGCTCGCACTTGCCCGGTTTTTGATTTCATGTATTTCTGTCAACTTCGACTCCAATATTAATTTTATAAGAATGATATGAGAAATAATGTTATTAGACAACGATTTTATTTATATAAACAAAAAAAATATTTTTTTTTATCTTAAATACCTTAAAATTGCTTTAAAATGAATGTATATTGAAAAAACAGTTTTCGTTACTTAGAAACGACTTTTTATAAATAATTTTTGGATAGTGAAAAAAAATTTGAAATATTTAATATTTATTCCCAGAAACGATGATGAAGTCGAACTTATACAACTCGTGTTGATTCCCAGTTGCTTTTGTATGGCGTCAATTCACAATATGTACTTATCCAATAACGTCCAACTTTATGTTTTGTATCATAAAATATTGATTTTACAAATTTTACTTATTTTATTAGAGAAATGTAGTTATTTTTATCATACGTTTCTTAAATCTTAACTATGCAAAATTTGGTACGAGGTTAAGAAATTTCATGCCTACATCGTTATGTAGATAGTAATTTTGTACCTAAGCAAATCCAGAAAAGTATTTTTGTATAGTAAAAGATAGAGTTCCCAATTTCTTATATATATTTGCTAAAATCAATATACATATATAATAATAGTATAAAAAAATCAGTTTCAGCATCTTACGCATGTTTGTAACTTCAGATTTTGGCCTGCGTCCAGATTTTTAACGACTGCGCAACACTAGCTCACGCAATGTATTTCAATATTTTTTTCTATATGATGCATAATAACTAGATTAATAGGATTTAGGCGAAAGACGACGGTCTCTCTCTTATTATTTCGTACTTATTATTATATACACTTATCATATACGCCAATATTTAAAAAATTACTAAATTTAAATATATATATATATATATATATATATATATATATATATATATATATATATATATATATATATATATATATATATATATTTGCTTGGAATGTAACGTACTACTACTGATATATTTTACAGTAAAAAATGCTGTAGAATTGTACATAAATATTGAAGAAACAGTATATATTTCCCGTCATATTAGCCGTCAATTGTTTATTGGAAGCGGACCTAATTTTCCGTTTGATTTGCACACCCATGTAACAAGCCAAGTTACGTTATAGAAATGACTCATCTAATTAGCTTCTTGTGACTACATCGTAGTAATAATGAGTATTTCTAGATGAAACTTAACGACATTAACAGTAGTCTTATACTTAATAACAGTTGTATACCAAATGTGATTATTGTAATTTACTTAATAAAAAAAACACAGCCTTACTTTTTCCAACAATTTTAGATTTTTCT